>CM055207.1:3553930-3936430 GCA_029224185.1 Karalla daura | reverse complement strand
GTGCGCATGCGCCGCTGCGCGTCCCACGTGAAGTCGGCAGCATGGCGAAGGCAAAAGAAGTGACGCTGGACAAGTCCCAGGTAAAACTGGATTTGTGTTAAATGTGCCTCATGTGTGAAATACTAGCGAACAGCACGTCGACAGTAAGACGTGGACGTCTTGTTTCGCATGTTGTTTTAACGAGACGTGTTAATAGAAAAACGCTAGCTAGCACCTGGTTTGTTTGCCGAGTGTGTTAGCAGCGAGGCTAACTCGGTGGCTCAGCAAAGAGTCGCAAACCTCGGAAAAATGCAACTGTTTCTCCATTAGTTCGCATCACATTTTAAAGATAACCCTTTTCTTATTTCAACCAGGTGAAGAAGGCCGTCCAGGCCCTGGTGGCTTTCTTGAAAAGCGAGCAAAAGAAAGAAAGCCTGTTCACGGACGACACCGATCCTATCGACCTGCTCTTCACCCTGTGGAAGATCCCCAAAGTGGCGCAGACCATCCGCATGTGAGTCCCATCAGCTGCTACCTGAAGCTGCTTTCCTACATCACTTCATCAATAGTATTTATGTTTCTCCTGGACTGATTCCACTTGTCCTCTCGACTCTTAGTCCTTTGCCTCATGGCATGAGGGACGAGACGCACGATATCTGCCTCTTCACCAGAGATGAGCCCAAGATGACCTCAGAGCAGACCCAGAGGTTTTATAGGAAGCTGCTGGATGTCAACGGTGTCAAAAACGTCTCTGAGGTAACTATCAGACCTGACTCCAATCAACACGACTGTTTATGTTCATGATTCAAGGTGCTCATTTTCTTCTATTCTGCCTTGGAGCCTCCTGTTGATTGCTACGGATTCGTGTGCATGTTTCTGAATGTGTCCTGAATGTGTGCTGTGCAGATCATCCCATACAAAGTCCTGAAGACAGAGTACAAGTCATTTGAGTCAAAGCGCCGTCTGTTGGGAAACTCCAACGTGTTTCTTTCCGACGATCGCATCCGCCGCCTGCTGCCATCCCACATCGGGAGACATTTCTACGACAGGAAGCTGTAAGACCTCCAGTTCTCATGCTGTGACGTCATGTATCACGTCTCTTTCTTCTTGGATTTGGAAGTTCTGTGTTTGCCTTCTAACCTGGTTCCTGTCCTCACCAGAGAGCCGCTGTGTGTGAACCTGCAGAGTAAAACTCTGGCCAAAGACATCGAGAGGCTGGTTCAGGGCACCAGACTGAAGGTTTCCAACCGAGGCTGCTGCTGGTGAGAGCTCTGCTCCTCTTTGTTTTTTGTGTCTTAAGGTCTCGTATGAGAATGAACAGCACCATCAGCAACCCTGTCAGTCCTGCTGTGTGGCTGAACCGGGCAATAGAAAATGGGTGCAATAGAAAATTCACTGTAAATCCAGATGGGCATCCCCTCCAGTGGACCCTGTCTCTACAACTTTGATACATCTAATGCCACAAACAATGAACTTAAGACACTACTCCATTTGTTGCTTATTGCTTCTATCTCACCTGTGTTGCAGCATGGCACATGTCGGCCACACTGGCATGACTACTGACCAGTTGCTGGAAAACATTGAGGCCTCTGTCCAGACAATGGTGTCTAAAATAAAAATGGTGAGTCTCGCTGCCTGCAGATCTTGAATTCTTCTGATTGTCTGTTCATTTGCTTTGAAGAGCCACACAGCTTTGTTGGCACGCTCAAACAATATCTTCACCTTTCTTTATGGTTGCCTGTTGTATTTCCACTGTCAGGATGGACCCGTGCTGAAGATCGTCCACCTGAAGAGCAAGAAGTCGGTGGCATTGCCCATCTACACAGCAGACCTGGAAGACATGAACACGCTGCTGAAAACTCCTGAGGATGTCAAGAAGGAGGAGGTGAGAACAAAGCTCGGCCTCAATGTCCGTCCTGGGTCCGTGGGAGATTTCTCAGCAAGCTCTAACCAAAGCGTGTGTGTTTTCAGGAAGTGGCAGCCAAAAAAGAGGCAAAGAGAGCAAGGAAGGAAAACGGTAAAAACAAAAAAGAGACTGTGAAGAGCTCTGTGAAAGAAGAGATAAAACAAGAGGTGGAGGTGGAGAAGGAGGTGGAGGAGAAGATGGACGAGGATGAGGAGATTCCACAGCTGGTCCCAATACCAACACCAAGCAAAAAGTCCAAACTGCAGGTCAGTACCAACCAGAGCTGCCTGATTTTGATGACTTGAGTTGTCGGTTCTGTCCCTCAACTTGCAGTAGTGCAGAAAGCCTCATTGTCATTTTGTGTCGTCTGTTACAGAAACCAGCCAAGAAAGTGAAGAAGAAGGAGCAGCTGGAGATAGCGCCCAAATCTGCCACAGCAAAGAAAACCAAAAAAGCACCGAAAAAACTGCCCAAGAAGGCTGGAAAGACAGACCCCACGGCCAAACGAAAAGCGCCTAAAGTGAAATGATCCTCAGCAGAGCGTCTCTTCACCTCACATGGACGTTTTACACAGTTCAGAACACAGATGTTGTTCATAGAATGGTTGATGCATTTAGACTGTTGCTCCCTCTTTTTCTTTTCCTTGTTTGAAACGTAAACATGAAATGTGTTGTCAAATTCTCTAAATTTATACATATCTATATATTTGCCCATGACTCATCATATACAAAGAAAAAATAAGGAAAAAAAAGCAAACCATAAAAGGGAAGTCGTCGTTTTTTTTCCCACTGTCAGGGAAACAAACTTTCAGAATGGAACAGTTAAAGTAACAGTGTTTTAGACATCCCAGGAATGCATTTCTCCTCCTGGGAGTCGGTGCATAGCTCCAGAGTGACTCACTGAGCGTAAACAGAAAAAGTGAGCAATGATTCAACTTTTGTTGCAGGGTTTGGTGTCGATAGTATTTCAGTGGGAAAGCTTGTCTGTCACACTCCTGCACAGTTTAAAGTTGAGGCTTCATTTTAGAAGCCTACACACTGTTTCCATGTGTTTCTGTGCATTTCTTCCAGTTGTATTCAATGGCCGTCCTATTGGCAGTGAGAGGATCCTGTTTGGACGGCTGCTGCTCACACACGGACAGGAACTCGATTACATCCTATACAACGCTTCATGTCTTCACGTCACCTTTCTCCTTGTACCCAGTTTACCAAACACACTCATGAAAATGAGATTTTAAAATCCTAACTTCCCCACATTTATATTGTGTTGGGAGGAACAGTATAATGGATAGTGATGTCATCAGGTGAGAAGGGTCTGGGCTGTGAGGGTTTGGTGGGACACCTGGAATTACAGTGTGTGGACAGAGGTGACTGGGAAGAAGGCTGAGACACCCAGTGTCCTTTAGGGGGAGTGTGCTGAAGTCTGAAATGAAGAGAGAAGTTGTGAATGTGGATTCATGTGTTGGAGCTTCTCAGAGGGGAGAAACAAAATGCTACCAGGCCAGGTTTTCCTGACCCAGATACCATGGAAGCAACTGGTGGAGAAACGTTTCCAGATGTGTCCAGGAGTGGAACATCTCCGGCACATCTCCGAGCCAGGTCTATCTGCACAAGCTCTTCATCGTGATGGTGGTGGGAGATCTGACTGGTGCAGCTGCAGCTCTCCTCTACATACTGCTGTTCAGTTAGTTCATGCTAATCTGACAGCCATTCATAGGGCTTACTCAGAAACAGATATTAAGAAAAAACAGGAGTAAAGACACTGACGCCCCACTATAAACTTCTCCAAACTGCTGCAAACTCAGTCGAGCACCTCCAGTTACTCACATACCTGGAAGGAGGCAGGCGTATGCAAATTACTGTCGAGAAAGGGAGGCCGAATACAGTAGATTGTGTCACACTCGTGTTACATAACATTCCATCTCTCGTCAGATTCGTTCTGCTTCCACTTTACAACTTTGATTGAAGAACTAAGTTTGAATTCAGGAGTAAATCTGGATCAGTTTGTGGTTTTTGTGTAGAGAGGGAGTGAATGAAACTAAAAAAAAAACTTGTCAGTGATAACACTCTCCGCCCTCAACATCCCACTCACTCTCAACATGGTGTGGTTGTTGCTGATAATCCACCGTGTGTACATTGTACTTTGACCAAGTTCACTGCAGGTTGTTCCCTGTGTTTCCAGCAGGCAGAGAAGATTCACACTTCACTGTCCTGCAGCTCCTGCCACCTCCACATCTGGATCCACAAACACAGACACACATACAGACATTTTCTCTTTGGCTGTGAGGACCGGAGGAGGCCACCATGTCCACATCTGTCCAGGTGCAGGTGGTCGAGGAGAGGATTTACAGCGGGGTGGGACGCTGCAAGTTCTCCTTCTGGTTCGCTGTGGCCCACGACATCCTGGGGGTCTTCATCATGATGGTGGGGGTGTTCGGAGGCCTGGCCGTGCACGACCTCTTCATCTACGGAGGCGCCATCGTCATCTTCCTCAGCCTGATCTGGTGGGTGTTCTGGTACTCCGGGAACATTGACGTGCCTCCCGAGGAGCTGGAGGACGACGTGGGCATGATGAAGGTGAAGAACCGGGGTCTGGGGCAGGTGGTGAGACGCGTGTCCAGCCGTCTCTCCAGCCAGATCCGGAGCTCCTTCAGGAGGAACAGGCACTCCAACACAGACAGCAACAGGCCTGGAGACACTCAGACAGATATGACACTCTCACACATATATGAAGAGACCACCACCACGTCCTCCTCCAAAGAGCCAGTGAGGGAGACTCTGTCGATATGAAGCCAGGACCAGCACCAAGAGACTTTGAACTTGGATCTTTACTTCTGTTTGATTCTCTCCGTTTCTCTCAGTTTCGCTCAGTCTTAAAATATCTCAGATGGAAGGTGCTCGTCTCTGAGATCTGGACAGATGTCTGGCTCTCTGAAAGCTATGAAAACACTTCATCTAAGGAACAAGTGACAGAGACTGTGGTGGGTGGGACTGACTCTGGACATGGATCTTTCATTTCTGTTGTTTTTCCCTTTTATCCTCTCAAACAGTTATTACTGATTACACAACAATGGATCTACAACAGAGAAAACCTCCACGTTCATATCTGGATGGTGTAAAAACTCTCCATACCTCTGACATTTGTAGAAAAATGAAATCAATGAGAACATCATCACCTCCACCTCAGAGGAACAAGTGACACTCTCAATAGGAGCTTCAACTATCCCAAGATTGATGCTGCGTGGATCTTTACTTTTATTTTCCTTTGTTTGACAGTTTATTCTCTTTAAAAGGATTCTGTTTGTTCTCTTCACACCCACTCGTAAAATCTTCACGTTCTTATCCGTTCGATAAGATGTGAGATACTGATGTGCCTCTGACCCCTTGACAGATGTGTATCGCTCCCTGAAATCAATGGAAAGAACGAGACTGCTGAATGACTTGAACTAATCCGGAACTGACTGTAAAAGAAACCAAAATGCTCTGAACTTGTATCTTTACTCTTGTTTTCTCTCCTTTTCTCTCTGGAAAGGTTCCTGTGTTTGCTCTGCTCTCATGTGTCGGTAATGATTAGACAGCAGTGATCCGCAGCAGATAAAATCCACATGTTTGATAAGGTGGAAACTTTGCACAGTCAGAGTCGACATGCCTCTGACAGACATTCCACCAGCCACCACTTTATCAGTCATTAGTCAGTCATCCACAGCTCGTGGTGACTATAAATAGAAAAGAAAAAAGGTCTAATGACATTTATATCAATGTTTTGATGGAGGACACTGATAGAAATGTAACCAGAGAGACTGGTTATGCAGTTTTAACTTATTTATTGTATGTATGAGGGATAATTTGAACTTTGTGATCAAACCACAAATAATATTACTATTATAAATTAATGTATTGAAATATTACAGTTGTTTGCTCTTAAATGCAGTTAAGACTTTTATAGCCTTTTATAGTCACAAACAAACATCTGGTTTAACTATATATCACATTGTAAGTTGTCATTAAAGGAGGGTTCAAGTTGACTATCATAATATTTGTGATGCTTTCAGTTAAAGTTGCACTTTTAACACTTTTAATATTCCTCCCTGTGCAAATTCACAGCCAAGGGAAGGAACCACAAGAAAAACACAGCAAAAGGGGTTGTAGGCGTTTGATGGGAACACTCCTAATGTTAAATCAAATTTCTGTGCTTCTTTATAAATAAAGGAATGCTGGGACCACGATGAGCCAACAATCAATCTGTTAAATATACTATTTATTGGAGTGAAAAATGTTCTCATTTTACTCATCCATTATGTTTTTAAATGAAATTATTCACATATTTGGTGTTTCTAAGCCTCAGTATTGAAACCCTAAATGCAATAAATGCACTGTGTAAAATGTATCTTGCTCTCTATGTTTAGTTTAGCCAGTGGAAACTGAACTTTGTGGATCACAAAATCTCTTATTCAGAGACCAACAGAAGTGCTACAGATATGTAGTGCATGGATTGACAGAACCAATAAAGCCTTAGATTAGATATGACTGATGGGAGAACAGATTTCAGCAGACTGACACAAGGTTATCAAGTTATCTCAAGATCACTGATCAGATACTAAGTAACCAGTGATATATATTTTTTGTTTATCATTATGGTAGAATTGTAATACTGTAATATTGCCTTTGATGCTTGATTTCACAGGAACATTTTTAGAAACATATGTCCCAAGAAGCCAAAAATGTAAAAGCACAAAACAACATTTCAGTTATTCACAAATCAATTGCAAACTGAATGTCTTACACCTTGTCCCAAGAGAAAATGACTTCAGGGCGGTTTGCTGCCAGTATTCCATCACAACCGTTTCCCTGCATTGCATAATTTCATTTCATCATATTGCATCAAATTCTTTCAGTGTGTGATATGTCAGACTACTTTCAGCCACTTTTTCCACTGGTCACCAGTTACTCCTACACAGAAGCACAGACATGGAAATGATCTCATAGATAGGCTAACTAACTGATGAAGCATGATACTGACCTCTGACTTCCCTCTGCAATCAATCATCCATCCATCTATCCACCCACTCACCATTAATCCATACATCCATCTATCCACCCACCAACCAATTATCCATCCAGCCAATCTATTTTAAATAGATTTTAATAGTAGATTTACAACTACCAGTGGTAGGACAAGACTTTTTCCACATCACGAAAGCTGTTCAAGCGACAGAGAAGGTGCTTCTACTTGAGTGACAAACGACCGGCGCAGGACTCGAACTCTCTTCTCTTCGTGAGCATCTCGGACTACGGCAGCCGACGAGGCCCCGCACAGTAGTTAAAGCTCCGCCTCGGCTCCGTGTGTCAGTGCTGCTGCTGCGGAGCGACGACCATGTCGGAGCAGGAGTCTCTGAGGGGCTCCAGCGCCCGGAACCGTGGAGGCGTCCAGCGGGTGGAGGGTAAACTGAGAGCCAGTGTAGAGAAGGGGGATTATTACGAAGCCCACCAGATGTACAGGACGTTATTCTTCAGGTGAGACCCGGAGGCTTCGGGGCCTGGGCTCTTCCAGATCGTTCGACTGTCAACCCTGCTGACTCGCTAGTAACCTTATGATTGGCTGAACTCAACCCAATACCCGCCCCCTCGTGCATATCATGTGCCTGTTTGGTCAGCTGTGCTGTCAATCATCACAAAATAGGCACGCTAACCGGGCTAGTGATCTAGCTTCGCGATTTGTACACCCGAAGCGGCGTCATTTAGACTTAAAACACGGCGAATCCAAACTATCATGATCGGAAACAGTACATCATTATTGTATAACTAATTAATAACAGTTAATAGCCGCCCCCACTGCTGTCATTACCTTAATTACAATGGAAGCTGGGCGGCTGTTGTTAGCATGTAGCTACATACTGCATCGCCGCAGTCAAAGCTGTGAAGGCTGGGCAGGTTTTTTTTAATTTTTTCTTTTTTACCACACTTAAATCATAACTTCCAGTCTATTTGCTTTGTTTTTCGTTAGGTTTATACAGCATAATCCAAAGTAAGTGTGGGTAGAATCAGTCATCGTCTTGTAATGTTGTCTAGTGTTTATTTTTAAATGCTGGATGGTGGATTACTTATTACAAACGAAAAGAACAAAAATACAGGAAATAAAGACTGAATCCCAATTATCCCCGCAGGAGGTTCAGTTCCAGTTCATAAGTGATCTTTGACGGTGTTCATTGGTTGGAAGTAAGCCTATGAATGCTAAACGCGATGAAAGTATTTGAGTTTACTGTAAGTACACTGAAAAATCTGAAAAGGACTTTTTTGCATTATTAAAGCGGTAGGAAGGAGTAGTTAATCTACCAAATTAGACAGAAAATGCTGATTCACTGTAAAAAGAAAACCCTGCCAAAATACAAACAAAATAATGACTTAAATGTAGTCCCAACACCTGTCCATGCTGTGAGATGATTGTACGGGTCAAGGTATCTTAAAATAGGAAAGTTCTGGTCTAAAACTAAGCAGGTTAAAAACCAGGTAAACTATTCATGTCATATTCTAGATAAAAGTATCCATGACTAGACTTGTTATGTCATAAGAATAAACCTCCTAGTCCTTATTCGGGATCTTTATAAATAGAGGCCCAGGAAGGGCATCGAGGCGTGCTCACTCAATCGAAAAAATGCAGTGCATCAAAGAATCTTATTCCCGCCCTTAGTATATACTTGAATATATTTTATAGGCTGTTTGAACAGGTGAACTACGCTGTTTAACCTGACCTGCTGCATGCCACACTTAGGAGATTTAAATGAGTCCAGAAAACTGTTCTATACATACAGCCGAAGACACAAAGTAATATTTTTTGCCCTTCCTTGTCATAAACAGGCATAAATGCAATGCTTAAGCTTTACAATCCTCCCACACACTTTGCAGTGTTCATACCGGTGCCTTGTTATGTATCTCAGGTCTCAGAGTCAACATGCATGTCTTTTTATCTTTGGGTTTCAGTGGTGGGAACACCTCTGTGTGTGTGTGTTGATAAGCTGACGCCATCATGTGTGTGTCGTGTCGTTCTCCAGGTACATGTCGCAGGCTAAGCACGCTGAGGCCCGGGAGCTGATGTACAACGGGGCCCTGCTCTTCTTCAGCTACAACCAGGTCACTACACCTCTCTGGACCTGTCTGGGCTGCCGTTTTCTGTGTGCTCCTCTACAGATGCACTCTGAAAAGTACAGGACAAAATATTGAGACAAAATATTGAGTTTTTTTGTCTTTTCATCTACAGCAAAACAGTGCAGCAGACTTATCCATGCTGGTCCTGGAGGTGCTGGAGAAGTCTGAGACAAAAGTTGAAGAAGAAATTTTAGGTGAGACTCTA
Organism: Karalla daura; assembly: GCA_029224185.1. Classification (NCBI taxonomy): domain Eukaryota; kingdom Metazoa; phylum Chordata; class Actinopteri; order Chaetodontiformes; family Leiognathidae; genus Karalla; species Karalla daura. Next base: position 3,927,198 of record CM055207.1, on the reverse strand, counting down.
AGGCACACTTGTATATCAGCTGTTATATATGTTTCTGTTGCATGAATGAGAAAGTCATCTTAAATTGCGTGATGACAGCATTTCTGGAGGCTGAATCTCTTTTGAAATTTCCCCTTTGTGAGACGATTAAAGGCAGATTCTATTCCACTCTGTCTCCCTGGACTGCACATGGATGTCATCGGGGTCATAGACCCTGAAAATGGGCCATTCAGGCTCCTTTTCATGTCAGGATCTTGATGGAATACAGCATGTGTAGTTTGGAGGCCGGGAGAGTTTTCTGATTTGTTTTACTTGATATGAAGAGCAAAACAAGATGCTACGGTATGTTGGACATCGGCTGGACATATCGGTCACATCAACAGCATATATGATGGGAACTCTTCCCTCGTTGTCACTGTGCTGTAGTGAAGCAAAGCAACGACATACTTGATTGTCTGTGCCTCTGAAAGATGCTGCACAAGGAAAACAGAGCGATCGATGGATGCTAAAGCGCTAACGCGTGTTTTCACAGTGTCTGCATTATTTACTGATGTCCTGATCGATGAGTGGGAGTCTTTGAGAGCAGCGAGGTATATTTGACAGCAGCCACGCCCAGATCAGAGCGTGTGATGGGTTGTGGTTGATGTATGTACGTATTGATCAGCTCTGGCAACCTGCTGATCTGCTCAGGACAAGTCTGCTCGGCATAACTGCTCCTAAAGGCTGCCTCAATAAGAAGTTAGCACAGCACTCAGGGACGTTCAGATGAGAAGGGGGGTTTCACATATCTGTGTCTGTGTGTGAGCAGAAAATCTGGCCAAGCTGTTCAGCATGATGGACCAGAACTCCCCGGAGAGAGTAGCGTTTGTTTCCAGAGCCTTGAAATGGTCCACAGGAGGATCCGGCAAGCTGGGGCACCCCAAGCTGCACCAGCTGCTGGCCGTCACCTTGTGGAAAGGTACTCACTCACTCACCCACTCATAGACATAGACAGAACATTGGCTAATCCACTCTAGGGCCTGTCTAATAAAGTTCTCACTGCTGAAGCATGGATGCTTCACGATGCTGTCACGTTTCTGTCTCCAGAGCAAAACTACAGCGAGTCTCGGTACCACTTCCTGCACTCGTCCGACGGCGAGGGCTGTGCACAGATGCTGGTGGAGTACTCGGCGTCACGGGGCTTCCGCAGCGAGGTCGACATGTTTGTGGCGCAGGCCGTCCTACAGTAAGTGAGAGCCGCCCCCAGAACAACGGCCTCCATGCCGGAAACACCTGGAATCAGGGCAACGTGTTGGTGTGGGTGTCCGACACAGATGCATCTTCTAACTGCAGCCTCGAGCTTTTTGTCCACTTGTTTATGCATTCATAATATGGTAGTGAAACATGTTACTGGGATGTTATGTTGTTTACCAGTAACTTGATTAGACCAGAAGAGGTTTTGGAGGCTTCCTGATCCTATTTGAGACGGGATGAGAGATAAAACTGGTCTGCTCAAAGTGGAATCTCAGTGGAACTGTCCTGAATCAGAGAGACTGATAAAAACAGCAGAAGAAGAGCTTCCGTCACATTAGAAGATCTAAAATAAGAGAATTTTACTTTAAATTTTACTTTAAACAAGAATTCACCATTTTATTGCTTGCTTTTGTTTTCCTGACAGCTGACCTTTTGAAATTGTTTTAATGTAAATCCAGTCAGAATGATCTTTTTTCGTGTGTGTGTGTGTGTGTGTGTGTGTGTGTGTGTGTGTGTGTGTGTGTGTGTGTGTGTGTGTGTGTGTGTGTGTGTGTGTGTGTGTGTGTGTGTGTGTGTGTGTGTGTGTACCTCTAGGGATGCGGTACAGGTAGGTTTCCTGGCTCATGGCTGCCAGCAGAGGCAGTGTGTGTGTGTGTGTGTGTGTGTGTGTGTGTGTGTGTGTGTGTGTGTGTGTGTGTGTGTGTGTGTGTGTGTGTGTGTGTGTGTGTGTGTGTGTGTGTGTGTGTGTGTGTGTGTGTGTGTGTGTGTGTGTGTGTGTGTGTGTGTGTGTGTGTGTGTGTGTGTGTGTGTGTGTGTGTGTGTGTGTGTGTGTGTGTGTGTGTGAGAGAGCAGTGGATAAGCTGGTATTGATGTTCGTCCTCCAGCTGACAAGCCTGCAGTTGTATCAATTTCAGTCTGTCAGCAGCGTCTTTAAAAACTCCTGCACCCTCACGTTTTCTCTCTCTCTCCCCCTCTCTCTCTCTCTCTCTCCCTCCCTGCCCCCCCCCCTCTCTCTCCCTCCTCCCATCGTCTCCTTTCATCTATTTCTGTCCCTTTCTCCCCTCTGATCCTCCGCTCGGCAGGTTCCTCTGCTTAAAGAACAAAAACAGTGCTTCTGTGGTGTTCAGCACATACACAGAGAAGCACCCGTCCATAGAGAAGGGCCCTCCGTTCGTCCAGCCTCTACTAAACTTTATCTGGTTTCTGCTGCTGGCAGTGGATGGGTAAGGACACTCTGGAGACGTCTGCATGTGTCCGTGGTCCGCTCTGGGCTCTGAGCGTGTCATGAGATAACTGAGGGACGTCTCCTGTTCCTGTCTGTCTCCTCAGGGGTAAATTAACAGTTTTCACAGTGTTATGTGAGCAATATCAACCTTCCCTGAAGAGGGACCCCATGTATAATGAGGTGAGTTAATGTCCATGAATGCACTTATCAAATCACCTTCAGTCACAGCGCCGACTGAAAGTGTTGAGGTGTGACTGTAATTTTCTGAAAACACAGAGCGGCTCGTCTCAGATCAGAAACCTCTCCTTTCTTCTGTGACTCTCTCCTCCTCTTCCCTCAGTATCTCGACAGAATAGGGCAGCTTTTCTTCGGGGTTCCACCCAAACAGTCTCCATCGTACGGTGGACTGCTAGGTGAGTGTTATTGGTTTTTCTCACAGGTTTTTGCCAAGGAAAAAGCTGTGAAAATGCAGTGCATCATCATTACCAATGCCTTGGATGTTGTTGCTCTCAAGGCACATTTTCATTGTTTCATTTCACAGCTCTGAATAAATCTGAATATGCCTTTAATTTATGGATCCCACTATTAGGAAAAACCCACAATAACACAAAAACACTCCTAACATTTGATCTAAGCAGACGACTGTGACTGTGTCCCTCAGGAAACCTGCTCAACAGCCTGATGGGCTCCGGAGAGGACGAGGACGGGGCCGAGGAGGCCCAGGAGGACAGCAGCCCCATAGAGCTGGACTGAGCCCCCCCCACCTCCCCACCCCAGCCCAGCCTTCAAGCCCCGCCCTCGGGACAAAGAGAACAAACGAACACACACACACACACACACCTACACATATACACACACCTACACATGTACACACACCTACACATATACACACACCTATGATAAAAGACGAAGACCACGCTGACCCCCATCTCCTCCTCCTCCTCCTCCTCCACAGCGAGGGAGGCGCCGGACTGTGTTTTCAGAGGCGTGCTAGTTCCAGTCAGCCCCCCCCCCCCCCCCCCCCTATTCAGCCCCCCCCAACCTCCCCCAGATCTGAAATCAAAGTAACAACAACAACAACAGCGCCCCCCTCAGCACTGCCGGGACTGCCGCCAAACTGCAGACTCTTCCCGTCTCTATTAACTCTTAACTAAGGTTGTAATATTTTATTTTAAGCATCTCTTTTTTTGGTTTTGTTAAGTCGGGGGCTCGTTTTTTAAACACTGTCCCTCCTCTTCTGACGACAACTCAACAATCACTACAGTTTGGGACAGTGTCCTGGAGCAAGAAGAACGATGCTTCGGAAGCTCCGGATACTCGGGACGCTCCGGGAAGCTCCAGATACTTTGGGACGTTCTGGACGCTCCAGGATGCTCTGGACGCTCCAGGATGCTCTGGACGCTCCAGGATGCTCTGGACGCTCCAGGATGCTCTGGACGCTCCAGGATGCTCTGGACGCTCCAGGATGCTCTGGACACTACGGGATGCTCCGGATGCTCTGGACCCTCTGGGATGTTCCGGAAGCTCTGGGATTCTCCAGGGTGCCTGGGGGTGTTCCGGATCGTCCGGGATGCTCTAGGATGTTCCAGATGCTCCAGGATGCTCCAGGATGCTCCAGGATGCTCCAGGGTGCTCCAGGGTGCTCCAGGGTGCTCCAGGGTGCTTGGGGGTGTTCCAGACCCTCTGGGATGCTCTGGAACACTCCGGGCCCTCTGGGACCCTCTGGGACCCTCTGGGATGCTCGGAGCGCTCTGGGAATCTGAAGCGTCCGGAGCTAGTCCCGGGTAAGACGTCACCACCTCGAGTATGAAATGACAGCAAACACATCGAGGTCCCACTTTTGTTGTTTCGTTCTCTCTTCCTTTTTAAAAAAAAACAAAACAAAACTGTGCACTTGCTGAACTGCTGCTAATATCGTCTCCAAGTGAAAAAAATACTATTTCTTCTTTCCGTTAGAGCTGCCAAATCATTAATATGTGTATTGAAGGGGCAGCGAGCTTTTCCTTTTAAAAGCACTTGATGAGAGTTTTTTTGGTTTGTCTGGTTTGCTGCTCTGGCTCTACATGTCAACACATTGCTGTGAACAATAAAAGGAAGAGGCAGAGGTCCGGGGTTCGGAGGAGGGACTGGAGTCAGTCTTGTTACAAAATGCCCATCTCTGCTGGCCTCTCTGCTGGCCTCTGCTGGCCTCTCCTCTCTGCTGGCCTCTCTGCTGGCTTCTCTGCTGGCCTCTCCTCTCTGCTGGCCTCTCCTCTCTGCTGGCCTCTCTGCTGGCCTCTCTGCTGGCTTCTCTGCTGGCCTCTCCTCTCTGCTGGCCTCTCCTCTCTGCTGGCCTCTCTGCTGGCCTCTCTGCTGGCCTCTCTGCTGGCCTCTCCTCTCTGCTGGCCTCTCTGCTGGCCTCTCCTCTCTGCTGGCCTCTCCTCTCTGCTGGCCTCTCCTCTCTGCTGGCCTCTCTGCTGGCCTCTCCTCTCTGCTGGCCTCTCCTCTCTGCTGGCCTCTCTGCTGGCCTCTCTGCTGGCCTCTCCTCTCTGCTGGCCTCTCTGCTGGCCTCTCTGCTGGCCTCTCCTCTCTGCTGGCCTCTCCTCTCTGCTGGCCTCTCTGCTCGCCCCTCTGCTCGCCTCCTGGAGGACGTCAGCAGTTCAGCCAGTGCACAGTCCAGACGTGGACGCGTTGCTGTACGGGTCCGTACGGACAGCTTTCTGTTCTTCTACCTTCACCTCCAGCTCCTCAGTCAGTCACAGTATTATTTAATAAGGATCAATAAATAAACCCTAATACGCTCCAGATCAGTTTAGGATGAGTCCACTTTTAACTAATTCTCTAAAGTGAAGTTCTTGAGATGTTTCCACAGTAGAGTGATCTTCTCTAAAAAGAAAAAAATTCTCTGTAAATTTGTTTTGCGTGGATTAAAGGACAAATGATAAAACAAATGACTGTGATAGAACAGAGTAAAATGTCTGAATGTGCCAGGACGTACTGTAGCCTATGGGAACTGCTCCTTTCAGGGGGGATGTTGTTATTTCAGGCTTCTTATATTAATGAAAAATGAAAGCAAAGTGAGCCCCTGACAGTGCTAATGGGTGGTTCTCAGTAGCTTGTGTACCGTAGTTGGGCTGCAGGCTAGTGGCTCATTTTGAACATTTTAATTTGCCTCACGTTATTTTTGTTGTTCTTGTTGTCGGCCATGTTGAATGTGTGGTAGTTTTACACATGGACACTAGGAAGAGTAGCATCAAAGAGAGCAGAGGGAGCTCGGTTCTTAACAAACACACACGTCAACCCCAACATTTGTTTTGTTTGCCAACTTGAGTCAGTTTTGTTCAAGTCTTTGTTTGCTTGATTGGCTTTTGCTGGCAGTGAGAACGAGCTGTGTGACCAAATGTCCCAGTCAGGCAACACCACCACAGCGTCTGCTTTCGTTTTCCATCACAACTTTTCTTTTTCCCCCTTTCCCTCTGAGATCTGAAAGGGGAGCGTTTGTGGGTTTTTTTGATGATTCACTAACTGAGTAAATAAACTACAAGTGAGAAGAGTGAGAATGTCTTGAAAGAGAAATGCTCGTGTCCTTTTGTTTTGTTTTCATCAGTTACCTCTGTGAAGAGTTCCTTGTCAGTGCAGGGTGATGAAGAAGAGAAAAGTCAACCTCCAGCTGTTAAGACGTGCAACACGTTCCACATGAAGCCACGACCGCTGTCTAGCTACAAAGCAGGAGGAATGTTTATTTCTACAAATGCATGTCCGTATCAAACACTTGAGATGAACTCTTACTATTGCATCATATAAAGTGTCCACATGGAAGCAGGTGGTTGGCAGTACAGGGAAGCAGCTGTTATGGAACGTGATGATAGTCCTACAGATTACAGCCATACGATGCTGTTTGGCTGTGACCTTTCTAAAGGTTCTGTATCTTAGATTATGACACTGACCAGGAGCTTTCAGCGTGATACAGAGATTATTTGTTAAGGCTTAAAAACAGAAACAACTACAACATTGGCACAAAAACATCTTTTTGCCTTTTACATCCAGTCAGTGAATGTACACAAAGTGTCTGAGTGTCACAGATGTGTGGAGGCAGCCACGGCCTGGCCTGAGGACGGGTCCCTCAGGTGGGGGCGGGTTCTGGTTCAGGTGGGGGTCCTGGTTCTGGTTCTGGCTCAGGTGGAGGCTCTGGTTCTGCCTCTGGTCCTGGCTCAGGTGCGGGTCTGCAGAGCCAGCCTCTGCAGCGTCTCCGTCAGGTGGGTCATGTCGGGATGCTGAGCCTGGAGCTTGATGGACTCCAGGGTCCGAACCTGGCGGGGAGTCACAACATGCTGGTTTATACAGGGAGGAGAGACAGGAAACCTCTATGTGGGGCCCAGGACGCTCGACTGGACCACTGGCTGAACCCAACCCACAGGGGAGGTAAAGAGCTGCTTTACATTCTGGGTCTACTGATTACTACTGATGTATATTTACTACATCCAGAATGTTATTACTGTAGATCCCTCAGAGTTTATCCAATCATAAAAATCCCAACAGCCTTAGAGACCCTATACATAGATATTGTAGTATAGGTTGTCTATATACAACTCTCTACAAATGTATGCCAAATCAAAAAAATGTGAAACTCTGATTTTGCAAATTGTGTGTGTGTGTGTGTGTGCGTGTGTGTGTGTGCGTGCGTGCGTGTGTGTGTGTGCGTGCGTGCGTGCGTGCGTGCGTGCGTGCGTGCGTGCGTGCGTGCGTGCGTGCGTGTGTGTGTGTGTGCGTGCGCCCGCCCTCACAGACAGCCGTGTCTCGCTGTAGCCGTGCTTGTGGCTGAGGTTCCACAGGTTGACGGCCAGCTGGCTCAGCTTGTTGTTCCTCAGGTCTCCATGAGACAGCAGGACGCTGAAGAGCGAGAAGGCCAGGGCGCCCTGACGTCTCGTGCTCTGCTGCGGGGGGGGGGGGGGGGCAGAGATCTGCTGTTAAACAGACAAACAAGCCAAAGAGGAGCAGTATAGAAAGCAGTGGGACTCACATCTTCTCGTCCCAGGGCCTTCAGGTGGTCCAGGACCTGCCCGATCAGGGTCTCACACAGCTTGTTGACCTCGGACAGGAACTTGGGGTCGCCTCCGTAAAGTGTCTCGTTGGAGTCGACTGGGACCGGGAGACGAGGTGAAAGACATCGGTTCAGAGGGGAAAATACATAAATAAATACATAAATAAAAAGCTTCTGATGAGTAGCTCACATGGAATCCCCTCTCTGAGCTCCACAACAACTTCCAAAAAGATGAAAAGTAAAGCTCTGTGTCGCTTCAAACTTGGTGACCTAAATAAATTTGCCATAATCCTTTAAAGAGGATTAGAGTTTTATTATCGGAAAATTGGCAAAACCCTGGACATGGTGCTCCAAAAAGACTTGGATTTAGGAAATTTGCTTTGGGTTTCTCGACTATGGGTGTGTGAGTAACCTTATAGCACTCTACACTATGATACATCTTGGAAAATGATGGATTACTGCAGTATATGAGCACTGCCGGTTCACTGAATTGACTTTGCCTTATTTTGAGTCTTTGATCCTCTAATAGAAACATTTATGCCAGAATTAAGAGTGAGTGTGTGTGTGTGTGTGTGTGTGTGTGTGTACCTCTAGGGATGCGGTACAGGTAGGTTTCCTGGCTCATGGCTGCCAGCAGAGGCAGTGTGTGTGTGTGTGTGTGTGTGTGTGTGTGTACCTCTAGGGATGCGGTACAGGTAGGTTTCCTGGCTCATGGCTGCCAGCAGAGGCAGTGTATGTGTATGTGTATGTGTGTGTGTGTGTGTGTGTGTGTGTGTGTGTGTGTGTGTGTGTGTGCACCTCTAGGGATGCGGTACAGGTAGGTTTCCTGGCTCATGGCTGCCAGCAGAGGCTGTGTGTGTGTGTGTGTGTGTGTGTGTGTGTGTGTGTGTGTGTGTGTGTGTGTGTGTGTGTGTACCTCTAGGGATGCGGTACAGGTAGGTTTCCTGGCTCATGGCTGCCAGCAGAGGCAGTGTGTGTGTGTGTGTGTGTGTGTGTGTGTGTACCTCTAGGGATGCGGTACAGGTAGGTTTCCTGGCTCATGGCTGCCAGCAGAGGCAGTGTGTGTGTGTGTGTGTGTGTGTGTGTGTGTGTGTGTGTGTGTGTGTGTGTGTGTGTGTGTGTGTGTGTGTGTGTGTGTACCTCTAGGGATGCGGTACAGGTAGGTTTCCTGGCTCATGGCTGCCAGCAGAGGCAGAGCGCTGACGTAGACGCGCACCTTGGCGTCGCTGTTGTCCTCCCAGGTGTAGTCCTGCACCATGTTGAGCACGCCCCGGACCAGGTAGAGCACGCCGTGCTCCGGGTGGTCCTGGAGGGCACGCACGCACGCACGCACGCACGCACGCACGCACGCACGCACGCACGCACGCACGCACGCACGCGCACGCACGCACGCACGCACACACACACACACAGATACAGTATGACATGGACTCCTCTATCTGAACCCATCTTATCTTCTCCATATCTCTGTTCTGTGAGGACGACAGACGGAGGGCGTTACCGGGACGACCAGCAGCGTGGCCAGGAAGTTGTTGATGAAGTCCAGCAGAAAGCTCTCAGAGGAGCGCAGCTTCCCCTCCACGCTGATGGAGCGAGGGACCTCCGGGATAATACTGACGGCTGCCTTCAGGAAGGCGTCGGCTGGAGGGGTGGAGAGGAGGATGGAGGGATGGAGGAGGAAGAGACGACGGAGAGCGAGATCAAGAGGGGAGCACCACATGGGAGGGAAAGGAGACACCTGAGCTCCTCTCACCTTGGGAGAGACACTGATTGGCCAGCGCCACCTGACCTGACAGCAGGTAGAGGGTGAGGCGGCTGAAGATGCTGCTCAGGGACGGGATGGTGATGAAGCTGTAGGCGGCACACGCCTGGAGGGCAGAGAAACACAGCTTCTACCTCTTCCCTCAGAGCACATTTACTCATTATCTGTTTATCCTTTATTAGACATTTCTACAAAAAGCACAGCTGCAAGTATCAGCAGTCCTCAGAGGACAACAGGCTTGTAAGAGCTTTAAACTAGTTTCTATTGTTGAGTGGGAGTACAGTGGCCTGGAGGGGTCACTCACACACACACACACACACACACACACACACACACACACGCACACACACACCGTGTCTGACTCACCCTGACGAAGGCCGCCGTCTTCCTCGAGTGGCTTCCCCTCATCACACGACTCGTCTCCATGGCCAGCTGGTTCACCGTCTGCACCACACAGATGGGAACGATGGGTAAGGTGTGTGTGTGTGTGTGTGTGTGTGTGTGTGCGTGTGTGTGTGTGTGTGTGCGTGTGTGTGCGTGACACTGACGTGGATGAGCTGCACCAGCACTGGCTCCAGGTTGCAGAACGTGGCTCTGGCCTCCACACAGAAACTCAGCTGCTGCTCAAAGTCTCGACCGAAAGAAACCTGAGGTTCAGACAGAGGCAGAGCACAGACCGACTGACTTCATTTCACTCTGACGACATGTGACACTCTGCTGTCAGCTTTTGGTAGAGCGAGCCTCATCACTGGGGTAAAATAAATGAAGGGAAATTAAAGATGTAATTTCAGAAAGGTGCGACAGATCTTCAACACGGTATGAGTTACAGCTGTGTCTAAAAACAGGAAGAAACAAGAACCAAAGGAAAGAGGAATTCAAATGAAGTGAAATGATCAAGTTGATTTCAAGTGAGAAGATTTCTTAAAATGAGACATGAAATGCATGATTTAAGTTTGCAGATATACTTCTAATAAGATGTGATGTCTTCAAACAAGATCAATGTTATAACACTTCTAAATTTAAGTTTAGAAGTATTACACACACACCCAAGCCACCCTAGAGAGAAGAGGACAAATGAAGACTGGTGTGGTTTCTAGAGTCTCACCATGCGGATGAAGCCGATGATCAGCAGAGACAGAGATCTTTTCTCATCCTCCACGGTGAGAGCGCTGCAACAGAGAGAGAGAGAGAGAGAGAGAGAGAGGGAGAGGGAGAGAGACTCTAAGCCCCTGACACTGACTGGAAACAGGAACTAGGAGGATATAACCCTGGGGAAAGTGAAAGCCTACTTGACGGAGTCGTGCATGGTCTTGCAGATGTGCAGCATGGCGTTGAGGATGACCGGGTCTCTGGTGGCCTCCACCTGGTGCCTGCAGCACAAAACCAACAACTTCCTCTTCACACGTTTTCTTCCCCACCCCCACCAGTACAAACAGATCTCATCACGTCCTACCTGATGAAGACCTCCATGATGGACCTGCAGACCTCCACCCTCACGCTGTCCTTCTGGAACATGTCCAGGAAGGGCAGGAACCGCTCCTGGGAGCAGGAGGAGCACAGCAGGCTTTCAAAGGTATCAACTCGGGTTCAAACACATTTCAACCAAGAAATTTCAAAGACTTTTCCAGGACTGAATATAACGTCTAAAGCATCAATGTATGCATGAAATAATGGAATAAATAAGAGTGGAAATGTCAGAAAATACACAAATGACTGACTTGTTTTTCAGCAAGTACTGATTCAGACATGACATATCTTTCCACTGGTACTCTGTAAAGTGAGTCTGCTAAATCCTGGAATCCTGTCTCACCATAGAGAAGAGGACGGAGAAGTCGTGGAAGTAGGTGAGGATCTTCCTGATCACTGACTGCAGCTGGAAGAAGGAGGAGGAGTTAGTAGGAGGAGGAGGAGGAGGAGCAGCAGGAGGAGGAGGGGAAAAGGTTCTAGTCTAACCTGAGGATACGCGTCCTCAAACGCCCGGTCTGGGGTCATGTGCTTGATGATGTCGGCCAGCACAGTGTTGACCTCTCGTTTCTGAGAAGAAGGAAAGGCTTAGAGAGAGTTGTGGGAATCCCACCTCAGGAAACGCTGTGGTTGAATGCTGCACTCACTGTGAAGTGGCGGCAGGTGAACTCCACCCAGATCTCAGCGCAGTTCACATAATCCTGAGATGAACAACAAACACAGGTGGCTTTAACAGTCTGGACCTGGACCTGGACCTGGGCCTGGACCTGGGCCTGGACCTGGGCCTGGTCCTAGGCCTGGTCCTGGACCTGGTCCTGGTCCTGGACCTGAGCCTGGACCTGGGCCTGGACCTGGACCTTGCTTCCTCTTGGTTACCTGTGGGCTGCGGACTTTGGTGACGACCTTCCAGGCTTCGTTGAGGATGGTCAGCCTCTCAGACTCCGGGGGGTCGGCACAGGCGAGGCTACGACCCAGAGACCCGAACAGCAGGTGCTGGAGAGGGAGAGAGAGGACGGAGTCTCAGACTTTTATTTACACTCTTACAGTGGCAGGATCAGCTGATTTACTAACGTTCATGTCCTCTGACCTTTGGGAAACCGGCCTCGTCGCAGTCTTTGATCATGCCGATGAAGTCTGTGGCTCGGGCGGCAACAAACTCCGGCCTGAAGGCCCTCATGACGGAGTTCAGCAGCAAGGCACTGTGGGAAACACACGTTGTCTTCTCAATAAAAGCTTCACAAATTCACTTATTTGAGCAATGAAATCGTTCTAGAATTTGCAGCAGAAAAACACACCCTGAAAAACATCCTGGGGTGCGGATACGTGTTTTTCTGAACAAAGTCAACAAACAATACTACTACTAATAATAATAATTCAAAAGCATCATTCAGGTGTTTATCAAAGTGCTCACTTGTTCCCCAGCTTCTTGCACCTCTCCATCATCTCTAGGAGCAGAGGCTGAAAAGACAAACACAGACACCTGCTTTAAACCTCTCCTGCACAGATGCACTCTCTTCCAGCTGAGTGTGTGTGTGTGTGCATGTGTGTGTGTGTGTGTGTGTGTGAGTGTGTGTGTGTGTGTGTGAGTGTGTGTGTGTGTGTGCGTGTGCGTGTGTGTGAGAGCGCCTGCCTCTGGCGCCCTGTAGGCGATGCACTGCAGGATCCAGTTGATGGCCGGGGAGTAGAGCGTCAGGTACTCGGGCACCTCCACCCTCTGCACCACCAGCTGGTTCTGGACGCTCTCGCTGCTGATCTGCCGGAAGGTTCCGAGCAGGTCGAAGAAGTTACGGTTCAGGCTGTCCTTCAGCTGGGGGGCCACCTCCATGCCCACCTGCAGGGAGCGAGCACACGCTCATCAACCAGGACTTGTATGTTTGATCTTATTTCACCAGGTGAAAAGACTCATTGAGAAATGAGCGTTATATATATCTCAGCGTTTTCATGAAATTCTTGGATCTTGAATCTAGAGAGGTGGGCCCGTCTCACCCTGCAGAGATAGGCTCTGGCATAGGCTGCCACCAGAGGGTCTCCGATGCCTCGGATCATGGCTGTGAGCCGAGGCAGCGTCTCCTGGATCCCACTGTGGAGGGAGAAAGAGTTATTAAAAAGGCACTCAACTTGAGAATGAGAAAATAGGATCAATTAAAAGGGATTGAGACTCACGATTTGTTCAGGAAGCGGTTACACTTGAGAATGGCAGCCTCCACATATCTGTTCACAGAGGTTAAAGAGTGTATCTGATAATCAGGGATGTTACTGAGAATCCAGAGTCCATCTAGACTGTATGGTCCTCTAGGAAGAAGGAATGTGAGGGTGAATGGAGAGGCATCAACAGGAGTGTGAACTAAGTGGTTAGAGGAGGATACAGCCTGGGGAGGAGCTCTCTGATGGAGGCGATCTTGAAGAACCAGTTGAGACACGTCTCCTTGGCCGTGTCGTTCACGTCATCCACTGTGAACGAGTCTGAGGATGAAGCAGAGCCAACAGATCAAACCGGCCATCCAGCCTGAAACCACACATCTGGATCACACCCTCCACATCCACACCTGGCAGAGGTCTGGGGTCCGAGCACATGGTCCAGATCCGATCGTACACCAGTCGACCTGCACCCAGAGAGACAGACAGGCTGGATTCAGAAACCGTCTGTGTTCTGTAGACAGGTCCAGCTGAGAGCAGCAGGAGCTTCTCTACGAACCGAACGTGTCGAGGATGTCCGTGATGAGGACAAACTTGCTGGGGTAGAACTGGATGACGGAGGTGTCAGACAGCAGCTTGGAGCACTGGAACACAGATCTCAGATCAGTGACCGGGATCTTTCACATACAGCCGACAGAGGGTTCTCCCTCCTCCACTGGATCACTAGATCACCTGGATGACGATCTTCAGGGCTTTGACCTTCTGGTCCGAGGCCCAGGCCTCCTTCAGGGACTGGTTCAGCTCCTCAATGCGGTTCGCATAGTCCTGCTGGGAGAGGTTCAGCAGCTCCTTCTGGGAGCCCTGCCCACATACACACACACACACACACACACACACACACACACACACACACACACACACACACACACACATATATGTGTGGTAGCATGTTTATAGTTTGTCTAAGTGTACATGAAGCGTCTTTGCTGGTCCATCCATCTGCACCAGACCCAATCAGCAGAACAGAAACACACACAAACACAGTACAGTACCAGATCATACCTCCTCCAGATCGTCCAGCTCCTCTAGACGAGTGCGAACCTTCTCTGAAACAGCTGATCCTGGACTTGGAGCTTTTCCTGCAGTGAAAACAAGTAAATGAGTGATTTGTTGACATAGAACCATATCGTAAACACACTCAGCCCCTCTAGGGCTTTCTCTTCTAAGGTTCACTTAAAGCAGAACCAAAATTTTAGCCATTGTGGAGAGCTCAAAGAGGTCAAAACAGTAATATAAGTTGATTAAATTGGTAGGGTTAACTTACAGCTTATTTAAGTGAAATTAAGTGAATTCAAGCATGTTTTGGTTCAGATAAGTATTAATAAAATTAGTGGGATGTACACAAACACAGCTCTTACCTTTGTCAGATCCCATGCAAAGATTCTGTGAGGAAACAAAGACTTGAATTACTTTATGTCAGACGACAGTTCCTGATCAAATTAAATGAATGAAATTAAATCTTTGCTTTAGTTTTAAGTAGCAGAAGTAACTTGGTCCTCACAATGGAGAGTTTCTCTGTGGTGGTGAATCGGGCCAGGATCTCTCCTCGCTTCAGGGACCAGGGCTCAAAGTCTGGTCCCACCACCTCTTCCTCCTTCTCCTTCTTCTTCCTCCCCAGATCCTGGAGGGAGGACAACAACTCTGCTTCACCAAACAACTGGAACATGTTCATGTTCTGTTGAGCACGAAGGCCTCTGTCAGCCCTCACCCCTGTGGAGGCGCTGTGTGTCAAAGCTGGCGTCTCGCTGGCTGCAGCAAACATGGACAGGGGGTCGGTCCCGTCCAGCATGGAGCTGAGGGGGTCCGCAGGCGCTGAGGAGGAGGAGGACGAAGAGGAGGAGGTGCTGCCTTTACGGGTGCCGCGTCGGGTCTTTGTATCTGTGACCTGTGAAGAGAAGAAGAGGAGCATCATAACCAAATAACTTTAGACTTTTTACACCGGCTCGGACAGTGTGACACTGAGATCTTTCACCATGATGGGTTTGAGGGGGTGGTATTCTCCAAACTCAACCAGAAGAGATTCTGGACGACACCTCTGTAGCTCGGCCTCATAGTTGCGCCCCCGGGAACGCCTACATCCAGACAGACAGACATGAAAACAAATAGCAGTGATTACCATTGCTGCCACAACACACAGCAGATCCTGTTGAGAATGAACCATGAACCAACAACTCAAATAAAGGCTTTGCTTTCTGACATAAGTAGATGGATAGACAGATTCCCTCAGGGAAATCCAAGTGCAAATGTGTGCATTACAATTTGAATCTAAGATGCTTGGAGGTGAAGCTGTTAGAAGAACGGTTTGTTAACTTTTGCACATCCCTGTCCCATCATCATGACACCCTGCAGCCTCCAATAACATTCAATAACATCGTTGTGTACTGATAGAAACCTGCAGCAACAGGATAGCATCTTATCTAGGACGTTAATTCACAGTTAAGATGAAGACAGTCGCATTTGCATGCGACAAACTATCTATAAATGAGAACACAACGTAAAAGTACATCAAAATACAAGATTTAAACGCTGAACTTTATTGATATCAAAGGTTTTTAATGAGAAACGGGTGTCTCACCACTGCACCGCAGCCATGTTTCCACCGTCATATGACACAGTAGTACTTCCTGGTTACGCTAAGCTGTGAAGAAATGCCTGTCTTTCTTATTAAATGAGCTTTCGTTTACCTGCTTTTTCTAATATCGTCAGTAAATACTAATTAATATTCGAAATAGGTGCTACATAACAATTTCTAACGACGACAGCTCGCATTAAACGACATTTTGATAGACGTTAGAGCAGTCTGGCACTACATTTCCCAGAATACCCTGCGCTCTGAGGCTGACCCAAAGATCTAAAGTGGAAGAAGTGATAATCAGAGCTCTCACTGTGAGTTTAATTCTCAAGCAGCGAATAATCACTTGTTTAAGAGATTATTTTGTAAGTTAATGAAAAATTATAATCCTTGGTGAATTGTTAGTTGACTGTCTTCACTGACGTATCATAATTTTGTGGATAGATTGATCGACATTGTTATTGGAACAAAACTATTGTTTGATTGTGCCGGCAGAGTTAAACATCTTTACAACACAGGATCTCCGTCCAGAGTCGCCTCTCCCTGCTACACACTGCTCCGACTAGACCGGAGCTAACAGAGTATTAGCCGAACATGACCTGACTGTGGTACCGCAGACCTGTCAGCCCAGCTCACCTGAACAGGTACCGTACATTACTGCCCGGTCCGGTCCGGTTCGAAGCCCTAGGAGTCATTTATCAGGACTGTCTCCTCAGGGCTGGGTGGAAGGTGTCTGGAGGGAGCTAGTGAGCTAGCATTAGATCATGACATCATGCAGCTAAATGGAGGGATGTTTTCATCTATTATTATTTTTAATTACACTGTTTTTTTTATTGTACAGTCGACCAGGGAAACAGTCTAAACGTGTCTGTAATGTTGAATCTTTTATCCGGTATTTCATCAAAGGTGACATTCTGGTGTGTGAATGCCTCAAAACAGCAAAATGATAGGTGAGAAAACTGTTTCATGATAAGATCTCATGGAGTGTTGCTAGTTGGAACATTTGCTTAGAATGATTGCAGTGGTGCCTAAATAACTTATGAAACATGTAGTGATATCAGTGTTTCTAGGAATGAAGATTAAATAGATATTTCTCAAACTATTTTAAACTACATTTTAAAGATCAGTAGTGTAAATTAGAAGACATAAAGAACTGAACAGAAGAAACCTATAGTAGGTCTATAGACATGTCTATCATCTATAACAGGATACTTTCTAAATATCATTCATGCATAATATAACATGTCAATATTTAACTGTGAAGCAGCAGTTAGAGCTATTATCTAAATCTTTAGTATGTCAATAGAGTCTGCAGTATAGAAGATACTTTCTTACATTGTCACTTGAAGAGGAATGAAACAAGTCACTGGTTGTTAAAATTGTGATTGCTCAATGTTCTGTTGATCAATCCCAGATCTATCTTTATTTTCTCCACATCATATGTAATTAGAGATGCATAACATCAGACATGTATGTAATATGTGATGAATAATGTTGTAGGAGAATGCAGAATTCCTCAAAGACACTGATTTTTCTTGACTCTAAGATCATGGCAATGCGCATCCAGTGCCATTTACTTTTATGAGAGTGTGGGACGGAAACCAGAAGGTTCATCCAGGGGTAAGGAAGCAGAAGGTTCATCTGTTGGAGCCTATTATCTCTACTTCATTATGTTGAAATCGGCCTTTTGTTTCCCCTGGTGGTGACGAGATAACAGCACCTGGTGTTCCCAGCTCTCAGGCTGTGTTGTCTGCAGATAATGAGCCAGTAATGGAGCACTTGCAGACATTTTCAGGAGCAGCAGTCAGATCTGTGAGGCGCAGAGACGGACGGAGGCGGCAGCGGAACAGAGCAAAGCTTCTTACAGTGAGACGAGGCGGCCGGGAGCGTCCTCTCCTCTAAGAGCAGATTTAGGCCAGCGGGTTGTCATAGAGACTGCGGAGCCCCGCTGTGAGCCGGGAACAGCCAGATGAATATTACACTTGTGAAAGGTCCCGTTTAGTCATGCTGCAGCAGAGCCGAGAAGCTTTCACATTCATGTTCTCCTCCGCTCTGCTCCATCCTGCCTGGAGATGCTCCCAGCCGAGGGCCTGAGCATGCCTGCACTTCTCTCATACTGATTCCAGCTGCTGTCTTCAGTTCAGTCTGGACTCAAATAGAAATGTAAAAACTTCTCTCAACTCCTCCACTAATGTGAACTGTAGATTGGAAACACTATTTCTGAGTCACGTCCCATGAATAGTAGAGCATCATTATGGAATAAGGTCAAGATCCTCAGCTTCTGCTTTCTTCAGTCTCTGTGACAGAAAATTGTAATGAGGACAAAAAAAAGCATTTCAAGTCCTTATCTTCAGTTCAGTTCATCATTTTACAAACCAAACTGAGTCGAGACAGTAATCGAGAGCTTCATCGACTGGGAAAAGAATGGCTGGTTGCAGCACTAGTGAACATCGTAAAGCTCTTGTAGGAGACGATCTGAAATTATTTCAGATGTGAAAGGTGAAATGGTTTCTATCAGAGTGCTAAACAAGCTGGACGCAACTAGCTCTGACCACCACTTTCCTGAGTCACATTCAAGCCTGTATCTATATTTTATTGCCTCAAGTCATCTTATTGTGTGTAGTCATTCCACCTAATTAAGGTGGAATTAAGGTGGTCATGATTTATTAACGTTAATGCTGCACATTTTAATGAAGATTAGATGGGAAAGCTCTCAGTGTAATGGAGTGGGACCAGGACAGATGGAGCACGTGTGATGGAGCAGTGTGTGCTGCTCCCTTCCTTTCACTCCGTCTAGTCTGTGTCTGTCATAATGCAGAGCAGTGGTCCCTGCTGGGGACCGCTCATGACCTGCTCCTACTGTCTGCTCACGGCCCAGGATCGGCGTCTCTCATTATTCATGCCCTGGTATTTCGTAGAAGCCCAACAAGCCTTATCTGTGTAACCTACACCCACTTTCATGAAATGATGCCCCGGGATCAGGTAGCCACTTTATTTCCTCCTGAAGACATTCATCTCTCTGCATGTCACCTCTTACAGGGTTACCGCCCCTCTGTGTCTCCAAGACCTCCTCTGGAATGGAGATCTGGATTTGCAGTGAATTATTAAACCCCCGCATGTTCATTTATAGTAGGCGATGTCTGTAACTCAGCACCTGAGAGCCTCTTTGATGGACACCTGTCCCACACAGCACTGGCTGAGCCGGCCGCTCTCTAGGAATGCAAACGCCTCGGGCTCCGTCCTCCTGGCCACCATGGAGTCCCGAGCCCGGCTGCGGCTGGAGGAGCTGCTCTTCTACGCCGCCTGCGTCTCTCACTGCTGGTGTGTGTGTCTGTGTGTGTGTGTGTGTCTGGAGGGCAGAGTGTGCAGGAGGCCGGCCGGCGGGGGCATGCGTCTGGGCAGCAGCTGGAGGTGGCAGCTGTCCCGGGCCATGCGGCTGGCGCTGCGCTGGTGCCGGCTCTGCCACCGGGCCAGGGCCGGAGGAGGAGGAGCAGGAGGAGCAGGAGGAGCAGGAGGAGGAGGAAGGGTCCAGGAGCTGTGGAGCTACAGCAAACTGCTCCTCAAGTCTCTGTACTTCAACAGCCTCACCAACTCGGACACTCTGCTGGACTGCGCCTTTGAGCCCGTCTACTGGATCGTAGACAACGTGACCCGCTGGTTCGGAGTGGTGAGTTTCAGACTGCACAGCCTCCATAGGAATGGATGGATGAGTAACCTGAATGAATGAATGAATGAATGAATGAATGAATGAATGAATGAATGGGCCTCCATCAATAACCATCAATGCCTTTGGTTTAATTGGTTCTTTGCAGCTTTGCTCCTCCCCAGCTGGTCTGATCGGGTCTGTCGGTGCACAGACCAGATGGTGGAGCTTGAAATAGATCTTTAAGAAGTCTTACAAAAAGGTGTTGAAACTAACTTCTGGATGCCCTGTAACAGTGGGGGTACCACATGAATAGAGTATAAACTATGTAATAGAAACTGCTATAAAAAGCATAGAATATAAACTTTGTAAACTCTGCTTTGAGAGTTCTAAGTTTATACAAAGTTTATGTGTGAACTTAAATGTGGTATAAGTAGAGGAGGATTTAGACCTGTTGTTTTATGAACTGATGACCCCCCCCCCCTCCTCCAGGTGTTTGTGTGTCTCGTGGTGCTCCTGACCACCTCTGTGGTGGTCATCGTCTATCTCTTCGTGCTGCCCACCATCCTCAGCTCCTACCCTGCACACTGGGTCGCCTGGCACCTCTGCTGTGGCCACTGGCTGCTGGTCATGGTGGTCTTCCACTACTACAAGGCCACCACCACCGCCCCAGGGTGCCCGCCAAAGGTACCAGCTCAAAGCAGACAGACAGACAAAACAACAACAGTTACACAGCTCCGTTATTTCTGGACCTACAGGTTGTTTTTAGTAATCCCTGCTTCTGGTTTGTTTCAGGACAAAATGAATATTCCCTCAGTGTCCATCTGTAAGAAGTGCATCACTCCAAAACCAGCCAGGACACACCACTGCAGCATCTGCAACATGTACTATGGGACCATTACTGTTATCTATTATTATTATTATTATTATTTTTTAGTCTGCTCTTCCATACCAACCCGTCTCTGTTACCTTTCAGATGTGTCCTGAAGATGGATCATCACTGTCGTATCCTTTTCAAAGATCAAAAGATGTAAGATGCAAATGTTGCCTTTGCTGTAGAGAAGAGTGTTTCCTCTTTGCACGGATGGGCCTGAACTAGTTCCCCAGCCTGGCTCAACAACTGTGTGGGCCACTTCAACCACCGCTACTTCTTCAGCTTCTGCCTCTACATGACCCTGGGCTGCATCTACTGCAGCATCAGCAGCAGGAACCTGTTTTTCGACGCCTACAGCAACATCGAGGTGAGGCCGGCTCAGCTCCACTTCTCTCTACCTGGAAGCTAGATCCTGCTTTAGGAAGAAAAACATTGAGAATTTAAAACCTCTCGAATGAAGGCATACACTTCTAAAACATGTCAGGATGCTGTTTACACCCCAGTTACAAAGGCAGCTGCGTTTCCCCAGTTTATGCTTGATCAACTTTTCTAGTCTTTTCTCAGTCTCTTCTTTGTCCTAATCAAATCAAATCAAATTTTGGGGAAATGAAGGCCTTTAAACCTTTGGTTCGTTCATTCTTTAGAGCTTTGTTCCTCCCCGGCTGATCTGAGGTCTGTTGTATGGTTGTGCTCCATACATTCGTTGCAAGCTACATGACTGTATGGGAAGTTAAAGATGTGTTGCAGAGTTTGTTTTTTGTTTTGGAAGGAATTTAATAAGTCTTAAAAAGATATCCAAAGCCGTCCAGGGCCTGCAGGTCCAGGCTCAGAGTAAACCTGTGTGTAGGCAGCGTCCTGCAGCTCCTGCTGCCAGTGGCTCCAGGTGTCACAGGATGTCTGCTGCGTGCCACCTGCCAGATGGCACAGACGTGGTCCAGCCCGGACCGCAAATGTCAGGCGAAACAGGAGCCCTGAAAGAGATCTTTGTTTTCCATGGGCTCGTACCTCGCATGTTGTTGTGCAGCAGCTGCCAAACAACAACAACAACAACGACAACAACAACAACAACAGCAGCAGCTGCAGCTGCAGCTCTGGCTGTGGATACCAGTTAGTTTGTAGCAGCAGCAAAACCCAGTGAGACTAGTTCATCTTTGCTGCCCTCATGATGATTCACTAGTCCATGATTCCAAGCCTGAAGAAGTCTGAGTCTGTCATTCGTGCAGCAGCTGAGGTGTAGGGAGCGAGGGCAGCACTATGCAGATGAACCTTTGGGTCCTGGTCCAGAATGATGTGACCTGTAACCTCCTCACAGAAATACTACCAGACTCCTCCTCCAGACGACAGCGCTCCAGAGACCACGGCCCACAAGAGCATCATCTTCCTCTGGGTGCTGACCAGGTGACGGACGCCCCTGGCTGGGTTTTTATGACTGGGCTCCAGATGTCAGGTGGCGTCTAACAGCTGCTCTGTCCTCCTGCAGCTCGGTGGCCGTGGCTCTGGGAGGACTCACGCTGTGGCACGTCGTCCTGATCAGCCGGGGGGAGACCAGCGTGGAGCGCCACATCAACCGCAAAGAGACGCGCAGGCTGAGGGACAAGGGCAAGGTACAGGCCGAGCATCCACAGCTTTTTCTCCGGAACAGACGAGCTCGTACATGTTCATCCCTCCCTCCGTGTTAAAGATGGCGGCACAAGCGTGAAGTGGAGATGTGAAACCACTACGAAGCTAAACATGGAGCTGCATTCGAGAAATGTCGTCCTCGAAAGTCACAAACTATGTTGCAGAAAGCAGTCGTATCCCAAAACTCTCAGACCACAAGGATTTTAGCTCATTTCTGTGCTGCTTATTTTCTGTCTGCATTGTAACTAACTCCAGTGAAGTCTGTTAGAGAATCTCAGGCTAACCATGACGTGATGCTGTGATCTTTATATGAGTATTTGAGTTGTAATTGAATGTGTTGAGTCCACTCAAAAGTGTCAGTCTAAAAGAAGAAAAAGGCCTAAACAGCTCTGTTTGTGTGCTCCTGCAGGTGTTCAGGAACCCGTACCATCACGGTAAACTGAACAACTGGAAGCTGCTGCTGGGCGTGGAGAGGAGGAGGTGAGTCCAGCTCGTCTGTGGAGTCGTCCTGACTCCCTGAATAACGTGTAATGTCTGTGGAGCAGCTGCTATACTCACACACAGCTGCTTCCAGCTGAGCTGCCCTGAAACTGATGAATTAAATCACATAATGAATCGTTTGTTTTCGTCCTGGTCCTCAGCCACTGGTTCACCCGGGTGCTCCTCCCCTCCAGCCACCACCCCAACGGGGACGGCATCATGTGGGACTTCTCCTTCTCCAGGAGGGACCCCATGGCCATCTGACCTGATCTGATGTGACCTGATCTGATCTGATCTGATCTGACCTGACCTGATCCGATCTGATCTGATCTGATCCGATCCGATCCGATCTGACCCGATCCTCAGAAACCAAAAACCACCTGTGTTCACACTACATGTACCTGGAGAGAGAGAGAAGCTCCCACTTCAGTCAGATGGATAGAACTGACTCCATGGAAACTACCACTAGTGATTGACCTGGTCTGGGTCAGTTATCTCTACCAGCCGATTGCAGCGGTTATCACTAACCTCCAGAGCTGCTGGCCAGCGCCGTCTCAGACTCCTAACCTCCTCCTCCCAACCATTCGTAAAGACTTTTTCTGCATATCTTGGACTCTAGTTTTCGAGTGAAACAGAGATCAGACTAAAGGTGCTCCGTGTTTGTGTGTTTCTAAACATCGGTACGACACATTGAGATTTCCCACATCAGTGGTGGCCTCCAGCTCATCTGCCTTTAAAGTTCAACCAGCCCCCTCCTCCTCAGCTTTATGCCTGAGGCGGACTCTGCTTGTTTTGTTTTTTTTACCTAATGAGGTAAAAATCCTTGGTTTTCTGGTTGAGATTCACAGTTTCACCTGCGCATCATCTTCAGCTTTACCTCCAGTTGCTTATTTATGAGGGATCCGGGTCAGAGAAGAGGAGATTAACAGCCAAATTACATTCATACAGAGTGCAGGTTCCCTCTTATTTTCCCCAGATGATCACAGTCAGTCACATCTGGGACAGATGTTCAGGTTCTGGTGGCTACAGACCACTGTGATCTGACTGAGCACACATTCAGATTCAAGTTGTGACAAGATTATCCAGAAAAACCATCTAGATGTTCCCTAGAAACGCTCCATCCGTTCTTCAACATGTGGTCTGGAGCTGATGGTCGAGACCGTCTGAGCTGCCAGGTAATCTCGTTCTCTCGTTGTCTGAGTTTTAAAATATTTACCGTCTTTCCTCAACAACATCATCCATATTTGAAGCTCTGGGCTTCAGCGAGACCTCCATCACCCCATAGAAGCAGAAAAACAAACCAAAACGATGTGAATCTCTGGACTGTGAGGTGGGGGCCCAGACTGTGTGTTTACACTGCTTTAACGTGCCAGCATCAGTGTGCTATCGATGAGGGAATGCAAAACACAGCACCCATCAGATCTATCGATCCTGGCTCTGAGTGAAATCACAGAAATGTGTGGTCGTGATGAGTTTTTGTGTCTGACTGAGGACGAGTCCTCAGAGTGTTTCTTTAATGTGGGGAAGGACAGATGGGAGGGAGGGAAATGACAAGAAAAGCATTGTTGATATTCATTTTAACTGTGTCCAAAACCAAAAGAAAATGTGTTTGAAGGTTTACAGCTCTCACTCGTACCTGCAGCGTTCTGCTGCATTCATTCTGGTGCCGAAGAAGAGTGAGAAAAACCCTCAAGTCTTAAGTGTCCAGTTTTAATCTCCCCTGAGCGAACCTGCCTGTTCAGGCAGTTCTTTACGCTCTGTGAACATTCGTTTCCTTGGCTGATGGAGAAGAAATATCTGTGCCTTGTGATTGTTTTCGCCCTGAAAGCGAGGCACCTTAAACGAGCCAGTCAGGCACTGTGAAACGTCAACCTGGAATGTCCTTTTAATTCCCGCTCCAGTGTGTTCAGTGATGGATGGTCTGGATCCGTAGTTGCCATAGAAACGTGACATACAGCTGTGACATCATTTGTAACCAATGGGAGCTGTGCTCCACTATGATCTATTGTGCTTTTTCTTTTTTAAATAAAATAAAATACGTCTTTGATATTTAAAGTTTTCATGTGGTGACATTAAAAGAATGAAGACGTTCGACTCGTTTTGCATAATTACAAAGAAAAGTTTTAATGACACTTTAAGTTAGACATCTCAAAGATTATTGTCTAGTTCCTTGGCATAAGTCGCTGTGAGGTCCAGAGTGGAGCCAAACATCCCGATATGATTGACAGCTCATTTGTTCAAACATGGCGACGACACGAAGCGTCCTCGTCTTTACAATCTTCACTTCAGCAACGTTGAACCTCCTCAGAGACGCTGAACGCTGCGCTCAGAGCGTCAGGAGCGCTCGGGTCCCCAGCTCCTCCTGCAGGCGGAGCGCTCGGGTCCCCAGCTCCTCCTGCAGGCGGAGCGCTCGGGTCCCCAGCTCCTCCTGCAGGCGATGGCACGCTGCCCCCAGCTCTCAGCACCCGGCTCGGCCCAGCCACTGCTGGACACACACTCACCCAGCTGAGAAGATAACGCTTCGAGCGCTTCACAGGGTCATAGAGAACAAACAGATGCTGCTCGGCCACACGATCCATCCAACGGGAGGGAATATCTGAGGTCCAGCACTGAAGCTCTGAGATTCTCTGGACTATTTAGTATCAGCTGATGGTACTTGTTATTGTAGCTAGTGGCCATGGTGACCGTGAGGGCAGATGTTCAGTCATGTTGCATAAACTCTGATATGTTCCCTCACTTCTCAGTACCAGAACATCTCGTTGAAGTGGATCCTCTTCTTTCTTTTCTAAATCATTGAATCATTTAACTTAAACAGCCTCGGTCAGTCTAACATACTCTTAATTGTGCGTTCTTCAAGATACAGAGTTAGAATAAAAACACTTCAGTGAACAGGAGGACAGACAGGAGGGAGGATGGAGCCAGTGGATGGGTGTGTGTGTGTGTGTGTGTGTGTGTGTGTGTATGGGGGGTGTTAGGGTTTGGCCAGGCGGGGGCGCTGTTGCTCGGATCCTTGGTAACTGCTCCTGGAATTCATTCATCTGTTGCGCCTGCGTTCCTCTGGGTTTGGGGTGGGGGGAGGGGGTTTGGGGGGGGATATGTGTGAGGAATAAAATCACCTCCCTCCAGGACTCCCCAGCAGGAACCTGCCAGGACAACCACACAAAGACAAAACATCAAAACCTGACCTGATATTTACCGTCTCCCTCAAAAACACAAGCCAGCCCCTTCACAGCCTGTGAGCTGTGAGCGTGTGAGACAGACCTGGGTGGACGTATTTTCAGCAGACTGGGTGGAAAGTATCACGCGGTCGTCTCCGGATGAGTAACGCTCGGACCGAATGAGTCAGCAGAAAGACGAAGTCTGACAGTTCTCATTTAGGGCTCAGAGAGACGAGGAAAAGCTAGAAATGTGTTGTTTCCATCTGATGGTGTGACTGCCTCACATTCCTCAACAGTGCCTGACGTGTGTGCAGTTATTATGCTGTATGACCATTTGCACTAAGGTATATCCTTTCTGCATTCTTTACCATTAATATGTATTGCATGTCTTCTACTTTTGTATACTTCTGACTTTTATGAACATGCACAACAATTCCAATATGCTTGTATTTAACTGCACCTGTATAAACAGCAAATAAACCAGGCAACTAACCCACCAGCATCACATGAAATAACAGCCTCTACTGATTGGAGTCGCTATGAAACCTTCACCTCCACCTGAGGGTTTTGTGTCTCAGATCACAGTGGAGTCGTCTTGCACAGTGACCCAGCTGGTCCTGTGTTACTACAGGGTGTGTGTGTGTGTGTGTGTGGGGGGGGTCTCTGCTCTCTGCTTCTTACCACTCTCCTCTGGCCTGCACCGCCTCGCTCCTCACCAGCCTCTTCCTATCGTCCAGCGGCCGAGCCAGAGCCCGCAGCACCCGCGCCCTGAACGGCAGGACCTGGGACAGAGCAGGATGGAGAGGAGGCCCAGGAGCAATTCAAAGCCTGATCTGATCACAGAACAATGCTATGTGACTAAGTAACTTTCTCCCCTCTATGACAGTTTTCATTCAGTCATTTCTCAGTTTTCTCAGACAGGCAGTTTGTGGTTTTACCTCATGTGTGGGGAAGTGGGAGACGGCCTGGATGCAGCGCAGCGACACCATCCGCACGTTCTGTAAGAAAACAGAAATGTAGGAAAAGACACTGCCAGAAAAATTATTTCCTGAAGTCTTTAAAAGCCTTTTCCTGTACTAACACTCAACTTTCCCTCACAGACAACTACAGAAACCCCAAAATATTCTCATTTGAGAAGCTGAGATCAGAGAAGCTTCACTTCTTAAACCATTGTCTAATACAACCTTAAGCACTAGTCCACAGCTGGATCATGTGTGTGCCTGGCCCACTGACCATGGCCGGGCTGCAGGTCAGGCTCAGCAGCCTGCTGACCAGCGCCTCCAGCTGCTGGGTGAGGGCCGGGGGGGGGTCGGCCAGGACGGGCTCCAGGCAGGACAGAGTGGACAGCTGCACGCCACAGTCAGGACAGGACAGGGCCTCCAGGAGCAGGGACAGCAGCTGCAGGAGACACACACACACACAGACTTGATAAGGATGCTGGGCAGCATCTGCAGAGGTCCAGACACAGCCTGCAGGCGTTCCCTCCTCACCGCTGGAAGCTCGGTGACCTGGACCTGCTTGGGCAGCTTGTTGACGATGTTGGACAGAGCCTTCAGGTAGTTGGGCTTCTTCTCTGAGGGAGGAGACCAGACAAAGTCTAAATCCTCACAAAACAAGTTAAATGTCTAATATCCTGGGCAGCATTTACAGACTGTGTCGACCTATAGGAGGTAAACACCATGTCCTCATGACCTCAGACCAGTTGGAAAGGAACAAAGCTCCAAAGAATAAATTAAGCTAAAGGCAAAGTTTATCAAAATAAACCTCTGGTCTGACTTTTTATAGGGCCTTCATTTCCCCCAAATCAACTTTGAATACATCTGAAGACCCTGCAGACAGCCTGGTGTATTCACAAGTATTGAGTTCCCCTCTATCCTCTTCCTCTTCCTCTAGTAGGAAGACTATGCACAGGCCTGTACCCTGTGTGAGGGGTGTCTGTGAGGCCTGGGGCCTTACCCTGCGGGGCGGCGTTGAAGCCCTGCACCAGCTTGGCTGAGTTCTCGCTGAAGAAGCGCTGGCGGTACATGATGCGCAGGTCAGCGTGGCAGGAGCGGTTCAGCACGTCGGCCGACTCGTTCATCAGCAGGGAGAAGCCGTCCGCCGCCATGGGCCCCAGGTCTCCGTCCTCCAGCAGGGAGAAGAGCTGCCACACAGCACAAACTGGTGTTACTGGGCTTCAGGAGCAGCTTTCTGGTTTCTACTGCTGCTCACAGCAGACAAGCTTCAGGCGGGAGGGTAAAGGCAGCCGGGAGCTGATGATTCAGATTTTCATGTGTCTTGGTTTATTTAATCTGATCTGGTCTGCAGTTATCTGGTTACACAGATGAGCTGAAATGACACCAACGGGAACACGGAGACAAAATCAGGAGACAGACGATGAGCTCAGAGCTCGGAGAGAGATCGCTCTGGTTCCAAAAACAGATAAAATGTCAGTGATGACGCGCCTTCAAAGAGCTGCTTTAAACTATGTGACGAGAGCTCATCCAGAGTGCTGTTACCACCCCTGCTGCTCCACCTGCACATCTGTTTTATACTAATATATACTATTATTACTATCATACTAGTTCTAATACTTTACCACTGTTGTGTGTGTGTGTGTGTGTGTGTGGTTTCCACCTTGTCAGTCAGAGCTGTGGACAGGGGGTGGTATCTGAGCAGCAGAGCTTTGGCAACCTGGAGGAAAGAACAAAGCAGACCTATGTTATTTTATGTGCTCATCAACAGCACAAAGTCTCATCTTTGTAACATTTAACTTCACAACAAACCAGGTGAATGCACATACCCAGAGGAGCAGGGTGAACGCCTGGGTGCGGCTGGATGTGGGAGACTCCAGCTCACTGCACACTCTCTTCACTGTACTCTGAATCAGAGCGTCTAGAGAGTCTCCTGCAGGAGGAGCCAGACAGCTGTGAGTCCACAGGGTATGTGGGAACAAAGAGGAGGAGGAGGAGGAGGAAGAGGAGGAGGAGTGAGGACAGACACCCACCCTGTGGCCTCTTGTTAACCAGGCTGGCGAAGCACTTAGCGGCGGAGGTGTAGGAGAGCGTGTGGCTGCAGGTGCAGCTCAGCTCCTGCAGCTGCTCCAGCAGCCGCTCCACCTGAGGCAGCTCCACCTGGAGGAGGGAGACCAAGCACAGGCCTCAGTAACAGAGGAGAGAGGGAGAGAGAGAGGGAGGAAGAGAGAGGGAAGGAGCTCACACTCACACTGCGAGGTAACGAACACACACATCCCATGAGCAGGCAAACCAGCTGGGCCTGGCTCCAGGAGTCTGCCTGATGCTTCTGAGGAGACAGAAAGAGGTCAGATATATGGTGTTTCAGGTCATCCATCCATCCATCCATCCATCCATCCATGGAGGAGTGTCTCAGCCGTCCTGTGTGAATCTGTGTGCTGACCTTCAGCAGCTGGAGGTCTGAAGGGAAGGAGTTGTCGGGTAAGAAGGAGACGTCGCCGTCCAGGAAGAGGGAGACAGCCCGCGATGCTGTCTGCTCTGCCAGCCTGCAGCACCCACCCCACACACACACACACACACACACACACACACACACACACAGAAACCACATGTACCACAAGACAGAAAGATTTCAGGAAACAAATCACAGCGACTGAGTAAAGGTGAGAAACAGGAAGCTTTAAGAAACCTTAAAGTTAAATACATTCAGCAGGTAACAGGAAGTGGTTTCATCGATCTATCGCCATCTATCTACCGTGGTTAGATGAGTTATAATGAGTCCTATACTATATATATTTGATATATATGTAATCCTCCATGTGACCAGAGCTGAGTGTGAGCGTGCACTGACTCTGGCTGCAGTCTGGAGCAGGAGGTGCTGATGATGGGCACCATGGCGACCAGGAGCTCTTCCTCCACTAGTGGACTGCGACCACCTGACCCCTCAGCTGCACATAAAAACACATGAAAACATGGTGAGACTGTGGTGCAATCTGCAGACTGTGGCCAGGGCCTCGGCTGCTCACCCTGCAGAGCTGCCTGCAGAGCCAGAGACAGCAGACGGGGGATGATGACGCTGTGGAAGCATCGTCCCGTCTCCTCTGTGTCCTGGACCTGCTCTGCTATCCTCTGGAGGCTGCGACACGCCATCACGGCCTCGTCCACGGAGAAACCAGCGCTGCCTGCAGCAGGAAGCAGCACCATGAACATGCTGCTTAAAACAAGTGGGAGGTGAGGCTGTAAAGCTGAGGCTCCAGGCCGTCCCATCACCTGAGTGAGCGCAGCTCAGGACGTCCAGGAGGACAGGCGTGCTCTGCTGCACCACGCTGGGCTGCCTGGACACAGCAGCCAGCGCAGACAGACAGCGCTGCCGCACGGCATGATGGGAACGCTGCTCACACGCTTCCTTGTTGCTGTCCAGCTGCATGGGCTCTGAGGGGGGGGGGACAAACCGGAGTCAGGACAAGCCAGGTGTCAGGCACAATCATTGAAGGAGCTTTTTAGCAGCATTGTGTCTCAGAGGAATCTGTCACTTACCAGAGAATATCTGGTCTTTCAGCCTGGGGATGAGTGTGGTGATGAAGGCTGCAGGGTGCAACTCTGCTAGGGCCCCGACACACTCCACCACTGCTCGACTACAGGTGGAAACAGAGAGAGAGGGAGAGAGGGAGGGAGGGAGAGAGAGAGAGAGGAGAGAGAGAGAGGGAGAGGGAGAGGGAGAGAGGAGGGAGAGAGAGAGAGGGAGAGGGAGAGAGAGAGAGGGAGAGAGGGAGAGAGAGAGAGGGAGAGGGAGAGAGAGAGAGAGGGAGAGGGAGAAAGGAGGGAGAGGGAGAGAGGAAGGAGAGAGAGGGAGAGGGAGAGAGGAGGAAGAGAGAGAGAGGGAGAGAGAGAGAGAGAGAGGGAGAGAGGGGGGGAGACAGAGAGGGAGAGAGAGAGAGACAGACAGACAGACAGAGAGAGAGAGAGAGAGAGGGAGGGAGAGAGAGAGAGAGAGAGGGAGACAGACAGACAGACAGACAGAGAGAGAGAGAGGAGGGAGAGAGAGAGAGAGAGGGAGGGAGAGAGAGAGAGAGAGAGGGAGAGAGTGAAATAAAATTTATGTTGTGCTCTGATACAAACACAATCATGTTTAATAGCAGGGTAAGCTCTTAAATCTAACAAAATGCATCCTCATTAAATCGTGAATGAGAAATATATATTGTTAGTTTATCTAAAGTGTCTTTGCTGTATGTCAGGCTGAACTGGACGTGTGTGTTTGTGTAGAAACAGATCAGACAGATCAGTCTGGACGTGATCTGACCTCACTCTGTCGTCCTCCTCCATCAGCAGCAGGCGAGTGAGGTGCTCCACAGCCAGCTCGATGTCTGAGTCCAGCAGCAGGCCTGACACACACACACACACACACACACACACACACACAGAGTGTTGAGACAGGCTGATAGGGCACTCTGCTGGCAGACCCTGGCCTCCTCGCCCCCTCTCACCTGGCTGCTGAGCCAGAGCCGTGAGCAGCGAGGCGGCTGTCACCTGCAGCGTGTCGTTGCTCTCCGTCAGAGCGGAGAACGTGATGGAGCACAGCGACGGACGGAAGGCTACAAACACACTCTCCTCTGGAGGGGAGAGGAGGGAAAAGACTAGATGAGTGCATATCTGGAAGTCCAGCCTGAAATCTTCCCTGGCCTGGTACAAATCTAAACAGTTACAGTGTTTAAAAGAATAGAAAAAGAGGGAAAAAATCCTTTTTGAATTGACACAACCTGGAAAACACAGACATTAACCTGCAGCAAGACTTTACATCATGACATCACTTAAAGCCATCATAAAAAAAGATCTAAAGACCACATTTACCTACTCAGTGGGTGCTATTGTTTGTCCTCACAATGCTATTGGATAGCAGCTGTCTTCACAGGTCATGACATTTCTAAGTTTCTGAGTGAACTCATCTCTTCCTTTTATTTTGAG
Organism: Karalla daura; assembly: GCA_029224185.1. Classification (NCBI taxonomy): domain Eukaryota; kingdom Metazoa; phylum Chordata; class Actinopteri; order Chaetodontiformes; family Leiognathidae; genus Karalla; species Karalla daura. The sequence goes on along the minus strand of CM055207.1, from coordinate 3,896,057 downwards.
TGGATTTGTCAGGATTCAGGTCAGTCAAACCTCAGAGACATTTTAGGGGGTTTATTATGATGTCAAACACACAGATGTTTGGTTATTTTGGAAATGATTCATCAGTGGGAAGTTGTAATTATTGCTATGGGACTAAGTAAATAATCAACTTTGCAAATAAATCCTAAAATATTCTGTATATATGAGGAACAATACAGAAATTCTGAGTTCACCAAGGCCTCCCCAGTACAGTGCTCAGGATCAGATTATAAAACAGTCATCAAACCAAAAAAGAAACCCCAGATGAGGTGAAGCATCTTGAGCTGGCTGTCTGTTGCTGTGAGAGGAGCAGGATGCAGGTGCTGGGAGAGGATGTCAGACACAATCACTGTGGGCCTGAACGTGACTTCCTGAGGCCAGACAACAATCCACTCACCGCTGTCGGACACCTGGCAGCTTTTCACCGACTGGATGAATCTCTGCACCACCTCCAGCAGCGTCCTCCTGTGGGAGCACTGAGAGGAGAGGGATCACAGTTTCCCAGGGTTAGTCACTGGAGTCAGCGGTACAGTCCCACCCAGGCCTGCCGGCTCCGGCCTGCCGGCTCCAGACCAGCCAGGTCCAGCCTGCCAGGTCCAGCCTGCCTGCTCCAGCCTGCCGGGTCCAGCCTGCCGGCTCCAGCCTGCCGGGTCCAGACCAGCCAGGTCCAGCCTGCCGGCTCCAGCCTGCCGGGCTCACCTGCGTCCTGCTGTCGTACTGCTCCATGAGCGAGGGCATGACGGCGGCTGTGACGATGTGGCTGGCCCTGCTGGAGGCGCTGCAGGCCGCCTGCAGCAGCTTGGCGCTGGGCCACACCAGCTTCAGGTCCGGCTCACACAGGTGGTGCTTACAGTCTGCAGAGACAGGAGGACCACGGGTTAGCCTGACAAATCTGGGTGGGAGAGAAGCCCAGGGTGGAGCAGTTTACTTATCATCTCAACATAGAATCTGTGTATAGGACCGAATGCCAACTCTGAAATGTATATTTGTATTTTCCCACTGCACTGTTCCCTTAATTTAACTATATTTTGCTTCCTTCTATGTTTTGTCCTAAGTTTTCTAAATCTTCAAAAAAGGACAAAAAAATGTTAATTTAGGGACAGGATATAGTGATAGAAACACTAAACTTTGAGGAAAGTACTCAGAACAAATGAAATGATTTTGCTGCATAGACAGAAGATTTCACTTGAGGAGATTTCTTGAAATAAGATGTGAAATGCTTGAATTAAGATTATAGTGTGAAGTGGAATACTTAAAATAAGAAACGAACAAACAGCTTAGCCCACTCAAATGCTTGTTTTCTGTTTATGAGGAGGTTTTCTATTTTAAGAGGAACAAACAGGACTTCTTCTGCAGTTTTGTGACATGAATGAAAAGGTTATCGATTCTGAGTTACACGAGTGTTCCTGTCTAAGATACTCGCCCTGGTGTGAACATCAGCATGTCTGAGAGGGTTCTAACTGGCATCCTGTCAGGGTAAACGTCCCACATGTGAGAGCCTGAGCTGGAAACCAGTCATTACGCTGGGGGAAACTCTGCGTCGAGAGCGCCGTGGACACCAAACGTTAACTGCGCAGCAGTGGGTGAAAAGATTAGAGGGCTGAAGAGTGGCTGTGGTGCAGCTTCCTGCCCCCCCCACCCCCCGCTGGTTCAGCTCTACACTGTGTGAAACCTCCTCTCACCACCAGCACGCTCTCTCTCTCTCTCTCTCTCTCGCTCTCTCGCTCTCTCTCTCCCTCTCTCTCTCTCTCTGTCTGGCTCTGGCAGGTCTCCTAACATCAGCTCCGTGTTTCTCACCCCTGCCTCAGCTACGCCTCTCCTCTGACATGCTGCTAGCTCAGACACATTCTTTTCTTCACGCTGCAGCTGAGCAGGATTTCTCAACGTGTCACCTTTGAGGACGAGGTCCAGGAAGGTGCAGAGGGAGTCCTGGCAGTCGGAGCTGAGCACTGAGCGAGACAGACAGGAAGTGAGCGCGGTGAGGGCGGCGAGGCCGGCCGACTCGATCCTCTCGCTCGACGTCTGAAACACCTGCAGCGACACAGCGAGAGCGAGCGTTGCACCTTCATTAGAGGCCGTTAGCTTAACAGTCTGTTGATGCTTAGCCACTCAGCTGGGGAGTCAGAGTTTGGCTTGACATTTTTCTCTAAGTGTTTCAGCGCCTGGAGCAGAAGGAACTGTGTCTTGTTTTGTTAAGAACACCAGGAATTACCGTAGAGCAGCTTCGCTCCAGACTCTTTTGTTTTTCTTGGCCTTCCAAGCATGAGAAACTACGTTTGGTTTCTTTCTTCCCATAAAGAAGTGCGTTGTGGGGAGTCTCACTTCTCATTTTTGTTCCAGTTTCATTGTTCGAAAACCAGGGCTCACATTTTCATGATGTTATTACAAACAATCTGGTTGCTGTGTTAAACAGGAAATGGTTTCACAGCATCTGAGTTCATGCAGAAATATGAAGTTGGTGACTTAATGCACTGTATTATACTACTGTACTATTTTCAACTAAGAGAATGATAAAAATGATCAAATACAGTATTAGTTATGTCCCAGACAGTGATTTGGTGATAATCTGGCAGTAATCAACCTCTCAGAGCTGTCACCATTTCCACTCAAACACACTTAAAAGACACACGTTCTCACCAAACAGACACTGAGAACACACATCAAAATCAGAAAACAGCATTATCGTTTTGTTTTGTCTCAACCAACCTCTCTGCGGAGCGACGCCCACAGTCCCTCGAGGAACTCTGCCAAGTCCTTATGCTCGTATTTTGACACACAAGCAGTCTGAAGAACATAAAAGGAGGTTAGATGGGAAACCAGCTGCTGCTTCTCCCTGCAGCTCCACACAGATTGTAACAAGAGACTGTGTTGCCTTAGAGAATATTAAGCATATCTCCACTAGACTCAGAGCAATAGACTCAGATATGATCAAAGGAGATTATTAAAAAAGATTATTAAAGACATAGGGAGTAGTAGGATTCCTCACCAGAGTCTGCAGAGAGTCCAGCTTCGCACTCTGAACATCTGAGTCCAGCTTCTCGATGATGAGGGGCAACAGAAACTGTAACAGGACATAAACTCTCATTGAGCCCTTGGAGAAAGATGATGATGATGATGATGATGATGATGATGATGATGATGATGATCGTACTCCTCTCAGCACACAGCACGGCTGAGCTAAGAGACAGCGTGAGGCTGAAAGGTGATCGACATACCTCAGCAAACTGCGGCGTCCCTGTGAGGACGTCCCTCAGCGTCAGGATGAGCTCCTCTTTGGTGATGCCATGGGGGTCATTGGGAGGCTGAGAGGGTGTGAGGATGTGTGTGTGGTTGTGTGTGTGTGAGTGAGTGAGAGAGAGAGAGAGAGAGAGAGAGAGAGAGGAGAAGATAACAGAAATAATGATTGCACTTGCACATCTTCAAAGATTCAAACAGTCTTCAGGAAATTTAGAGTTAAGTCAGTGCTAAAAAGCTGTAACCAGCAACACAGCGTTCACTCCCTTTACAGCTGTAGTTTTCAATTACATCTATAGAGCACAACCATACAACAGACCTCAGATCAGCTGGGTAGAAACAAAGCTCCAAAGAATGATTTAAACTAAAGGTAATGTTTATCAAAATAAACCTTTGACATTCTGACTCTAAATTATTCATCAATTATTCACCAAACATGTGCCATTCTTGTTCAGTCCTAGTAGAGAGTCTTTGTATTTGCAAATAGCATTAGTTATGCATTAATGCATGATCTAAGTTCAATTTCAATTAGTTCTTTATTCTTATGAAAGTGAAGACTGTTGGTCTCCTTAGAGAACAATTCATTAATTCATTTCCTCTATTAAGAAGAGTTCTTAATTTAGACTGTGGGCAAGCAAGCACCCTCTGCATATTTTCAGCATTTTTTTAAGTCACAAACAACAACAACAGGCCTTAACATAGAGTCTAAAAGGCCTACATTATAGTCTGTGAGGACCTTTATAGTACTTAATGCCACACACAGCCCTGTCTCATCACAGCACTGGCTCAATGAGCCTGGCTTGCCCACAGAACCCAGTCCCTCTGTGAGGATCAGACACTTTCCACACAGCTCCCCTGTGGTCACAGGAAGTCAGTGATGACACTAGTGTCTGCTGCCGTCAGCTCGCAGGCATCAGCAGCTGAGTAAACAGAAGCTTACGGGGGTGAAGTCGATGGGGAAATAGCAGGACGTCACCTCGAACAGCTCCTCTGTGAATTTACCTGAGACGTCAGACAGAGAAAGGGACGTCAGACAGACGGACAGATGGGGACGAGATGGAGACAGGTCAAAGCGTGCAGTGCGTGGGTGCGCTGGCTCTTACCTAGGTCATAACCTCTGTGGATGATGTTCTTGGCGACGTGGAAGGCGAGAAGCAGGTTGCGAGGATCCCGCTCTCCGTCCATCGACTGGACGAAACCAAACACGAAGTCTGCTCCCAGACCCTTCAGCTCTGGGGAGAGGTCAAACACAAAGCCCTGAGACCCTTCCCTCACACATCTGTAGCAATGATCATGATTCAGGGTGTAGAATACAGCTACAGGATACATGTTATCATGTAATACTATGGGGAAAAACAACTAGCAATGACAGAAAGAGGAAGAGGGAATTATGATATAATTGTTATCAGTCCCATCATTATGTTGACTTCTCCATCTGTATTAGCCAGGGAGACAGAATGGCATTTATAACAGCTGAGGTACATACACAGACAATGCCTGGATCTGCATCCATCACGCTTTGTCTTTGGTCCAAAAAACATGAAAGAACTGTTCAGCTGCAGCTCAACCCAGAAGGTGTGGCAACTGCTTTGTTCCACTAGTGTTTACCTGCCCTGACGTGACTGTGCTGACCACAGCCAGAAGCCAGCCAAGTGTTTCTGATGCTAATCACCCTCACACTCACTGCCTCAGCTGTCTCTTACCGGCCTCTCTGCTCTCCATCAGGTTGATGAGCATGTTGTAGACACATGACCTCTCTGCCAGCATCAGCGACTGCAGAAAGACACACAGAGCTGACGAGCTTTGCACCCAGAGCGCACGAGCACACCCTCTCAATCATGGAGGAAACTAGACCAACACCTTCACACATTCACAGACACTGTGGTCAAACATTGCATGGGTGTATGTTACTGTACATCAGCATTCAATGCGTCAGAGACACCTCTAAAACGTGAGGGAACTAGATAGTAGTGACCTGACATAAAATGACGTCAGCCACACATAACTGTGAACTTCCTCTTACAATAATTGACTTCTGCAATTTAAATATTATGATAATGTCTTGCAACTCAAACTTCTTACTAATTTGAAACAGTTTTACCTGAACGTGGACATCCTGGAACAGAGACCTCAGCATGGACACGGCCGAGCCAGGAGGCAACACTGCACATTTCGTCTGGAAAAGAAAACACAACCCATATGTGTGTGATTAGATCTGCAACTTCTCGTCTATCAGATGCTGTTGTGAGTGTGAATCTATGACAGGACACACACTCACCAGCGCTCCAAGCCCCTGTAAGACAGGAGGAGTGACGACGTAATGATCCTTCAGACGGTTTTCATAGAAGGCGATCAGCACTTCCACTGCAGGGAACAGAGACATGGTGCAGTGTTGCTAAAAGGTCGCTCTCTACAGATAGTCTCCAGAACATAAAGCAGATATAGATATATGCACCTTCTCTCTCTGTTAGACTTCCATAGCAGTCCTGTAGGACTTCAGAGAGGAGCTGGACTCCTCTGGCCCGAGTGTGAGGCTGAGTGCTGGTCAGACTCCGACTACAACAGAGGAAGAAATAAAGATTATAGCAAACATCAACAGATTTAAATAACAGAAAACCTAAAGGGTTTAATTGAGCCAATTATTATAATAGTTCATTGATAACCATTCCTTAAAATGTCATACAAAAAACTTCCTCTATAACCCTCAAACACTTCCTTTGTCTGACGTGCTACAGCTATAACAGGAAAAATGAACTGATAGTGTAATCAAGCCATTGTTTGCCTCATATTATTGTTATGAGATCAGACTAATGCTATTGTCTTACCCCAGTGCTTCCACTAACTGCAGTATTGTAAAGTGTCCATCTGTCAGACCTAGAGGGAGAGACAGACAGTGAGATAATATTGAGTTAAATAACAGCGAAATCAAACGTGGAAAGAATGAATGAATAAATGTTTGTTCATACATTTTAAAACTTCACAGAACAAAACAAACAGGGACTAGAAAAACATACAAACAATGAACTAGAAAACACACGCACTGTCTGAAGAGGAGTAGGAAAGAAGTGTGAAATATATAAACTATACGCATATCAAGCAAAATAAATAAATAAATCCACCATTTACATATACCTGTTACCTTGTATATCTCAATTACGTTGCTTTATCTTTTGTATTTGTATATATTTGCCCCTTGTTATTCCACAGGTTTTATGTATTTTAAACTGATCAAATATTCAAACTAGAGCTTTTAATTTGATAACTAATGTTTCTCTGTAAGTAGCTATTGTCTGTCTACTGTTTTGGGTGGAGAAGATAAAGACTGGATTGGTTTCTGTTTTTTTTTAAGGTATTTCCACATAGTTCAAGCACACATAGAGGGAAAGGGAGCAGCACAAGGTGTTGATAATACATTAGTAGACATGCATGGACACATCTGTGTGTGACTGTAGAAGTCCAGCACAGAATGGATGCAGGGGTCAAAGAGACAGAGTTCATTGACAGGATGCTTTGCATGCTGCTGAGCATTCACTGGTACAGTTTCATAATTAACCTTACGAACCCAATGTCATCCGTTAAAAACCACGAGATACGAGATAGTTAATAAGGTTATCATAACATTAACACTGTCAACCATTGTCCATTGATATTATATCCTGACAGACACGCACACACACAGACACGCACACACACACAGACACACACACACAGACACACACACACATATACACACACAGGATGTTGTGGGCTAAGTTAGCATCATGCAATGTTGCGCATCCATATAGCGGCTGCTCGCGGGCTTTAAACGCGGCTTTCTCGCACCGAACTCTTCTAGAAAAGATGTCGAGGACGTAATAATGAAGACTAACCCGTTGCTGTGTCTTTGGCCTTGCTGTCCTGCAGTCCAGAGACATATTCCTCCACCAGAGACAGCAGCAGGGCACTATCCGCAGCCATCGTGCCCATGGCGCTCAGCCCGTACGGCGCATGCGCTGAAAGTTGGCGTGAAACGGCAAAAGTGGCGAATTTCACCAGCGCAAGACATAAAATCGCGATTCAATGGATGACAGTGACAGATTCGGGTTACCTTGGTTACCATGATGCCAATTTAAGTGTAAACAGTCGGTGGGTGTTAAAAAACAAAACCACAACATTAAGTTTTTGGTGGTGCCTTCAGGTACTGAAGGAATTCTAAATGTACAAATTAAAAGAATGACTCCTCAGTAATATAATCGACATTTACTATCATAAAGAAAGATATATTTTTGTGGTTTAAATAATTCTAAGTTATGTGTTGCCAACGAAATTTCATATTATGTACTCAAAACATATATTTAGTTTAGCTCCTTCGGTTGTGTATCATTTGTCGTGACCGGTTGTAAACGCAACATCAGCTTGGTCGCTTGCGCGCATGCGTAAAACAAAAAAGTTGGGTGGTGTGGCTAAGCTCCTCAGCTAGTCACCTTTCCAGCAGCGCAGAGAGAAACAGCGTGAAGGAGGGGGCTTAAAGGAGAGCAGCTCGGAGTTCACACGCCGACGAACATTGCGAGACGTGCACCGAGAGGTTTATAGATTTCACAGGGAAGGACGCCAGAGTACCAGGAGCTGAAGTTTGTTGAGAGTGATGTTGTGGTAGTTAGCTGGCTGGCCCTGTTAGCCTGTTAGCTCTGTTTGGACCTGCAGGACATCGACACTTACACCTCGGTAGGATCACTGACAGTGCTGTTGGATACAACTTTATTGTTACGAAACTGTTTGCCAGATGTTTTGGAGACTTTCTGGCTCTAGCTGACAAACTCCCGGGAGAGTCACAAGCTTTGAGTTAAAGGGAGCTCACACACACATACACACATAACCAGGGAGGTAAGTTGAAGATCAACTCCGGATGACCCTCCAGGTTCTCCAGGCTCACAAAAATCAAGGACCTCCACATCTCCGGACCTCTGGTTAACCTTCTCCACCCCGGGATGGACCTCCTGCTCAGCTAGTGGAGACGGATCTGCGGTGACCATGGGAGGATGTGTGGGGAGATACTGGGAGAGCTGGGAGGACTCAAATAGCAGAGGATCATCCAGGAACGGTGGACGAGGAGGTAAGGAGAAACCTCTGAGGAGATAGAAGTGTTGTCTTGCAATGTTTATTGTGTAATATGACTCTTTACCCATGCTCCAACCATGCAGGATTTAGGTGGATAGAAACTTTATTGATCCCTTATGGATATCCCCTCAAGTTTCAGCTAGTACAACATCATAAGTTAGGACACACATCCGTGAGGATTACATGTTCTTAGTGCAAAAGTGCAAACAGAACTACACATCGTATACATGTATACATAAATATAAAAATAGCAGCAGTAGTAGTGGACAGGTTGGAGTCCTGTAGTCATTGTTTACCTAACAGATAGTGAGTCTATGAGTAGATAGCAGAGCACATCAACTTCACTTGATGTGTATCCTGGGTGTAGACACCCAGTACATTTACATATACACTGAAGTGCTGCTTCATCAGTGTTACCTCAAGACAGTTTTCATTAGTGGTGAGGTGGTCTGCACCAAACTGCTTCCATCCACGTACCCTCCGGCTTGGTGTCTAAACTATGTCTTCACATAGGGCGAAAGCAGGGAATACGCCCCTGACAGATGAGCACACATACGATTTACACTCACAGCTAAAGGCTATTCAGAGTCTCGAATAGACCTATATGCATGTTTTTGACTGTGGAAACAAACTGCAGTATGTGGAGAAAATCCACACAAACCCAGAGCGAGCATGAAAACTCCACACTGAAAGGATCTCTGTCCATCTGGGGGAGTCTTGGTGGTTACTGCTGTTGCCTCACAGCATGAGGCTCAAGTTGTGTAAAGAGCATCCAGAGGAATCCAGGAGATGTTTCAAATGAGAGAAAATCAGCATGATCTGGGGAGAACCGGGGTTTTCCTTTAACAAATGAACACAGAGCATCCGTGGTACTGTCAAATGAGTCAAAGCTCCTTATTAAACGTAAACAAAGTAAGCCATCCAAATCCCACATCTGGTGCAGACGGTGGTGAAGAAATACTGTGTTGATTTACAGCTGCTTCATTGAACTGCCCCCTGGGGAGGGGCATATAAAATCCTCTGAATTGAATTGAATTTATCCAAAGTAGCTTACTTTTCATGGCCATCAAGCCACATCACAATAGAGACCAAAATGTGGCAATAAGTACAGCTCTCCAGTCTTCCATGTGGACTGCCAAGGGTCAGGAGTGCGGAGTTAAGTGCAAGTTTAGGAGCGGTGATGCCCCTGGAAGGTCTCCAAGAGCTTCTTGAAGATGGAGAGTGAAGCTCGGTAGCTCGTTACAGCACTTGAGAGGCACCTTAAGTGCATGTCAAACGCAGTAAACACGTCTCCGGAGGTGTTTGCGGCCTCGCTGCATCCAGGCGTCTTCCACTCCTGCTACAGATCCATCTCAAGTGACCACATGTGATTGAGTTTCACGTCTGTACTACATCGATGACATGGGCCGCTCTTTTTTTCCATTGGCGGGGTGTCGTTTAGCGCTCTTAGCGCCCTATATATATTGATGCCTATATGCAAAGGTCAAACTCATGATATGTGTCGATTTAATCCTGAGGGGGGGTAAGAGGGGTGTTTCTGCAGCATGGTTAGATCTCTCCTCTGCTTTCATGTTCCTTGTTTTGGGTGTCAGTGCAATAAAATGCATTTGCATTTCACCTGTCTGCTTCTGGATCGTGCTCACATGTTAAGACTAGTGCTGTGTGTGTGTGAGGAAGCTCTCCTCCTATTCTGTCCTATTCTGCCAAACGCACCCGCTCCACACCTTCATTTCCCTGACAATGCACTCGATAACAAGGCTGGCAGTTTGCTCACCCGGCAATCACCTGATCCCACAATGGCTATCATCTTCAAAAGGTGTCGGTGTGGGAACACTGTCAGCACCCAGCCCCAGTGAAACGCTAAGGTCGAAGGGCTGGGAAACGAGCAGGAATCTTGCGGTCGCTGTAAATGATAACACGGAGGCGGAGGTCTGCATCCATTCCCCCGGCATAGTTGCTGATTTACCGATTTTATTCACATCAAGGACTCCGGTTCAGGTCCATTAGTCACTTACCTTCCCGGAAGATAACATTCTTCTAAAGATAAACACTGGCCCGCTGCCCACGTTTGGTTCCCCCAGGCTGGCGTTTGATAGTGGCCGGCAGTGCTGCTTCAGCACTGGGAGGGAGTAAATGTTATATTTAAAACCCAGACTAAACTGGAGTGACGCAGGCGCCGCCTGCTCCACTTTGGCAGACCTTCTCCATCCCTGCATAGTTCCTGAGACAACAAACGTCAGTGCTATTTAACGCGACCTTTTCATAAGTTACGGTTGTGACACTTGATAACCCGCTCTGTTCACGGGGACGATGGGAGGCTTCCACGTCTGTTGTCACGGATTTAAACTCGATTAGGAAGTCTCTGCGAGGTCAATAAAACGGCCCATTAATCTAATCTAATGGCGTTTGGGTCAACACGCAGCATATCTGCAGCCGTATAGCGACTGTAGTGCGTCGAAATGTGTTGTTCATTTGGATTCAGAGTTCAGCTGTACCGATGGAAAGTTTTTCAGTCTTCCTCCAAGCAGGCATTGTCTCCAGCTGACATCACAGGACAAGCGGCTCTTTTTATTTTATTTATTTCCAGCTCAGTGCATCAGTATCAGCAAACTAGAGCAGTTTTTGACGCCTCGCCACATGGCTGCGCTCCAAGAAGAGCATCTGATATTCATTTTTATGGCTCAATGTGACCTTCAAAATAACATCTTTCTTTCTCTGGTCGGACGGACGGACGGACGGACGGACAGACGGATGGATGGATGGGATGGACGCAGCCCATTGAAACAGGCAACATTCCCCGGGCCTGGCGTCGTCTCGTGGTGATTTCCCACCCTGATTGGTATCAACAGACACTCCCTGCTCCACCGAGCGTCGATCGTAAAGAACGAGCCTCGTCATGTCCCGCTGCTGCGTCACCAGCTGGCTCCTCTAACGGGACTCAGCCCGTCACACCCTCCTCCTGCAGACAGGAGGAAGAGGAGGAGGAGGAGGAGGTCAGATGTGATGAGAATCTCCTGAGGAATCTCCAGTTTTCACAATATGAGATGATTGATTTCCAGTTTCTCCGGGGTAAAGTTTTTACCCCTTATTTTCTCGGCAGAGACAAATCGTCTTGTCGAGGTACAATTAGGAAAGTCGAACGTATCTGAAGCCAAAGTCGCTCCAGTCTGACACCGATGCTCTGCCAGGATGCTTTTAGCACTGTCTATTCTGTCTATTTTGGCCGCCACTGTTGTTTTTATGCCTCCTGGTTCCGGCACATAGCTTGACATCAGCTCAACAACAACAACAACAACTCCGCCTCGCCCGGGGCATTGATTGGCAGTGATTGGTTAATTGTTAGTCCCGCTGCAGCACTCATCAGAATCACGCCAGACGAATCAGTGGACACAAACACACAAAAGTCTGGACCCAGGTGACTCATTTGCATCCCTGAAGCTGTAATTGCCCCTCAGAGACAACATATCCTGTCAGAGCAATGCTCCATCACTCCCCCCCCCCCCCCCCCCCCCCCCCGCAACTTTTGGAGAATTTCCTTTCAGTCCTCTTGTCTGTTTCGTAATTAAACAGGACTGCAGATGTGTGAAATTCGTATCCCTTTAGATTACCATTGATCACCAGTTGTACGAGTGGAGGAACAGGACCCTAGTGAACAGCATCGGAAGAGATACTCTAATAATCTGGATGTCATTACAAAGCCTGTTTTTCTTCACTGAAACATCCCAGATGTTCCATATTTTTTAATCACTTATATAAGTTCTGTAACTTATATAAAGAGAAAGAAATTAGCATATTAAATTAAGTATTCTGTCATCATCCCAAGGGTGAGGGTTCCCATCGGTTATGTGAGAAAAAAATCAAAACAAAAACAAAAAACAAGGCAGAACACAGTTACAGTTACATTTTCCCTCATTCTAAGCTGGTATGGCAGGATCTAGTATTAGAATATGCTGGACAAATAGAGAGTATCTTGCATAAAGCATCCATTCTCTCCATGATGTAAACTTGTCTAATACTATCAAGCTGCTGGATGATAGTGGGAATGTCAGTCTTGCACCAGTTCACTGTTATTGTATAGCCCAGGTTACTCTTTCAGCAGGACCTAGAAGTCTAGTCTGAGGCATTCTGCAACGTTTCTCATGACAGAAGCTAAAAGTCCGCCTCGGTGAGACGGGCCCGCTGGTGCACGGGTTGCATTAAACGTTAAACAGGCGCGTCGTCTCCAGACGTCCTTTGCTCCTGCTCGTCCTACAAGCTTTCCAGAGCGCACCGATATGAATGCCACACACAGGACTTTGTCACAGCCCGAACACTCGCCTTATCTCTGTTTACAGAGAGCTGAGCACACCATTGGAGCGATAAGATAACCAGCTGCAAGGATGAAACTGTACGTCTGTGTGTGTGTGGACATATTATGTCCTGGGGACATGCAGTCATAGACAGATCCGATGACAGGGCTCACTTCCCCTCCACTCCCTGCTGCTCGGCTCCAGAGCTTGTCCTCACTGATGTCTGCTTGTTTCAACACCCCGCGTTAGTGACTCCTCTCATTCTGAGGAAACGCGAGAGGCCGTTAAATGTCTCGACCGGGGCCAGAAGGGCAGACATGACTAGTTTGGGTCTCTGTCCGTCTCCCTCCAGGCCGCTCGTCCTCAGACCGGCCACCTGAGTGCTGTTCTGTTTGCACCTCGACCAACAGCACAAAGAAACTTTACGACACGTTTCATCGGCGCTCATAAATGCAGCTCAGTTCACGCTAACCTCATCACAGGCTTATTTTTTTTACGAGCGCAGCTGGATGAAAACACCCTGATATTGCTTCATGGGTCTGCAATGCGTTGCTTCATGTTTTTTGGTGGGCTGCGAGTTGGATTTACTCCTTTCTTACTCTGCCTCTCACACAAAATCCAAAACACATTGAGGCTCTCCCAGTGCAAAAAGATTAACGCTAGTCTGAGTGACTACAGCAGAGTGCAGCTCTTCACAGCCTCTGGCAGACAGCAAAACACAACATGTTATGGCCTTAAATCTTTCCATAATTCACAATGGTACAATCTCAAGACATCAGAGCTGTTTGCACCAAACTATAAAGAAAATGTTTAACATGGTGCTGTTCCAGCTGCTTCTTAAGGAATATCTTGGTAAAATGAAAATATCTGTGGTTTGTGTGTTTTTCCTCTTTTTCCCACTTTTTATTGTGAAAATGAAAAAAAATCGATGAGATAAATGACCTACAAACAAATCATGAATGGACTTGTATCTTGTACATGTTTCGTAAACAGTTTTGGCCTTATAGATTGTAATTGATCTGCAGGTCTTCAGGAGTCATAGTTTTGTACATGGGTCCATTGGCGTTTATCGGTGATGGACATTGGAGATGGTGTCATCACACACACACACACACACACACACACACACACACACACACACACACACACACACACACACACACACACACACACACACACACTCACAGGTGTGTTTACTGTGTGTGTTTGTTCTGGGAACTGGAATACAGAGTAGACCCGACCACCTCTCCTGTATTGTATGTGTATACAATACACAGACAGATAGCGATTCGTGGACTTTCAACCCTCTATCTGAGCCAGGCATCTGCTGGGCGGACGCGGGCCACTCCGGCTGAGTGATGGTGAAGGAAGCTCCTCTTCCTCACCTCGGGATTCACTCCACTCCACGTGCTAATCCTACACCAGCCCGTGTCCTCCACCCTACTCCTGCTAAGCCGCCTGCACTATAAATAATTAGTTAGAAAGAAACGAAACCTCCTGGATGTGTGCTGTCGTCTTGTCTCCACACTCCTTATCTTGGTTATCCAGGCCCGAGCTGCCTCCCAGGAATCTGGAAACGTAAGCTCAGGCATCCATACTGGAATCTCATATAGATTAATAGCCTATTGCCTGCTTTTCCATGTTCATATATGCATAGATCTATATTTACTTTCAGACACGAATTACAGGAAAAATATGGTATGGTAAAAATCTGAAAAACAAACAGATTAATATGAAGAGAGATGGAATGTGATGTAAAACGTGAGTGTCACGTTATTGTTAAGTTAGTTAGCAAGTTGATTAATACACAGCACCCCGAGGCAGCGGTTTGGCTGGGCATGTTGGCTTTAAGTTTCCAGGGAAACATCAGTGTCTGTTCTCCTGGTTCTTCCTCCTCCTCTTCCTCCTTTTTGATTCAGGCTCAAGTTAAAACGCTCTGCAGCTGCATCGCGCCAGTTAGAGCTTAGTCAGGAAAAAGTTACCGAGCTGTTTAGCAAGTACAGTACAGTCATGTGATCGTCTGATGAGCAGCAGGAAGGACAGTCTGACACGTTGTTGCCAGATCAGCATGGAAAGACGGGTCTGTGCGGGAGCAGACAGTAATGTTTCCACAGCTTAAAACAGCTGTAAAAACAACCTGTAAAATAGCATCAGAGGCATTTCCAATGAAACCAGTGTCCCGTAGCTTCTATGCTAACACCAGACATCAGAGATAAAGGTCTCATTAAGCAGGAGACTCCCATTGTGTTTATAAAGTTTTAAGACTTCAACATTTAGTTTGTCTAAAGGGTTCTCAAACCTAATGCTGGTTTTTGGTGGACACGGGACTTATCTTACGGTGGGAAACGCTAGCCCGGTCAGCAGACAATGGCTGCTATTGTAAAGTCGAGCAGGTCAGTGCAGCTCCCAGAAGCTGCGTCCTGCCTTCAGCCTGCGACCTTGAGGACCTGCCCTCACACAGGTGCTCCCCCGGCCCCGGGCCCCGTCTGCCTCTTAATATTGAATGGTGGGAAAGGCAGGTAAGGTTACGGGTCAGGACGGGACAGATACAGTACAGGCTACGGATGCCTCCTCCTCATGCATATTGCAAACTCTGAACGACCTCCTAATTTTAGCTGGGGCATGGCGCAGCAGGGCCGGGTGGGCCGGGCCGCCAGCTAGTGTTTCTCTCTGCTGGCAGCCCTGTTTATAAGATGAAAGAGCAGGATGTGAGTTATATGGGAACATCACGCCGCTCTTAAATCAGCCTCCGCTCGTTCTGGGAATCCACGTAAAGCTCGCTCCCAACATTTTCCGCTCTACCGGTTTATAAATTGCAGCTCGTTTGTGTGAATTCTACCTTTTTCACACTCTCTTTACTTTTCCAGTCCGTGCCTCCTCTTTATTTGCAGTGTAATTTCTCTATTCAAACCACCATCTCCATACTTTATTGCTTTTCCCTGCTTCGTATTTCTCGTTCCTATCACTGTCGTAACAGCGTTTGCTCTTCCAGGAGCCACTGTTTGTGTCTCTCTTGATCACCACTTAAACCCAATATGGCCTCGCTGGTTGCAGCCATCCCCACTCAGACGATATGTTTACAAGGAAATCATAAAAGAGTCCTTAAGAGAGACATTTCTCTCGTTCTCAGCTCTGTGTGAGATACCGTATTGGGCCACTTTTACTTTCCTCTGTATTCTATTTTTCTGTCTTATTTATATGACCGCTGTGTTTCATGATATAACACATTGTTCCCATCAGACTCTCAGTGTGTGTCCTGGGATAATGGTCACAGTTGAGGCAGCTCCTGTCACCCAGTAATGGCTTTTCCCATCAGCACACCAGTTTGGAAAGTCTGATGGATGCAGCTGCGTTTTACCTCCTGGTCTTGATAAGCCACGATGTCTGAAAGGCCTCTCTCACCCTCTCGTCCCAGGACGTAACGAGCCCCTGAAGAAAGACCGTCCCAAGTGGAAGAGTGACTACCCGATGACGGAGGGTCAGCTGAGGAGCAAGCGGGACGAGTTCTGGGACACGGCGCCGGCTTTCGAGGGCCGCAAAGAGATCTGGGACGCGCTGAAAGCGGCGGCCGTGGCGCTGGAGTGCAACGACCACGAGCTGGCGCAGGCCATCGTGGACGGAGCCAGCATCACGCTACCGCACGGTGAGGCCCCGGAGGCAAGCACCACGGGCCCAATGAGTCGCATCGTTTTTAACTCGTGCTGCCGTGGGTCCTCCAGGTACCCTGGCCGAGTGCTACGACGAGCTGGGGAACCGCTACCAGCTGCCCGTCTACTGCCTGGCTCCACCCGTCAACCTGATCTCAGAGCGCAGTGACGAGGACCCCAGCGACAGCCCCGAGCCCCCAGCAGCACCCAAGAAGGAGTTCCAGCTCAAGGTACGCAGACCTCGCAGCTCCTCTCCTTACATTTACGTACGTCTCTGTGTTTCTGTGGACAACTCACATGTCACAGATGGCAAAAAAGATTTGCTGCTAGTTACTGTATGAATGTGTTTATTAAAGGTAAAAGTGGCCATTACTACTTTGTTTTAGCTAAGTATAAAATGCCTCCTACCATCAAAAAACAATCAATCAAGTGGTGCAGTTCATCAGGCAAATAGGAGTCTCTGTCCAGTCACATTCACAATACACAACAATACATTCAGAAGCTGAAGTATTTAACCCTGATAGTGTGTTAGAAGCTGCATACGTGTTAGTGGGTCAAATCTGACCCGTGATTTGACTCATCATTCATCTCATATCTTACTTAGTATGTTTTCATATCCATGGAAACCCTGTTCTATTTCTTCTGGCTCCACAGGCCTTTTATCTTACAATGTACCACTCGTTTTCAATGACAAAAACTGTTAAAATTCACTAATTATCTTTCCTATAGTGATAAAATGAGTGATCTGATTTAAATTGCGATTCTTCAGTATTTTCAAAATAAAACGTCTTTCACGGTCTTTCATTAATCAGTTGTTTTATTTCTTATTATGTGGCTGCCTGGTTTCATTATGCACTGTGATTAATGTTACAATTAATGGGGTGAGAAAAGGAATAATTATAGTTTCAGTGTCATTTTCAACATATGGAGCGTAGTTTTAACAACTTTAATACTGTAAGTGATTTTGCTGTGACATTTTCCCCTGTGTCCCGTGCTCTTGGTCCCACCTGTCCGCCCGGCGTCTCAGGTGCGTCTGTCCACGGGGAAGGACCTGCGCATCAGCGCCAGCATGGCCGACACCATCGGGCAGCTGAAGAAGCAGCTGCAGGCGCAGGACGACATCGACCCGGCCCACCAGCGCTGGTTCTTCTCCGGCAAGCTGCTGACCGACAAGACGCGGCTGCAGGACACCAAGATCCAGAAGGACTTCGTCATCCAGGTCATCGTCAACCCGCAGGCGCTGCAGGGCCCCCGGGGGTCCCCCGCTGGCACCCACGCCGCCTCCCCGCCTGCGCCAGAGTAAAGTAGGACACGGAGGAGGAGGAGGAGGAGGAGGAGGAGGAGGAGGAGGAGGAGCTGCTGGACGTCTGGACGACTCTCCCCAGAGCAGCTGCTCTCAGCAGAGCTACGAGGAGGGAGGCGGACTCGGAGGAAGTGCTGCTTTTACTCCAAAAGAAAAACGTGTCACGGTCGTATCAGACCTGCTGGGTCCTTCTCATCACACTACAAAAGAAAGAAAAACTCTATGAACAATCCTGAATAAAAGCAGAACCTTTCACACAGGTGTGTGTGTGTGTGTGTGTGTGTGTGTGTGTGTGTGTGTGTGTGTGTGTGTCTGCGTGTCTGCCTGCCCTCTCATCTGAACTTCAAGTGCCAATGGAAACAGGCAGAGGTGCTCGTGTGGGCTCTGAAGCACCTCTACTGGGACGCCCTCGGACTCTGCACTGCAACTCTTTTTTTTTTTCTTGGCAGAGAACAAGATTCTGAACTTTGTCTTTTCTTCCTCCTCCGCCTCCTCCTCCTCCTCTTCCTCTGAATTCTGACTTGTATCGAGGAAATAATGTAAACTCAGCTTTTTTTGCACATTTGAAGATGATTACTATACTTCTGTGGTAGTTTGTGTGCCTTCTACATCACGAAACAAGGTTTTTTTTTTTAAAGGGGGGCGGGACGAAAGTCCTGAAAGACGTTAGTTTAAAGTTTAGATGAAGAATTTTTTTTTTTAGATTCTTGAACCCGTAGATCAGTCTGAGCTATTACTGCTGCCTTTTTGTTTTTTAAGATGATAATTGATTTCGTGGATCTAACAGACAAACATTTGGTGTGTGGGTGCTGATGTTTGTGTGTGTGTATGTGTGTGTGTGATACGTGTCAGTATGACGTAGCTCACAAGACAAGTTTCCCTGGTGCACAGTCATAGCTCTGCAGTCAATCATATCATGCTATGTGAGGGAAATTCTCATGCAAAAATGGTCTTATCAGCTGCAGTATGGACCTCCACAGGACCTCCCTACCAACCACTAGGGGGCAGCGACACGGGCCCGGTCTCGGCCTGCTCTCGGATTGCCGCCTGATGAATGTAAATCTCAGTATTCACTCACCTTTTTGGGGTTTTTTTTCTAACACTTGACGTGGTCCAGAAACTGAGAGAACAGCCATTTTCCTTTCTTTTTTTCTTTTTTTTTTGTCCCATTTGTAAAACTTGATGTTCCACTTCACGTCACCAGCATTCAGGCGGGTTTTTATACGGAGCAGCGAATGGAAACGATGCTAGGAGCTTCTAAAGGAAGATTTGTGATTATCAGGTGTTTCATTGAAACAGCACTCCAGCGATGTTGAAACTTTACTGCACGTCAGTCTTGGGGAGTTAGAAATAAAGATTCTCATAAAGAAAGGTTCAGTTGATAGAAATTGAACACACAGTTTCTGTTTTAGCCACGATTTAATGCCTTTTATTGAACATATTAAAGTTTTGTTACATTTCAGGTGCAAAGTTATAAAGCTATGCTTTCTTTTGAACAGAGAAGCCCGATTGTCCACATGAGCCTTGTAGCTTTCTAAAGCAAGAAAACCATTAATGAAGCTTCCAGAACCATAAATGTTGTGTTTCTCTGGGACGTAACTGTGGCGCCACCTCAGCCGTTCTGTGACTTTTAACGTCTGGGTTTACAACAAATCAATAAAGTTTCTATCGCTCTGTCTCTCTATCTATATCTATCTCTATTTATCTCTCTCTATCTCTATCCATATCTATCTATCTATCTATCTAAAGTGATGGTTTTATCGTTGATTATGAAGCTGGATTTATGAGATTATCACATAGAGCTGGAGATTCAAACTTACTGCAAACATTGACATGTTAAATCTCAGTCTGGAGTCTGGAGATGAGGAGGTGAGGGAGCTCAGTCTATAACCACAGTATTGGCCTTTATGGGATGCAGAACAACCAATCAGTTTTCATCTTCATTACATTTTTTAAATGAGTTGAGTCAGTCAGGAGTAGGATAACTGGTACTGCCATCTGTTGTTCCAAACCAGTGAAATTATGTTTGTTTGTTTTTTACAGCACTCAGAGCAGACAAACGGTCCATTGTGGTAAACTCTAGTGACTGTCTTCATTGTTTTCCTGAAATGGCAGCTGGCACCGCTCAGGTGCCATCAAACAGCGAGCCCTGCACCTGTGAACACACTCGGGCTTTGTTTTGTCTGGAGGTCGAAGGTAGAGAGACAGTTTGCAAACTCCCCTCTGAACCCTGCGACCCTCCTCCGCCTCCCTCTCAGACGTCTCGCTTCATATCGTTCAGTTTTCAAAACAGCTGATGCGTACAGTCTGACACCGAGCAGACTTTTTATAGTGGAGCTGACTTATCGCAGCCTGGAGTGTGTGTGTGTGTGTGTGTGTGTGGGGGGGGGGGGGGGTTTATTATGAATGGGTGGGGGGGGGAACTCATCACTGAGCATGGAAACGCGTCAGCAGCAAACAGATCAGACCTGAGGTCTGAGCAGTGTGCTTTCATACGGAGGCTCAGATGTCAACAATGTGACAAATGAGATCTGAGAACATCAAAACGTGTTCGGTGTCAGAAGAAATCACTGATCTGAGCTTTGAATCATAAATCCTTTTACCATAGATCTGACTCGGGGCAGCTTTTGAGAAATTTGAGATTTAGACCATATATATGTATATATATTTGTATATATATATATATGGAAGCAATAAAAGGTGGAGATGGTTTGAACTTGTGTGTGAAACTTAGCCACTAAATCAAAGTCAGTAGTTTTGTTATGAGCACTGAATTCATCACACTGGAGTCTTTGAAAACAATCCAGATCTGCGTTAATATTGAGTTTTAGTTGCTCAGTTGAAGTTGTTGACTGCAAAATATGATCCTCCAAGTTGTTACGTAGGTTTACGTAGAAACATCCATCCCCACCAGCTTCTAGTACCACAGTAAGACACCGAACGAACACGCTTAACTTGACTGTATGAGCAACTTGAATCTAGATTTTTCCTTAAAAAACTCAAAAGTTTGGAAATGGCTCGTCTTGAACTCACCTACTTGAAATCAGATCCACTCGGGGGGAAGCGGAGATCCAGGAATCCCTCGGCTCCGCTTCTTCTCGCCGCTGCCACTTCCAGGTCGTGCTAGTGTCAGATTTGGGTTACGTCCCAGAATAGACATCCAGGACTTAGAATCAAGACCTGCTTTGTGAATGTAGCCTCTGTGTATGTGTGTGTGTGTGTGTTTTCATTTACTGCTCCTGTCACACAAATGTCAAATTGAAGATGGAGAACCATCTGCGTGAAGCCAGAAACATGTTTTCAATACGAATTTCATCCATTTCTCTCTTTTCTATCCAGTATCAGATTATCACAATCACTTTTGGTTCTGTCCGAGGCATTTCTTTTTCTCCTCCTACAAGTGGTACTTCTAGGGATATTTCTCAATCAATGTATGCAAACTTGAAAAAAAATAATCGTTTTTTTTCTCTGTATGTGCAATACCATAGACATAGACCTCATATCAGTTTTGTTTTGTTCTTTTTGGACCCGACAGATTTCATGGAGCACCAGCACCTATGAGTGTTTGTCAGAGATGTGGAAGCACAGCTGCGATCTGATGCTCATGTGTTACTTTGTCACTTTGGAAATGTTCACACGGGCTCTCACCTTTTCACAGAGTAAATATCGAAACATTAAAAGAGAAAAAAAAAGCCTACACAAACGAGTCGTCCTCTGCTTTCTGCCTCGGTCCTCTTCAGTGAAGGTCAGGGGGAGGAAAAGCTCTGCTGACAACTGTATCGAAACCTTCTCTTCTTACAGCCTCCGCCCTGAAATGAGACAACACTGGGTGTTTGTCTCTCTACTTCCTGTTCATCCAGAGTTTACACTCATTTTATTAACAAACACTGACCACTGCTTCTCACCAAACTATAATCTACAACGTGAAAAGGCTAAAAGCAAACTTAGAATGGTTGAACAGAGTATTTAACCCTGTTCTCAGGTGTTTACATAGAAGCTATGGTACTTCTAGTTTCTTCTGCAATCCTATTCAAACACTATATAAGCATTTTCATGCTAACCTGGCAAGCGCAAATTGATAATCTGCCTCAAAACACGATTGAAATACACACAAACTGTAGACCTCTACCCATGTTTCATTGACAAAACTTAGTAGATCTGCATTAAAAAGAGTTCATGGTCTTCTTGGGACCCCATAACCATTAATCTGGAATTAAAAGATTCACAATCAATCGTTTAGGCAGCACATATGGTTCAGGCATAGTAGGTGGTAATGAAGTGGTAAGTTAACCAGGAAGTTTGGGGACAATAGATACTAAGTAGCAAGTAAGATTCAGACTCAGAGAATTTATTTATCATGGACTGTTACCTAATTTTCTTTCTTGCATGGTAGGGACATGTAA
Organism: Karalla daura; assembly: GCA_029224185.1. NCBI lineage: Eukaryota > Metazoa > Chordata > Actinopteri > Chaetodontiformes > Leiognathidae > Karalla > Karalla daura. Next base: position 3,874,066 of record CM055207.1, on the reverse strand, counting down.
GATTTCTGACACCGCTTCTAATTTTCCAGTTCCTTCTAATCTTTTCCACTACTGAAGGCATATGTAACATGTTGACATCATGCACAGGGATTTTCACTATGTCAATATAAGAAAAAGAAAATCCATTTACAGTTACTAAGCTGGTTAGAATAAGACTAACCCAGAATAACCCAGACCGCCTGTTTTAAACTTCCAGATTAATCAACATGTATTACAGTAAAACAGTTTCTCACAAATTTAGCCGTGACTGGGAAATCACCAAAATTTCCAAGGAAAAGCAAAAGTAAAAGTAAAAGTGAAATCCTGCAGATTTTTTTTTATCCTTATATGGTCATTTATGTGTTCAGCCTCGTTTTCAATCTTCAAACCTCTTGATTTGACTCAACAAAGGCCGCAACAGCTTAAAATGAAGCTCAAAGAAGCTGAAACCTGTTTTTTCTTTCTTTTACCTGACTTTGAGACATTCTTTTACCACAAGATGGCGCTCTTCTCTCGCGCAAACGCTCGAGGCTTCCTGGGCGCGCTCACACACACACACACACACACACACACACACACACACACACACACACACACACACACACACACACACACAGGGTCTTGTTTGCTTTAGCAGCTGAAATATTCAGACATGGATCACATAATCAGTTACAGTACGTGCGTTCCTTGAAAGCAGCGCTGGCCAGCAGAGGGAGGGAAAATGTGGAGGATGGAAAAGTTGTTTTTCACCGAGACAAACCTCCATCTTCACTGCCGGGTTTACACAGCGAATTACAGGGACACGAGCTCCCAGATTTCCCAAAAAGACCTTTTCACCTTCTCAAAAACAACAGAAACTGCAATTAAAGGTGGTTTTGCCGGGCATGTATAAATAGGGTGCATTCTGCTGCGGGTCAGGTCTGTATACAAGTACTTTACCCTCACAATACTTTTATTCTCTTATGTCACCTCCTGTCAGTCTCGCTGCGTGGGTGGAATGTTTGCGGTCAATCCACAATCGTCCTGATTCGATTTTCCGTAGGTGGCGCCCTTTCCTCTCGCAGAACCTTAAACTTCTGGCAAAGTAGGGATGGTTACGAGTGCATTATGGTGATCCTCCTGTTTACCAAGACCTGTTCAAATCAAGACCGTTTCCCGTCTTTGAAGAGTCAGTAATCTGGCAGATATCGGATAGAGGTTTGGAGCAGAAAGTAGAGCAAAGTTAGGTTTTTACTGAGCGTTTTGTCACAGTAAACAGAAGCAATTCTCTATGGGAAGCAGAGTGTGAAAACACAGCCCATTATTACAGTCATGCCTCATTATTATTATTCTTTTTAGCAGCGGCTACAACGTCGTTTGCTAAGCACACAGAGCTTTTTCGATCTTTTTTTTTTAGTTTTTTTTTCGAGCAGCAACAACTCTGTCTTTTTCTCCTCTGCAAATACAGTCAACACAGGGTCTCCGGAGGGTTGTGGTGCACCGTGCCTGGAAAAAGCCCCTATTGACGGTGGAATTTCACAGGGATCGCTGTGTTTGTGGTCGTTCGCCCAGTCAGCCTTATTCCAAACACTGTTCACCCCCCTAACCCCCCCCACTCTCACACACACACACACACACACACACACACAGGCTCACACCATCATCCACTCGCACAGTCCCAGAATGACCCTGTCGCCACAGCACTGAGGGCTGGGAACGTTTGGACGTTACATTGTCCCGTTCTTGCTTGTTAATTTGGAATTGGACCACAGTCGAGATGTTTTTATGAAAACTCCCTCATAATGTCCGATTTTCCTTTCTTTGCCTCGGACAGACGTTGTAAAGTTTTACACTAATGCTGCCCAATGAACATGAACTTTTAGGAGATTTCTGTGAAATCCTGATATTTACTGCCAAACTAAAGCTATGATTTACTCAGTTTCTATTCAATATATTGTTTTTGTGTCGTTTTTGGGACTTTGCGACCAAACTCAGCTCGTCACTGTGAGTCACAGAGTGAAGCTACGACTGTGATGCGCATATTCCAAAAATGAAACTCCGCTGTCAGTTTAATGGTGAGTTTGTCCCTCACAGGAAACGATGAATTAAAAAATACGAGCGCAGAAACGTCCAGAGGAAACTGGACGCACCAGCAGATCTCCTCATCACCACCCCCAGTGGACATGAGCTCTGCATTTGCCTCCGATTTTGGAAATTCCCGACTTATAGGCTGTAATTACAACTCCTGTGGCTCCGGCTCTCGCTGACCGCCGCATCTTACCAGGCAAACACTGATACTAAAGATGACGGTCAGTCTGAGCGGAGCCAGCACGGATGTTTTAAATGACTGGGTGACTTTCACAAATTATATAACAAACTTTGCCGAGACTGAAAAGGTCAAGTACTATCGCTTTTGTGTCAGATTCAAAAAGTCACTTTGAAGTGCAATTCTTGCTGAAAATTTACTTTATATACCCTACCCTGACCAAGATCCTGTGTTTGACTCCCTGTTAGGGCCTTTCTGTGTGTAAGATGAAACAATACTTTATTTATCCCCAAAGTTCAATGTAGTGTACATATTCTCTCTGTGTCTGTGTCTTTCTCCCAGTTCTACAGTTTCCTGCCACAGTCCAAAACATGTGTGATTAGGTAGATTGGAGACACCACAGATGTGGTGCCACTACTAGTTCGGGTCTAGTTCGGGTCTAGAGAAAAAACAGCTATGAAAGAACACATAAGAACGTGTAAGAGTTGAGCTGCAAAAGTATCCCCCCCCCCATTTTTCTGCTAGTTTTCTCCCATTTGTTTACAATCTCCCCTCCAAATTTTCTGCTATTTTCCCCATTTTCCCCCATTTTTCTGCCATTTTCTATGCATAAGAGAAACCATGGAAACCACAGTTAAAGTAAGACTATAGGGACAGAATAGGGACAGTGATCGAAAAAGGCCATTTTGATTACTTGGGATAGACCAGCAGAACCAGCAGTCAAACCATATGGGTGGGTGAAAGTGAATGGTGTGTGTTTGAGTGTGTGTGTGTATGTGTGTCCAGGGTGTATGCCGACTGAAACAAAGTGGGATGATGGATGGAAAATACAGACAACAAGCATCTGTCAACATCACTCCAGCAGATACAGACTCTGTGACACTTTTACAGGCCTGAGGTGACCCATTGGTTTCTCTAATAGCCTTAGATCATCTGTAAACTTCCATGTTCCCATTCATCTTTTAAAGAGAACATCAATTTCATTTTTATACTTGTCAAACAGCATTCAGTTAAGCAGTTAAATCTGGAGAGATCTTCATAACCTGGAGCACTAACTCACATTTCCCTCCATAAAACCAGCGGAATTTCTTGCTCTCCAGAAACCCAGAGAAGCACCAAAACAACAATAAAGTCGGTTTACTGAAGTTTGCCAGAGTGATGAAACACTCTTTCTAGTACTTATGCAACCCTGCCCTAATTTCTGTTACATGGCTCATCTGCCTTCCGGCTCTCTTTTCCTCATCACCATGTTGCTCCAAAGTAAATATTTAGACAGCCACTGTGTAGATTGTATGTAAAACGCTACTTTTTAATTGATTATGTTTTGAGCTGACAGACGGAGGATAAATCAGCAGTGGATGTGGGTTGTGGTGGAACTTCCATGTCCATTGTGCTTCGTCCGGTAGCTGCGGTAAAGGGTTTATAATTGTATTTTTTTTACTGTTCTTATAAATCTGGATGATTTTTCAAAAAAAATATAAAAATAAATATCCTCCCATTTGCAGGGTCCTCCTACTCAGACTCTGCAGACGTTTCCATCCAAAGCGACTTATACAGCCATTATTTGTGGCTGATCCACTCGGGTGTGTGTGTGTGTGTGAACCTGGTGTGTCGGGAACTGCTAGTAATCTCTTACACTGATTTACAGGAACTGGAGAAGTGTGTGTGTGTGTGTGTGTGTGTGTGTGTGTGTGTGTGTTTGGGGATGGGGAGGGCATTCTTGAGTCATCAGGATGTTTACAAGATGAGTTTGTGCAAATATATCCGTTGGATAAATGCAGCAAATGTTATGCAAAGCAGACGTTTGTCCAGAATAACAAGAGTACTAGAGTACTACAACCAGAATAGACAAAGAGGTAAAATCCTCTCAGTGTGTGTGCGTGTGTGTGTGTGCATGTGTGTGGATGGGCGTGTATGTGCGTACGTGTTTGTATTTGCAGGTGTAGCGGTAGTTATGTCGGCTTTAGAGATTATCCCCGGACTCCTGCTCTCACTGGACTCTCATCCACTTACCTAAGTCTGCCCAGGCGCTCACCTAAACCTCACCCCATGCTGTGGTGTGATTGTCAGGCGTTTAACGGCTCTGACCGTTCACACCACGATTATGAACCTGCTCACCCCGGGGACTGAGCCTCCACGTCACGCCGCCCAGTGGGAGCAAAGCCAGTGGACGGTGTAACAAGACAAGGCAGATCTCCAAGGCTTAGTATGGCGGGAAGTGTCCCTGTGTGTGTGCCTGTGTGTGTGTGTGTGTGTGTGTGTGTGTAGGTCCGACAACATTGAGCCCAAACTTGAGAGGTCCTGAAAATCAACTGCCATTAATGTGAGATTGTCTGATTGAGATCGTTTAGACGTATTAATATGAGTTGCAGGTAAGAGTGAAGTCGAGGTCTGGTTGCCAGATAAACATGAAACTGATCTGAGGACTTATTGGCCGTAATATATGTTAAAATAGCATCTGAGGCATTTTTGAAGAAGCCAGTGTTCTATAGCCTCTATATTAGCACGAGACACCGTCCAAGGTCTTTATTTATGATAATGGCAGTTTGAGATCTTTCTTTTTGATGCTTGTTTTCATCTCCACAGAGGTAAACACCTTTCAGCTTGCAGTGTAGAAGTAAAAAGCTCCAAGCGGCTCACTACAACTTATTTTGAAGGTTGAAATGCTCTGATCCAGACTCCAGACTGTTAAACCAGTTTTCAAAGCGAGACACGGTCATTAAGATTAATGAAGCGTGTCTTTCTGCACATTTTAAACCTCGACTCTTACGATTTTTATCTGGTTTCCCAGTCATATGGTGTCTTTCCTAGTTAACTTATCTCCATATCACATTTTGTCCTAGACTCACAGGCTTTGATCACTATTCAGCTGCAGCTGTTCATTTATTTAGACATAAACTAGTTGTAACATTAGATTATTGAAGCATCAATAAACTACAATAGTGAGTTGAGAAACAATTGAAGCCTACTACCTCTGATATGCAACCCCATTCCAACTAACTTAAACTAACCAGCAGTTTGTGAAAAAGTGTTCTGCTTAGGTTTAAACAGTCCTCAAAGCAATGGAGACATTATCTAAACCAGGAACATTATGTGAAAGTGGAACACTAAGAAGTTTCACTGAAAAATAGAAAAATAGAAAAACTGTAAAGTTAAAGTGACATTTAAAAAAAACTGTGTCATCAACGTGTCTTTTCTGTCTGGAAATTTTATGCTTGTATTGTCGGAAAAAGGAATAAATGAAGTGGGAACAAAAACTTTTTGGATGTCTGTAAGTGGGACGCCTCGGACACATGCTGGTGCATTTACAACTCTGGAAGCTTTGAGGAAGCGTTGCGGCCCAGATTTCCAGGCCTCGCTCGTTCAGTCGCTCAGATAACACTGAAGCACAAACCCAATTAACTGAACCGTGTGTCCAGGATCAACAGGGAGAGCAGACACTGGCCTCGAACCACCCACAAAGCTGGCCAAGTGTGCCAGCCAAACACACACACACACACACACACACACACACACACACACACACACACACACACACTCCTCCACCCCATGCAGGTGGAAGACGCTGATTAAATCCCACAGAGCCAAAACAACCATCTCCTCATGTCCAATCCCTGCCCCTGCAGCCAATCAGGAGGCTCCTGGGCCTCTGTGTTCCGATCAGCAGAGCGTCTCAGGCTTGTTGTTGTACCAGACTGTAGCTTAGGAGAAGCTCCGGATGTTCTGCAGGGTATTAGACACTGATATGAGCTCGATCACGGGCAGATTTTGTTTTTTTCCACAGCGTGGGCAGAAAGTGAGGCGGTGGTTGTTGGGAGGTCAGAGACAGAGTAACAGGCCTCAGAGTTCCTGAGAAAGTGTCTCTTTGAGTGAGGTAGTAACACACCTGACAGACATTTCCAAAAGAAAACACTCAAACCTGAGATAATGTCCGACAGATACTACTGTATATATTTCAAGAGATTCTTCAGATTGAAAGCGAAATGACATCTATCTGTACAGTATGCAACACTAATCACTCAACGTTATTTCCTCCAAAGCATTGACATCTAGATCTAAGCTAATATAAAGCAAAATGACAATAAAGAAAAGTCTCGATAGGACAGGATGAGATGATATTGATATTATGATATTAGACCCACAGTGAGGAAACTGGAAACAAAGTAAAAAAGTAATTAAAAAAAAGTTAAAAATCAACAAATATTAACACTTTGTATAAGAGCACAATGTCAGCACAATTTCATACACATTAGTTTGCATTAGGAGACATTCAGTTCTTAAACCACACAAAATTAAACAAAACATCTCACTGGACTCAATGTTTACTCAATTACATCCAAACCGGCAGGTTTTGCATATTCAGACCCTCTTGTCCTGAAAATTCCAGGAAACTTCTCATTTCGATGTGGTCTCAAATGAAAACATAGAAACACTCCGGAGAACAGCAATCCATCACATCCAAACATCGCGTCTGTTTTTCTTTTCGTCAACGTTACGTCTTTTTATTGAACGCTAATGCAGATGGAGTATGGAAAGAATTCCAGTTTGTGTCTTTGGGGAGGTGGGAAAAACAAGAATTCACCAAAACCCTCAAATTATTACTCTGATATTTGTTGTCCGGGGGGTTGATTTCCTCACAGTATAGCTTGTGCATACAAAGCAGCTTATATGTGGATGTTGGAGAGACGCAGGATTTGAATAAGCTGCAATGCAAACCCTGTGACTGCAAAATGAGACATTAAGTTCAAAAACCCCCAGAGAGCTTGTTATTTCCCCACTCTGCTGGACTTTTTCATGACATATTTAAACACACAAAAAACCCCACGATTCACGTCATTAAAATCATGAAAAGTTACATGAGCAGCTGAGTCAACTTTAGCTATTTATTTTTGTACATCATCATAATGAATAATGTTGTAATTCTGCTTTGTATAAATGTTTAATCATTGTGGTGAAGTGAGACGGATACAGTGTTACTCTGGTTACTCTGGCTACTCTGGGCCTTCCTGGTAGAGATGCTGGTTGTTTTCTTCTTCTCGTAAAATCAGTTTTTTGTGACAGAAAAATGGCTTTATGATTGAGGCGCAGTTCACACACACACATTCTCCTAAAATATCATAAATTACTGCTGGCCTACATAATGCTGAGTCCAAACCGCATGACATGGCAGGATAGTGGAAAACTGACAGCTTGTGTCACTGGATTTCGCCCTATCAGGTTGCACAGCTGTTTGTTTTCTCTCTGCGGTTTCAGCGTTTCAGCATCTGCACCTCCAGGAGGAGCAGGAGAACGTTCGCCCTCCAGAAGTTTGATTCCCATTTGTTTTTGTGACGTGCGACAGCTTCGCTGAGAGTCTTTAGTCATATCTGCAAAACAAGCTTCCGTGCGAAATGATGAAGGATCTGGGTCGACCCCGGCCTCCTCGCTCCAAGTCAAAGAATCTGGTTTTTCTTTCTTACGAATCTGGTGCCAGAATGAGAGAGGGAGAGAGAGGGAGAGAGAGGGAGAGAGAGGGAGAGAGTTTCTGGTGCTTGATACAGAATTAGAGCTCGTTTCTGCTATGTCATGGAGCCCGTCACGGCAAACCGATTTTCAGGTTCAGATGCGTGACCGAGCACCAGCTGTGCACTTCCCCTGCATCACATTAAAGGAGCAGTTCGGGGTTTTCGGGAGAGTGGACTTTCTGTTTCATGACAAGTTTTGGAGAAGAAGATTGATGCAAGTCACAGTTTTACAGTAAATGGAACAGGAATAGAAATAGGAAAGACGTTGCTGATTCCCAAAGGGAAATTCATTTGTCTTGCAGCTCATCTACCATTTGCATAAAAATTTAAAAGCCTGATGGCCATAATGGGTCCAGAGGATCTTCTAGATCTCTGCGTTGAAGTATCAACCAAGACTGTTTTTTTTTTGCCCATCAAGGTGTTTTGAGGTGGGGATACATGACTTAAGTCTTATCAAAGTCTCTCATTTAGTCTGTATCCAAACATCAACTTCATGGAGAACTTCACATGGAAGTTGTCATTGGAGGGATGTACATAAGAACCTTTCTGAGTCTTCACCAATATCTCCAGGTCATTGTTTTTGTTGGGCAGAGAGCTGACATGTCCTGTGATGTCTGATGGAAGAAAAAAAGGAGGGAATGGTGCAAGACAATGGGCACCTATTTCAGGGAAGTGGTCTTAGAAGTGCTCTTCTTCTAACTGTCCATTTTCAGTCTTACTGAATGTATCCACCCATCCACCCGGTGTTTTCCTCCACACCTGCCCGGCTTCGGCATTGTTTATTGGTCCTTTTCAGGCCCTTATTCCCGCTCTGTCCGTCATCTCTCAACCCAAACGTGTCACTCTTTGTTTCTTGTGCCGGTTTCACAGACAACATTAAAAGAGTGTGAATTAGTGAGTGCACGAGCGTGACGTCAATCTTCTCGTCTGACTCTCAGAGGGAAACTGCAGCGGCTTTCCAAAAATACCAAACTGTTGCTTTAATAGTTGTGGCACTGGGACAAACTTGGTGCAGCAGCTTTTTCCATTTGTTAACCAACCAGCAAGGCAGGAATGAGAGCAGTGACACAGTGGCTGCTCTGGATCCTGTCTTCAACAATGGAAATACATGATTCTACCTATGACAGATTGAGTTATCTCCACCACTTTGTTTTTCGGATTCTGTGCAAAATTCTGCATCTCTCAATTCATTGCAATTCAAAGAAATTCCACTCAGTGACACAGTGGAAAGAAGACAGTAACTAACATGTGTTTTGTAAGTCAATTTAGTCAAATTTACACATTTCTTCCACTGATTTTACCATTCATCATTGTGGGAGGAATTCTGCATCCTTTTTGCTACCTCAGGTCAACTTCAACTCAAACTCAAAAACTGAATTTCAAGAGTCGTTCCACTGTCTCTGTAGCGCTCTCCTCTACTGGTGCAAATGAAACCAGTTCAGTCTCTGTGCTGTATGGTTCCAAACTGGTCTGACTTTGTTCCTATAACTCTTGTTACAGCAGCACGTAAACAATTACATCTCTTCTCCACTGCACCAGACATTGTTGCAACCGAAGCATGGTTGTTTAAATAAGGACAAAACTATCACATAAACACGGTCCCTCCTCGTCACGTCCATCCTGGATTACAGCAGTAAAATGGCAGATTAAATTTCATGAGGGAGAGAGTTCTCCTCCATTTATTTTCTATGAGAAATAAATGAGCATGATAATGGGACGCGGGAAGTCATTTGCAAACCAGGTCTGCAATACACTGTACCTTGAACACATTTGGAAAAGGAGGTTTGAGCTAGAGCCCGATTGTGGGATGAGAACCAACCAAGTGAAGCAAAATTCTGCAGACTGTATGCGTGTGTGTGTGTGTGTGTGTGTGTGTGTGTGTGTGTGTGTGTGTGTCCTGGCAGGCCTGTTGCTTAATGTGCCCACCATGTAAATGCAAGACTTGTATCCGGCCCCTGACTCTGGTCACGTCATGCCCTCCTGGTTTCTGGTCGTGTCTCCGGTGACTTTATTCCTCGAGGCGTCTACGCTCGAAACCAAAACCCTAAAAAACCTGGATACTGTTCATTTTGGTGCATGTGTGTGTGTGTGTGTGTGTGTGAGTGTGTGTGAGAGAGTGTGTGTTGTGTATGTGGAGGTCTGAGAACTCTTGAGGGGCATATAACTTAATTTGGGGGAGTGGCTGCTTATGCATTGGCACAGCCCTTTTTACCCCAACCTAAATTTGTATTTATATTATTATTCCAGCCGTCCTTGGTAGCAAGTTTCAGCAAATCAAACGAAAATGATTTATTATGGTAATTAGGGATTAGGTTTCAAAATTGAAGGTTTCAAACCTCTCAACAACATCGTTATGGGTGTTTTTACCATAATGTTGGTAGTTCCAGTTAGAGGGTGGTTTGCATGGTTGCTCCATTTGAACAAAATTATCACATTTAAATAGTCAAGGTTCAAGAACAGAGTTTTAGACATGTTAGTTTTGTTTTAAATTCAGGATGTTCATAGTCCATCCATTCATATCTTACCTCACACTCTTCACCGAGCCACACTGTCTCCCAGCTACTAGCCTGCAAGCTCGTAGAGCAGCCTGTAAGCTAGCAAAGGTGAAACAAATGTTAGGGGGTGGTGTGGCTTTTTGATAAAATGAAACATGTGTTTCAGTCTTGCTCCTAAAATAGATCTAAAAGGCCATTTGAATAAGATATTCTCCATGCGTGTGTTTCTACTTTATTCCCATATCTGAGTAAATGAGATGAAAGATAAAGCGTGTGTGTAGCTATGTGAGGCCTCCACACGGAGCGAAACACCCCGAAGAAAAACCCTGGAACACCACTTTACGTGTGACATTATTCTTCCCGGTTTCGAGCACACCTCGGCTTTATCTCCACGCTCTGCCTGCTTCCCCCTCTTCAAAGCTCCCTGTAGACCAGCTCCATCTCATTTCTCTTGATCCCACAGAACCAGCTCCATATGTGTGTACAACTGTGTGTGTGCGTGTGTGTGCATGTGTGTGTGTGTGCGTGTGTGGGAGTCAAGCTGCGATCTCTGTTTATCTTTCTTGTTCTTCCCACTTCCTGGTCAGGGGGCTGCGCAGTAATAAAAAAGTTTGGAGGTACAAATAATCTTACTTTCTGGAGACAGTGTGGGTCAGAGTAAACCCAGGATGACCTGTTATTGCTTCACAGAAGAGTTGAGTTTGTAATCACTTGGCAGCTCAGACAGAAGAAGACTGCTGTTTTTCCACTTTGTTTCTGGAGAAAACAATATTTTACACATTTTAGGGTTGGGGTTTAAGCTGTGCAGCCATTAGGAGATAACACAGAGGAGTGGCAGGATTGACTCTGTAAGAAGATATGAAGAAGAAGTGGTGGAGGTAGAGAGGAGGAGGAGGAGGAGGAGGGTCTGTGCCACACAAGTTGCCCCTGGGGCCTGAGTGGTTGTGTTGGCTTTGGCAGGAAAGAGGAGGGAGGAAGTACCGGGTGGGTTGGGGGGTGTACATGCGTGTGTGTGTGTGTGTGTGTGTGTGTGTGTGTGTGTGTGGAGGGGGGTTGTCGAGGGCAGCTCCTGGTGCCACGTTTGCATCACAGAACTGTAATTCCTTTCAGAGCAGAGCAGAGTGGAGCTGGCACCATGGTGACTTTTCCATGGACGCCTACGGATCCATGTGATAACAGCCGTGCGTGGGATGTTCAGTAATTCGACTTTATCTTTCCCTCTTTTACATGTGTCCCTTTGATTCGGGTCCTGTTAATATTGACCTTCCTAAGTTATGTCACTCATGTTTCACAGCATGTGGAGGTTGAAATACTGATGAATGAATCCAATATACGATATATATGCTATATGATACTGTAAAAGGTGTAGAAAATGACAGTTGTTCAATTTAATCAAATGTCTGATTTATTAGATCTGAGCTTATAGAATATTTCTATATATTTCACCTTCTTTCATTTATGCTTTGGTTTTTGTGCAGATTTCACAGACAATATATAAAGTGTGAGTTTGTGAGACTTTGTGCTGCAGCTGGGTAAACTTCTTTTACTTGTGGACTGTCTACTCTTATTTCCGAAGCCTGAAACTTGACATGTACCACACGTCAATCCTCTAATTCAACATTCTGCAAGAAACTGGAGCATACCTTATAAAATACCAAACTATTTCTGTAATGATGTGGCACCTGCACAAACTCGATGCAGCAGATTTTTCACCTGTTAATCAGTGATCAGAGGCTGCAGATGCTGCGTGGTGACAGACTGTTGCTGCAGGCTGCTTCAGGAGAGAGCAGCAGATTGGCTGGTGGCTCATTTTACACTGAAAGCTATGTAAGACCCTCCGTGTGATGTCGTTATTGTGTTGCTAGTGTGCAAGTCTGATTAGACAGAAACCTGGCACCCACACAGGGGATGAATCAGACTTGAATGGGACTTTTTCTAGCTTTTATTAAGCACACATGGCTTAATCCGTGCTATGATTTATTACTGCTAAGGTGCCTTTTGTGGTGAATCAAAATAACTCCATGCACCACTCATCATGTGGACAAGTCCAAATGTTTATAGAGTTGTGCTGCCGAGTTTTGGTTGCAAACCTCTAATGCAGTTTGCTGTTAACAGAGAGTGAAATGGTCCAAACTCAGGAAAGCCTGCTGACAACTGCAATGGCCGACTCTATTTAATGCACAGACAGCTTCCAGTTCCAGACGTACGCAGTAAGTACAGTTCTGTATATGGCTAAAAGCCCCTTGATGTTATCCTGTCCCTAATTTTCCTGTCACTGTAAAACTCAAGCACCACAAATCTACACTTACGTACACACGCACACATACATACATGCACATAAAACACTGAAAACAAAGTGACCACCAAATTGCTGCACAGATCTCCGGCTGCTAATCGCACTGTTTGTACATCTCTGCGTGACAACGAAACTGTGCAAGATCCAGTCTAATTGGACCCATGCAGACAGCGCAGGACATCATGCCTGTAATTCTCGAGTCTGCTGCTGGAGGAATGTTTTATTTTAACTTTGTTTTTGACTCGTCTCACTTCGCTGCATCTGGGTGTCTGCATCTCGGGAGCCTGTGTGGATGCAAGAACAGATTTATGTCACTGGAAATATGATTCAAAACTGAAAGCAAGCAGGCAATACAGATGAATAGAACATTAACAACATTGACAAAGCCAACATTTTCCACATTCAGCCCATGACACTAAATCATATTAAAGTTAAAATCAGTGTGGTGTCACATCCAGACTCATAGTTTGTCACTGAACTCATAAAACAAGCAGGCAATTCCAAAGAGATGTGCTGAATAACAACCAACTGACATTAAATTATTAAAAAAGAGAACAAATGAAAAAGCTCTGGGTGCTGTACAGTTGTCATAAAACCACTAATGTGCACACACCCACACGATATTTACAGTATTTCTATGAAAATCTACATTACAGCATGTGGTTCTGAGTAAAATCCTGTTTTTCACGCGTCAGTCCATTCCCATCGGATCAGAACCACAAATATTGTGAAATTAGCCGTGCAAATTGAATAACTGGATTTCTTTGACATTATTTGAGTTATGTAGATATCAGAGTTATGACTTCATTTTTTCCCCCCAGTTTGTGACATTAACTCTAAGGCAGAATCCAAGCAGTTGATTAAAACAGTGTTTCACTGAACAGAGCAATGAGACCCACTGTGGTTTGAGAAGCTGTTTTCAATGCTTTACAATGAGGCATGCTGGGAAATAAACAGAGAGATTTTGAAAATATATTGTTCCAACGTGATCCAAAAACAACATTTTGTTGTTCTCATATGACAGTGCCAAACAGCATTGCAACATGCCTCCACCATATTAACCTGCTGTTCTGTAACCTGTAACAATGGGTTTAGAGATTTGGCTGAAAACAGGATGGAAACAGCTGGAAACAAGACTCATGTTTGCCGAGACTGAGCCAAGACAGTAAAGCAGCTGTGAAAGAAGAGCAGCGAGCTTAAAGAGGCCAAAATGCTTAACGTCTGATATTTCTTTGAGAAACTTTTTTCTCATGACACGATACACAAAAGATATAAATCACTGATCGGTGGTGCTTTTAAGTCAAGGGAAAAGATACTTGAATATTAAAGACAGCCGGTTTAGTTGAACAGATAGTTGAGTTGAGTCTACTCCTTTTCTCTGGGCATTCCCACAGTCCAAAAACATATATGTTGAGGTCGACTGGAGACCATACATTGTCCTTAGGCGTGAGTATGAGAAACCTGTGTGTGTTTCCTGGAATGGACTTAAGACCTGTCCAGAGTCCAGGGTGGAGAAGGGCTCAAGCGCACCACCACAACAAAATGTCTTTTGTCATGTCTTTTGTGTGATGCGTATGCAAAACTTAAGTGCGAGTCACAATCTACTTTTGTACTTTACAGACAGGATTAAAGCCTCACCAACGCAGGCTTTGTCCTCCATAATCTTTTAAAAATACATACAACCAAGACAAAAATACGTCCACCAAAGGGCGTAGTGTCACACAGTAACAGGGCAGTTTTATATGAATCCAGAGGATGCGAGTGGCACCTTTATAAGCTGTCACATGAACCCGTCTCTGGACTTTATTGTGTTACATTAGAACAAGCTGAATGTGTGCCGAGCCATGAGAGCATTACAAGTTTTCCCCAGTGAGCCGCGTGTCGAGGATCACAGACAGTGAATACGCTCGCATAAAACTCCAATTTAACTGGGATAAAAGAGAAAAAAAAGAAGAAAAAATCCCCCACCGCTGTGCTTACAGGACAGCTTTCCATCTTTCCAGTCCGGCTGTTTGCCCTCGCTGCAGTTACTATGGATACCAGGGGCATCCAAATACAGGCACAATGACAAATACCAGCATCTGTGTGTGTGTGTGTGTGTGTGCGTGCGTGTGTGTGTGTGTGTGTGAGTGTGTATGTGTGTGTGTTGGGTCAATGAGGTTCAGTCTGGGCGGTAATGTGAGACCAAGATGAAACACTCAGCCATCAGCACATTCCTATGGGCCTCGGTTTTCTTCAGCTCGGAGAAAGAGCGAGAGTTAAGAAAGGAGTGAGAGAAAGAATAAAACAAAAGAACGACACAAAGAAAGACAGAAAAAGAGAAAGAGGAGAAATTAAAAGGGTGGTGGAGCAGTTAGAGATGTGTGATTATGACTTTTACACAATAGGAAGGCAAAGAAAAGAGGGCAGGAATATTACAGAGGGAGAAAACCGAGTGGCTGTAAACATGTCAGCTATTATAAATGATGCAGTTACCATTCAGTTCTAATCACACGACTATAACTCCTACACCTCTCTTTGTTGGAGGCTGTATATACCGAGGCTGTACGTGCCCTGTATATAATGATATGCTTTTCGTGGAGCCATCGCAGAGCTCTGCTCTCAGCCTCGCCCACTTCTCGACGGCGGTCAACGGAGGAATTCACTCCCCACAAATATTGTCTGAATATCTGTGAACCAGACTGGAAGCGGGAGCACTGGCTCGGACGCGCTGTTGTGATGTGGCTGCAGAATAATTACGTGTCCCCAGACCTTTGTTTGTTAAAATACGATTTGACAACTTTAAATTAGGAAAAATTGCAGCCTGTCGTCCCCGGTGGCTGTTAGCTTGAAAACACCCTGCAGGCTTTTTAAAAATCATTTGTCATGCAGGTCACATGGTTCAGCTCCAACTCTGAATTTACTGTATAATGGCAGCCCAATGTATTACTGTTTGGTTCCCTGTGTTTGTGCTTCATGGTTCTTGGGAATATATAATCTAGGAGTTTACTAAACCAAAACCTCAGAGTAGTTCTGGGCTAACTACCGAAAATGGGCAGTTGGGTTCTCTAGCAGCTAGAGAAACTAGCTATCTCACATGAGCAGCTAGCTCCTCTGGTAGCTGGAGAAGCTAATTTTTACAAAATCTTTGGTGAGAAATTAGCTTGACACCAGCAGCTGGAGAAGCTAGCTACCCGATATAGATAGCTCGCTAGCTGAACAGCTAGAGGAGCTAGCCAAACAGCTAGAGGAGCTAGCCAACTGAAATGATTAGCTTGATTCTCTGGCAGCTGGTGAAGCTAACTTTCGCAAAAGCTAGCTTTCTCATCTGATGGTGGGTATCTAGTCTCTAGGAGAAGGATAAGCTAGTTACCAGTCTCATCCTACCCTGTCTGACCTTATTCTATCACATTTTATCCTATCTTACTTCATGGTGGAACAGTGGTTAGTCATCCCACCCTACTATACCCTATCACATCCCATCCTGTCTTATCCCACCATCCCAGCCCATGCCATCCTATTCTACCTGTCCTGTCCTGTCTTATCCTACACTATCTTAGTCATGGTTGTTAGGAAAACAAGTCTCCTTCCGTGGAAATTTTGCTGTTAATTTAATAAAACTAACCTCTACAAAATCACTGAGCTTTTGAGTCACACCACCCTTTCTGTCAACCTGAGAGGACAGAGATGGAGAGGCTACGAGGGAGAGTCCCAGCTGCTGCTGTTATTCTTGCTTTCTGCTTTGTTCAGCTCTCCCTTCCTCTGGCGTGTCTGTGTGCGGAGGACCGGCTGCCCCTCTGCCTCATTTTCTCCATTCTTTTCTCCATTTTTCTGATTCAGCTCCCTCCCTCCCGATCCCCCCCGCCCCCTCATCCCACATCCTTCTCTCCTCTGCATGCAGAGGGGAAAAACGCAGGATAATTATCCAGCTGGAACTGCTCATGAGGACTGCTCTGACCGTATTAAATTCATTACCAACCACTGAGACACATTTTGAATATTCTTTGTGTTTTAACTCATTTAGACTTGGATATGTATATAAGTGCCACTTTCATTGTAGAGTGACATCCCTGAAGTTGCATGGACACACTTCGGCACTCCACAGCCAAATAGTGACGTCGCTTCCTACCTCCCTGGCTGTTCACGATTTGGGAGGTAGAGGTTGAAAGGTTAAAATCAAGCTGCTGCCCGGAAGGTGGCCAGGGGTGAGGGCAGTGCAGCAGTGGAAAGTTGTATTTGGGGAAATTTGCTGGAAAGCACCCTGCATCGGGGAAGAAGCCTTAAGAAGATTAAAGGATGAGGAAAGAAAATGCTTTTCTGGTGCTTTCCACCATGACAGACTCGCTGGGAGGGAGAGAGTGGAACCGATCTGCAGAGACATGTGCCCCTAGCTTGAGTATCTGGATTTACAATGTCTATTTCCAAACTGGTGTACTGAATTCGGTCCTTTCAATCTGAGATGACATATAATGCAGCACTTGTTTATTTTATTTTGTCCATAATCTCGGTTTTGTTTTCCTAATAGATATCTATTTCTAGGTTGTACATTTTTGGGTTGCAGACGAGAAATGAGGCTCTTTAGCTTTAAGAAAACGTCAGAAAATCTTCCTGTTGTGGTTGAAGCAGTAGCCGATGAGAGCAGTGAGCCTGAGCCAAAACATCTGTATTGATCTAAGGGCTCAAACAACTGAGAAGAACTCAAGAAGAAGAAGAAGAAGAAGAATTTCTTTCCATGAACAATGAAAAATGTGGTCAAACTCATCAGGGTAACTGTGGTTGCTTCTTCTTTTCTAGTGGCCTGCTGTGGCAACCTTTCTGTATACAGTATATCTCATACACTGGGTAAATACCATTTACTTTACAAAGCAACAGAACAGAAAACACAACAAAAGGAGTAGGTCTAGGATAGAAAAAATGAGAATAGGTCAATTAACAGATTTCAATCAAGCCTGATGTTTTAAATTCAATTCTCTGGCTCAGTGTGAAGATGTGTGGGTTAGAGGCATAACCCACAGTCGATTGTTAATGTTATTGGCGACGGCTGGGCTTTTCCTTGTCACTGATGAATTCAAAAGACCAATTGTTTAGAAACTGAGCGTCGTCTGCAGGTACAGTATCACTTTCATATGTACAGGTTAAGATAAACAGGAGCTAATTGGAGCCTGGCGGGAAGCAGGCGTAATTCTGTGCTTGTCGGGGGAGCCAGGCTGCATGTGTGGCTGGCACACAGAGCTACCTGTGAATGGTACAGTTATCCACTGTCCAATGCTGCTTGGGTGGAGCTGCAGAAGGGATACTGCACAGCTAAAACACTGACTCCTGTATTACACGTACAGTACAGTAGGCCCAGGCAGGAATCACACACACACACACAGACATACGCAACACTCTGTGGTAGAAGCTTGGAAGTCAACCTTTATTGATAATGTAAAAAAAAAAGTCATGTCGACGAACAAGAGAAAATCATATACGTCTTTCATATTTGCTTCAGTACTGCTGTTTATACAAAACACTGATTAACATAATGTGTTTTCATCTGGATTAGGAAAGACACTGAGCTGCTTTTATTCTGAAATCCGTCTTTGAAATCGTAGAAGTTCAGCAGAGATGTGCAGTAATAAATGGAAATATCTAGATTTTCTGATCAGAGCACAGAGATAAAACGAGGAATTGACACTGCTGAGAAGAAAGTCATTGGACTTAAGTACAACTCAAACCACAATTCAACAATCAATTTCAAATTGATAAATCTCAGCTGGCAAGATGAGATCTGCTTTGGTTTCATTTTCAAAATAAGAAGTCAAATAAAGCTGACATACAAAGTTTTACAGTGCGTCAAATTACACTGTGACACACTGAAGCCGTTGCTGGGTTTCTGAATCTGTAAACAGTCGACTTTTTTTAAAAGACTTTTCCTTTTATCCTCTTTTTAGCCCTGCTGTAAGGCACTGAGACCAGTCATGAATGCATGTAGTAACACAATGGTACACAACATAACTGAACGACGTACAACAAAATGAAAATGTATTTTTCTTTTAAAAATCAAACGAGAAATAAAATCCAGAAGGCACTGGATATATAAGGCGCATCAGCATTTGTCAACCTCTTGTCTACACTAAGTTTAAATCTTGTTTTGCTTTTGTTCCTTCATTTGGGAGGGTCTCCTGCTCTTCTGCCTTTAGAGGAGTCAGATTAGGTTGGTTCTGGCCAGGATCTGGGAGGGGATCCTGGGGCAGGCCCACGACATGCTGGAGAGATTAGATCTCTCTGCTGGCTTTGGAACACCTCGGGATCCTCCCAGAGGAGCTGGTGGAAGTGTCTGGCCGGTAGAATATGGAACAGGGCGTCCCTATTTTCCCCTCAATATATATCGTAGCCACTACTCATATGTAGAGAGTTATGGGGCGCGTAATGCACACCAATATCCACCCACAGTTTGGAATAAGTTCAATTGACGCCACGTGAGATGCAGCTGGAATGGTTTCAAATGTTTTCCTCAGTGTAGCTGAGAGGCTGAAACATGCTGAACTTCATATGACTTTTAACTGGCTAAGCTGTTGTGTTTCTAAATTCTGCGCACAGTGTCCGTCTCGCTGGTTGGACACCTTGTCGATATTCAAGTACTCTCCTCTATTTCTCTTGGGGAGTAAAATAAATTAGATGCTCTTTGAACTGCCCTGCAGTTGCAATGTGACCGGTGATGATAAAACTGAAGACATAAAACACACATACTTGTATCAAAGTACAGTATCAGGAAAATGTGAGGAGAGACGTTTACCTGATTTCTGCTTGCTCGATTTCATACGTTTCAATGTCCAAATGCTAACAAAAACAAATACTGTAGTTGCCCAACAGTCTATGTGCGCAGATACAAAAAAACCAAAACAAAAACGTAAAACAAAAATATATGTTGATGTGTTCTAAAATTTAACTACATGAAAAGGTGGTTAAGGACAATATCCAAAGCCTCAAAGATATCAACCAACACAACAGTCAAAAACGCATCTCAAACACATATTGTAAAAACAAACCTTCCACATAACGTCTGTACACTTCCCTGTCACTGATCGGTACAAAAACTGGACCACAAAATCATGTAACTGTTTGCTTTCTGGATTACAGGGCTGCAATTTGTTTGATTTGTTTGCATATTATTTTTGGATAAAAGCAACATCACAAACAGGGTGAAGAATAGAAAGTAAAAAAATTTACAAAAAAAAAACATTTTTTTTGCAATCAGATGATTCAAACTTCATTATCAACACCATAAACAGATTGAAATTCTTGAAAGTCTAATTCTCACAACCTCTGATTCTCCATCGCAGCCGTGGAGAAACAAACCAATCCATTCTGCTCGTGCACCTTTTAACACGGTCGGTCAGATTTCTGCGAACAACCTCCCTACTTTTCACCGTAACTCTTGAACAACAATGGCCTAACTCAGTAGTTGATTAAGACAACAGAGGAATTTCATCCATTGCAGTATTCTTCTGTGGACATCCTGTCCCTACATGCTTTGCTGTCCAGCAACAATCGTCCCTGATCTCACAAACACCAACACTCACTAAAACATTTTCCCCAGATCACCTCATTTGGGCATCTGTCTGGGATAGAGCGTCAAGTTAAATCTCTGTTGGCAAATTGGATAAAGTTTCTATCCATCGATCTGTTTGCAATGACTTAAACTTGGCGCTCTCTCCCTGTACAGGAAGCAGGTGACTGGGGTTCAAAATACTGCTGATCTTTGGCTTTTAGCAGGAGCATCTTTGGCAGCGAGGACCACGACCTTCAGACTGAAAGGAGCGATCAACAGAGCGAGAAGTCTGTGATGTCAAAGCGGGGCGGGGGGGGTGGCAAGGATAGGTGGAGGGGGTGGAGCAGGAGGCGCAGGCGGAGGAGGCGGAGGAAGAGGAGGAGTTTGTGATTCAGGGTCGCAGGCTGGGTGGGGGGCGTGATGGCGGTGGACAGGGGAGCCCCGGGGGTGTGCGGGAGGGTGGGGGTCCGGGAGGCATCTGGCCTGATGGGGGGCCTGATGGAGGGGACCGGGCGGGAGGGGTGAGGGTGGTGGGGGAGGAAGGGGGTGAGGAGGGAGGGGAGCGGGGTGCGGCACGGTAGTCCGGCGGCGGGGGCGACGGCGTGTGGATGGGGCTGCGGGACTTGGCTGCGGCCGCAGCCGACTCCTCTTTCACTCTGGTGAAGTTGATGCATCGACCCTGGAGACAGAGGGACGAGAGCAGCAGAGATAAAATGTTAAAAAGATGAAACTGAACCAAACTACAGAGCTGGATACTTGAGAGATTGATTGTGCTCATAGCTTAGTATTGTTGGTGCTTTATATGATATATTTCTTTGTATTGCAAGTTATTTTTCATCGATTGCCAATTTTATTTAATCACTTTCATTTCAATCTCTCTGAACTCATCCTGGCATATTGCTGTGCAGCATTTGACCCAGGCCTACTTTATCAAAAAGCTTAACTTTATCTCCTAGAGACAATACATCGTAGCAAATGTAGCAAACAACTGAACGTTCAACTCTAAGTAGTGACCACTTTAATTGAGAACAGTATTAAGGTTAAGAGTGTATGTACACACAGGTACAGACTCACAGGTGTCTAATCTGAAGCACATCTGGGATAAGAGGTCAGTGGTACTGTGTGTGTGTGTGTGTGTGTCTATAGCCAGCTGGTGTTCCAGATTACTCTTAAATCCCTGCTGTGACGCTCCCACTTTGTCCGATCCAGGTTAGTCCAATGTTCTGTACTCTCGACTGAGACCAAACTTTGCTCATACTCATGAAAAGACCATATGGACCAAAAACACAGATAAGGAAGGATTTGGGTTACATTCTTGGGTTGGAGAATGTGTGTGTGTGTGTGTGTGAGAGAGAGAGAGAGAGAGAGTATAGAGAGAGTGTATATCTGGGTGTAGCTGGAAAATGTTAACAGCGTAAAGCTGACTTATCATACCGTAAAACAAATGAATTCGTTTCGGCAGAAATGACATTACCCTGCTGAGCAGGTCGTAAAAAAATAGTGACCGCAAGCTTCACCCGCGGGTTCACAGAGGTTGCCGTTACCGTGGAAACCCGACCCACTCCATAGATGCTTGCGGCCACAGAGACCCAAAGTAACGTTAATCTGTTAATAACCAGTATTGGTGATTGGAGCCGCAGGATCCTGGTTTTACAGAGTGGAAAATGAGAAAATGAGAGGCCAGGGAATGATGTTCTACAGCTTAGTCCTTGTTAAAACCGGACACACAAAGTGTCATACTTGTGTTTTTAAAGAGTCGAATTTCAAGAGAAAGATCTACAGGGAGAAATTATTCAAGAACACAAGGCGAGTAACCATAGCTGTAGGGTAGACAAAGAAAATAGTAGACAGAAATACTAGATAATATCACCAAAATAAGAAACACAATTCAACTGAAGCAGCTTTAACTGTAAACTTTTGCCCTCTCCTCTTGTCTTTGTCTATTTCTCAACATTGCCTCAAGCTCCTGTTAGCCACACCGTGGCCACGTTTGGCACACAATCTGTGTCACAAAGGACACATTCCTTTCATCCCAAGTGGTAAATTAGCCGCATGAGCAAAAACAAAAAGTTGAATAAACAGGGCAGAAAAAGACAAGAATCTCTCCACAACCAGCTTCTGGTCTGTTGCCACTTATCCAGTCTGGCATTCCTAGACAGGGATAAAAAAAAGTAGTCTGAATGAGGATCCCATATTCTTCAAACTTGTTTTCTGGCCTCATGGAAATACCCGCAGAGAGGTGATGTGTTGCCCCAAGGAGGAGCTGCTTCCTTTGGGCCACATACATGAATAATGCTAAACTCATGCTCAGCTTTGGCTCTGACCCAAGCAGGATTTATAGGATTTAAAGGTTCCAACTCAATCAGGTGAGCAGTTGAACCAGCAGAGATGTTATGTTTCCATTTCTGCAGCACAGTTCAGACTTAGGAATCTGCTCAAAATGGCTGAGTCATTTTGCTTGCAAACAAGCAACTGTTAGCTGAAAAACTGTTGCTAAGAAACTGGTTGCAAGCAAATTTTTATGATTGCGGTTTGCTTGCTAATGTGAAGGACATAAGCTGTTGACAGGCTTACTGTGTTCTTTAGTTACTAAAAGTTAAAGTTAGTTACAGGCTGAATCTCTGCTTGCAGTTTGGTAAGTGAAAAAAGTCTCAAATTGATACAAATATGAACTAAAAAGTTGCTGCTATGCAGTCTTATGGTTTCCAGTATCCGTGCTAAACTAAGCTAGGACAACTGGCTGTTTTTTCTTTTCTTTTTTTTTCGTGCCAGTTTGGCTTGGTGTACATTGTTGTGTTAGCGCCCAGCTGTGGTTCAAATCTATGAACATTTTCCTGGATTAAAGGAAGCCACACTCTCTCTCGTTCTTTCTCACTGACCTCCTCCACTGTCTACAGTCTCACCAAGGTCTTAAAATTGTCTGGCCCTGGCCAGATGTGTACGTATGTGTGTGTGTGTGTGTGTGTGTGTGTGTGTGGCACGGATGGTGGGACAGTTGGTGGAGACAGTTCTGGCAATCGTCTGCCTTACTGTAGGTATTACCTCATGTCCTTTATCCAGCTAAATGCTTCCCTGAGGAGGCTTGTATTTATGTGAATGAGAGCGACAGAGCGTGTGTGTGTGTGTGTGCATGTGTGTGCGTGTGTGTGTGCATGTACTCTCTGACGTCAGCGTAATAGATGTGGTTGGGTGACACACACTCCCATAATGGTTAACTCCTGTCTCAAATGGAGATAACTTCCATCCTTGTGAATCTAACTGTGGTCACTCACTGCTAAAATTATGCGGTTTTGTGAGTGTACATATATGCTGTATACGCACAAACAAACACTGCTACTTTAAATCACACTGTACAGAGCCCACGCTAAGCAAACATGCAGAGGAGGTTACTGAGTCCAGGGAAGGGGAAAAAATGTGTGTCTAGAACCAACACCACAGGGGAGAGGGGCTCACTAATGGTTAGTTTCTGTTGTTTTATTGTCAGAAAACAACAGATTGCGTTTATTGTATTGTTTTCTATTGTAATTGTGTTTGGAGAGCTGGATAGATGCACTTAAACTATAGGGGTTCTTTATGTTTCTAACACTGGGGCCAGTGACTACAGCCAGGCCGGTCTCAGGGGCTTCATTCGGCTGTTATTGTGGCAATCAGCGCAGCGATGAAAACCGCTCCGAGGCAACAGAATACCCAATCAGGAATCTGGACCGAGCTCTGCCAACTTGGCCTCACGCAGAGGACGAGTGTTTCCATTCATTTGAAAGTCTGCAGCAAAGAGCTGTTCAGGTGAAATGATAGAGAGAGAGAGGTGTCCCACAGAGATGTGAATTAACAAAGTACAAATACTTTGTACTGATGTAAAAACACGTGGCTGACAAGAGACACAAAGTCAACTGTGGAGAAAAGTGAGTGAGTTACAGCTTTTAATGGACAGGAAACTTGCAGAAGCAAGAAAGTGAACCAGATAATATTGCAGACGACAATGCATGCTGTTGGTGAAACGTTCCCCGTCCATGGTCTTATTTAAAAGAACTGTGTAGTATCAAAGTATCAAAGCATGCATGACCTCTGTTCAGTTCAGATCAGATGTGATTATACAATTATATAGTACTGCAGCAAACAGGTGTACCAGCACTGTGCAAGTTGTTAATAAAAATGAGAAGAGTCCTATTTTGTGTGCAGAAGAAGTTTCAGTCAGTACTTCTTCTCATACCAATGCAGTAAAAGTATCTGTACTTTTACTGCGCTTGTTTCCATGACCATGCTACAACCCTGGGGAAGCCGACCGGGGTTGTTTCTCTGCCGCTTCGTTACGAACCCACAAACGACTTGTGGAGGCGACATGGCGTCACTAGAAGTTTCTCAGAGTGAGATACATCTGTTGACAGGGGGGGATATCGCATCCAAAATCTATTTTATCTGACTGCCAGTTCCCTTTGGTCAAGATGTAATCTGAGTGGGGACTTTTTTCCTCGGTTCGGTTGTTACGGGAAAAGAATAAAGAAAAAACGCAAACCCTGCCTCCGTACCTGTCGGTGTTGCCAAGAAAACACTCTTAAACGTGGAATTCTCGTTAAAAAAGATCATTGGAAATTTTCTGCTAATAAGGCATGATGCGATCTAGCTCAGGGCCTGATCAGCAGGGGAGTGGACTGTGGAGGAACGGTTGATTAGCTGATTTTGTTGGGTTGGGGGTTGCAAATTTTAATGCATCACCAGAACATAATCAAGCATTAAAACAGACTTTTCTGGATGTGTCAGAGGGATTTAAAATATCCCTCGAGAGTGTTCTGCACTCGCTGAACTCCCATCCTCTCTCCAGAGTCAAACCAAAACTCTTATCTGTGGCTTTTTTGATACAAAGGCAGTAAATCTGCAGCATGTGGCCCATCTATGAAGAAGAGGGTTTTTACCAGCGTACGCGCACGAACCCATCAGAAAATGCTCTAATCCAGTAACAGCGAGTGCACGCTGCTGTTCTGCTTTCTATCCGTTTTATGGCGGCTAACATGAAGCAGGTGTGAGTGTGAAGCTGGCTCGACAGGGTGGACGAGGGCCAAGTGAGGTGTTAGCCAGCGCAGGAACACAGGGAGTGAATGAGACGGAGACAGATGGATGGAGGGAGGGAGGGAGGGAGGGAGAACGGGATGAGTAATAGCCACGGGTGACTGAGTCATTTTTAAAGCTCGAAGACTCTGTTTTTGAGAAAAGCCTTTAAAGTTGAGCCACTTGGGGACACACTGTTATGTTTCTAAAACATTCTCCCCGCGAAAAGGAAAATCAGATATTCAGATATATGTGTCAAAATATCCTTTTGACCTCTGATTTATCATGGATGACACATTTAAAGCCATGACTTCCGTTGAAACCTCATTGCCCTAATTTAACACGTGTTAATAATCTCCCCTTCACACCAGCTGTCCAATCATAGCACGGCAACTGCGACTCTGCACTGCAGGACATTTCCATATGTTTTTCACGTATGGCGTCTTTTCTTTTGCCTCACTGAAACTAGAGCACATACGAAATGTGTCAAAAACATGTGGCTAAGTGTTCACATTCCTCTTACAGTAGCGACCTGAACCTCCGTTTATCTCAAGACTCAGCATATCGTTGTTGTTCACAACATTTTAGCGAGGTCACATGCCACGAAAACAAAACTGATAAAAGCAAACAAGATAACACATTTCCTGCAAAGAAGCTGGTCCTGGATGCTAGCATAGTCCAGTGTGAGGGCTAACGATGTATTAGGGTGAGCCTACTGTATGTACCCGAAAAGTGTGTATTGCTGGATTTTTTGGAGGAGTCAGACGTTTCATATCGATATGTATCAGGAACAGCTGCACTTAATGAGGAATGTGTTAATTCAACTACTATCTATTTACAGCCAAGAAATGCTTTTAATCCAAATTTTCCAGTGAATTTAACAAAAAAACCACAAAGAAAAAATGAGTTAATGGGTGTAAAACACTGGAAGAAAGAAGTCAAAACAAACTGTAGAACTGGGGAAGGAAGTGAGAGTGTTGGATGATATGATATGATTTCCTCTACTGGGGCACTCACATGATCTCCAGGCTGGGGTCTCATCAGGGAAACCTGGTCGTAGCCGCGGCGGAACAGAGCCCAGATAGCGTCCAGTTTACCCTGCACAGGACAGAGGAGGAGGAAGAGGAGGGAGCGGTTAACGGCTGGCCACATCTGGACACAGTGCAACCCTTCATAAAGTCCTGATAATAATGATTCTACTGTCTCAGCAAACAGTTGGTCTGCGGTCCTTCAAAGCCAAGACTCTGCAGGTTTTAATCCCAAACAAACACTGCAGCAGCTGATTCTTCTGATTAGTTTCATGCTCTTTGGTGAAGGCCTGTGCTGATTAGTCACTCACTCATATTTTGGTTTGCGGGTTCCAAGAACGGATAAAACATGTCATCAACAGCAGATTACGTCTTGTATACAGGAAAGTAATCATGGCTCTGCTTTTATTGCGACAAATACTTATTTTGCTATTCAGAGAGCTACAAATCTGTTGTTCTCCTTCCTTATGTAAGGCATAAAAAGCTGCTGTGTTCACTTTTTTGACCTTATTTTAGGACCCTAAGAAAGTACACATCCATCGGCTCTATGTATTTGAGAGGAAGGAAATCAGTGACCACAGACTATTTCAAACAACATCTGGAGTAAAAATAGATGAGCGACAGTGCATGCATCTGCAACAGTATTGAGTTTCATCATGATGAATCACTTGAACACTGTTTATATTGCAGATCCGTGTCTGACTCAAAACACACCCTGCAAAGTTGTCCTTTCTGCAGATAACAGTGTGCACTGTGAGAAAGGCCTGTGTAGCTCCACAGAGCTGTATTGTAGTGTAACATTAAAGCACAAACGGCACTGACGCCAAGCGTAATAATGACTCCCTGTGTGGAGGGAATATGTCATATTACAGTGTGTGTATGCACATTGATGGTTGGGGAATTATGTGCTTATGCAGCTAATTATAGATAAACATGAGCAGAATGGGCTTTATCCCTCCCTGCTGTCTTGTGAAAACTTTGCAGCTCCGCTCGTAGCGCTTTTCATGTTTTAACTTGGTGTGAAGGGGCTTCAGGCCTCCCTGTGGCTCGAGGAAAATCTGCCACCCCCGGTGGTTTGAAAGTCGCTATAACGCACAGCGGTTTAAGTGTAAACAAGGTGGGATTTTGAAGTCCCTGGAAAGCAGACAGAGCAAAGATGCACTGGATCTACTTTGTCCATTATCTGCCAATTCTGATGGTTACTGAGTGCGTGTTTACCCGGATGGGCGTGTACCACTTCCGGTTCTGAGGCTCCTTCTTGTTGTGAGGTTTCTTAGGTTTGGGCTCGAAGGGTTCGTACTCCTGCTCTGGCATTTTGACCACAGCATTCTTGGGTTTCTCCAGCTTCGCTCCCTCCTCGGTCGAGCCTTTCCCTCCCCAACGCACCTATAGACAGACAGCACGCTAGACCTTAAACACAGAGAGGAATTCTCTAGCTTGCAGATTTAATTCTGGCTTAAACGTGCGTGCTACCTCCATCCTCTTGATCCCTCCGATTCCTCTTCCTCCGTAGTATGAGGCGTCCACGGTGGGCCACTTCTTCTTGGGCTGACCGTCCTCATCATCGGACTCCTACAACATGCATATTCACACTCAGTCCTTTATTTTTTCTCTCTTCTGTTTATTTCCTTACACAAAGATGCAGATGTTATTTACACACACCTCTTGATACTGGCTAGAACTTTGAAGTATTTGTCTTTTTGTAAATACTGCTCACTGAGCTGAGATCAGTACATAAACACAAAGCATCCGCTCAAACTTCTAAACATCGATCAATGTGTTTACTATTGACTGCAGTAAACAGATAGATGTCTTGGCTGTTTCCATAGCAATTCTCTATTCTTCATTCATTCTTCAAATGTTTGTGGTATTTTGGAGGCCATTTTCTCACTGATAACTGCATATTTTGTTCATTGTAACTATGTAAAGTATTAATAACATCTTGCATGAGGGCTGATGTGTACATGTATGCATGCAGTTATACATGTGTGTAGATAATGACTTACAGGCTCAGGGGGAGGTGGAGGAGGTGGCTCTTTGATCACCTGTGAAAGAGAGACAAGATCAGCGCTTCACAAACACGTCCAGCACCATCACTTCTCCGTTCTCCTTCGTTCCCTCACAGATAGGCGCTTGGGAGGCTAGACAAAGCCCCTCTAAGCTCCAGGATAATGGTATTTTAAGTGCTGCCGTTTAAAACAGCCCACTTCCTGACTGCAGTGTGAGTTTCTTACCACAGTGCAGCAGAGCGGCCAGAACCACCACATGAAGAGCAGGGCCAGCAGGAGGAACAACACCAGCAGGGTGATCAGGAGGATGGTGCCATCGAACTGGACAGAGAGCACACACACACACACACACACACACACACACACACACACACACACACACACACACACACACACACACACACACACGCACACACACGTACCATCACGTTACTCAGTGCAGACACAAGGAGAGTCTGATCCCTGTTGATTACATGCAATCAGCTGGACAGAAACTTCCAAGACTTGGAAGACAAGTTGGTTGACAGTAGTGTCAGGAAAAGGTGTTTGACATCCAGTGATGATGTCGTATTATGGCATAAGAGAAGTATAATCATAGTTGTATGAAGGATTTATGAGAGGAGGCTGTGTTTTTTCTCCCTCTGTCACTCTATGTATCTTTGTTTTTGTTTTCCCTGATGACAGTGGTTGGTGTCAGTCGTGTGATCTCTGAATGAATCCATCAGTTCCTCCGGGCCGAGCAGGCGTCCATGAGCCAGGCGTGGTTCCCATTACGGACCACAGATGAGGATCACATGTGGTCGGACTTATCTATCCTGTGGCAAAGAGGCGGTGGGTGGATCCATCTGAACTCCATCGTAGACAGACCAACCCAAACGGCCGTTTCACAGAACTTTCCCCACGGTTTTCTATAACGTTCAGCAGCTGACGAGGACGATTTGTGAAAGCGAAGAATGGCAAAAATCTCAACAGTGACCACATCTGTGTCCCGTCTCTCCAGAAAATACATTGTGCGTGTTTTCTTTTGCTGTATGGGGACATTTTGTGGAGGGACTGCAACGATTACATCTGCTGGAAGTGACACTTTGGAGGCTTTTGTTGCCTTTGTTGTTCATACTTGATTTTAATTTGCACGTTATTGCACCAGGCTTGTCAGCACGTTGTCGTGCCTCAGCCTATATATTTTTCTTGAGTGGTAAGAAGCAGATAATTGCAATGGTATGTCTAGTTGAACACTGAACATCAAGAACCACAACAGAGGTAACTGAATTGAGGCAGTATTTTCATGGCTATGATGTGACCAAGGGAGATTAGCTTCAAAGAATATTTTGGCCCTGTGGGAATCTGCTATAGCGTTATATGTCCCATATGTTTCAGCTTAAGTGTTTTATTTTATTAAAGTTCTGTTAGTCGTCTTTAAATTGCATCATGGTTTATTTTGAGGGCGTGAAGCTCCACCCAGTTTCACACTGACACAGCAATAAAGGCTGTTACAAGATGCTTTTCGTTCACCAAAATAACCGAAAGGTTGAGATTGAACCCTCAGCTGCACGGTCACGAACCTGCTTCTCTAACCTTTTGTACCTGCCACCTCCCGGGTGGGGAGGGAGGGATGGAGGGAGGGATGGAGGGAGGGATGGAGGGAATAGGGCTCCGAGCGTCTATTTTATTTTGGGTGGGCCGCTACTATGAACCCCTATGGTTTAGCTCACATGAAAAACGGAGGAAAAATAACAAAAATTTGAGAACGAGAAGATGAAAGAGATAAAAAAAAGGGAAAGGGAAACTGACTGCGGAGAACAAAACAAAAGATTTCTAGGAAACGAGAGAGAGGAGGGTGGAGAAGAGTGAAAACCACATGCAGCTGTTTTATTTTAACCAACAAAATCTATAAGAAGAGAGAAACATCAGTAATATTGTTAAAAATAGATGGATAGAAACTTAGACAATGCATTTTGACCCAGATATAGATATGTAGAATTTTGCTATATACACTGCTAACCATGGAGAAATGAATCTGCAGGCTAAAGGATGAAGAGCTGCAACTTACACACTCGGTGGTGGTGATGTGCACGTTGCTGCTGATGAAGGACAGGCCGTCGTTCATGCTCACTTGGAGATAAATCACTCTGAAACGGAACAAAAGCAGGTGAGTCCTGTGTCCTCATGTTGACATCAAACATCACGACATGTCAATCGATGAGCACACTGCAAAAATGCAGCATGTATAAAAACACTGAACCTGAGATTTTTGTTTGTTTTTTATCTTGGGAAGAACCAGATCTGAAGTCCTTCCTCCCAAAGCTCATTCAGCTTGACCGAGATGACTTCATTTGTTATTGTGTTCGGACCAAATAACATCAACGAACCGTGGTTTGTCAGCAGCAGGAATGTGTGAATCAACGACAAATTAGCTATTTCTTTTGGAGCTTCCAGAAAGCTAAAGTCCTCCAGCTGGTGGGGGAACAGGCTCCTGAAACCGTATCCAATAAATGATGTGCGTGGTGAGCTGATTCTGCTGTTGTTTACGAGCCACGTTTCACTTGTAACTCAGGAATCTGAACCTGAATGGAGCGAATGCTAAAGTTTTCCACTGTGGTTGAAGTCCACAGAGAACAAACAAACTGTAGGTGTGATGGTGTGAGCCGGGAAGGTGGGATGGTTCAGCTTGGTGGGAGGGGGGGGGTGAATTTACAATCTCTGCTCACTGAATATTTTCCTCAGTGGAATGTAAAACCCAGAGTAGAACTTTCTGAATAGTCAAAACATATTTATGCCCATCCCTCAGCTCACGAAACCTCATCCGTGTTAAAGCTCCTCTCAGGGGCTAATTTTTGGAACGCGAGTCTTTCTTGATGGTCTGAGTCCTCTCCTCCCCCCCCGAGTGGGGAAAAACAATTCTGGGAATTTCATGTGACCTCCAGTGGCCTCTTTGGAGCCTGTCGTTGTTCAGATCTTCAAAACATGTGGGTGAAAGCATGCGTTTTAAAGACCACCCCCCCTCTCCCACTCCCTCTAGTTCGGATTGAGGACCAGGTGGACGTGAATGAGGTCTGGCAGATGGAGGGCAGGCTGCTCTGACCGATAAACCTGTTTTCTCTCTGACTCAGAGAACTGTCTGTCTGCTCCCAAGAAAAAGAGAGGGAGAGGGATCTGGTTTAGTGGGTGAAGTTCATGATCAGCAACACGCGTATCTTGTTGAAAACAGGCAGCTGGGAACAGGGGGGAATGAAACCTTAGAGCAGTCTTAAAAGGAAAGCTTGGCAAGTTTGTCTTTTTAGTGTATCAGCACCAAATATTAGCTGCATGATTAAAAGGAGGAGTACCAAGATGGAAGGATGCAAAACTATGATGAGAAATGAATGGATCTAAGTGAAAAAACTGTCAAACTGCCTTTTTCACAATATCAACATCAATTTCATCATTATCATTATTATCAGGAAACTCCTTTAGAAGAGCTGTTGTCATAGTGAGTCACATCACTCAGGCCCGGGGTCATTTGTTTCCACTCATCACTTCTTCAAATATAGTTGCAAAATTGTGGCAAATTTCCAAATCTTTTTTAGTGATCGCCAACATAGCACATGAAACTAATTAAAGAAGAAGGGTAAATCCAACCATGAGAGTATTTTTATCCATATGAAACTGTGTCAAAGTTTGCTCTCTATTGATTTTTTTAGCAGCCGACTGGGGGAGGGAGCCAAAATAAACCACTGTGCTCGTATTTAGCAATAGTGGAACCAGTTGAATTAGTTTTCCACAACAATGAGCAATGTGACTGCAGGAAGAATTATCGGTTCGAGTGATATCAGAACTACAACACTTTACTGATCTTATGATTCAATATTCCACAGAACATTCAGAGAACGACAGAAGTGGTTCTGCCCGGGCCGACTGACAAATGAATAACTGTACAGGAAGTGTGCGAGTCGGCCAAATACACTGTGTCATTCATGATGTCCCGTACGGATCATGAATGCAGTCGGTCCAGACCCGGGTCCAGCTCACAGCCGACAAAGAGGCTTTTGTGTTGCCACGAGTTTGATTTCCATCGATGAGTTGAAAAGACGAGAGAGAGAGAGAGAGAGAGAGAGAGAGAGAGAGGGAGAGAGAGAGGGAGAGAGAGAGAGAGAGCCAGAGAAAACTGACCAGTGTGAATCTGAGGATGTGGAAAAAAAACCTAAAACAGCGAGGAGGAGGAAATGTTGGGTATCGAGCACCCTGTCCGGCAGCTGTGAAGCGAGGAAATAAACCAGACAGAGAAGCCCGCCCAAGCATGAGGACACACACACACACACACACACACACACACATTTAGAGGTGTGAGTCACACTTTTTCTTCCTCTTTCATAGAAATGAACAAAAAGTTAAAACACTACATCATGTCCAGACAGTCACGGACACAGTTTCTTTACAGAATACATTGGAATACTTGATAAATGTTTATTGGTAATGGTTCAACCTCATCTGTATCGTTCACTATCGTTTCCTCTTCCTCCTCTTCATCGACCTCTTCCTCTTTCTTACCGTTTTTTGATAGTTAGTAGCTGCTGAGAATGTTGAGGATTGTGAGGCAAATTATATGTCGAAACATGCGTCTTGGATTTGGTGTGCTGTAACTTTTATCTGTGGGATATGACTGTTATGCTTTATAATTTGTGAAAAACTGTGAAAAATATGATGTTTTTTGACAGACCCCAGCAGTGAGGCATTTTATCCCTCTTAATTTCCCAAAGGGGGATTTTCGAGGTCATATATTTTATTCCACTTTTATACTTTGCATGGTTTTGAAGGATTAGACAAGTAGGAGCCTCATTGTGCAGACTAACTGCCTGTTTGCACATGATAATAAGTCTTAAACTTCAAAATCAGTTTCATAATATGCTCAACAACGTATCAGTCCAAAACAAACTTGGTTAGTTTGGGAATTTAAGGCACGGTTTAAACTCCCTGAAGGTTTTTCCAGGCCAGGAATCAGGCAGCGTACAAACACATGACCACACACTTGAAAGCCCAGTTGAGCTGCTGCAAGGCTTTGATCAGCCCCGAAAAAAACCAACAAGGAGACTGTTGAAAGAGAGAGAGGCTGACAGCGGATGAAAGATGGGAGTTTCTGTGTGACAGTTACAAATAAAAGACAGATACAGAGAGAGGGAAAGGAGCGAGGGAGTGAGGAGGTCTGGAAAACAAGCAGCAGTTGGGTGAAAAGAGCCACGGTGGCACCGAAAGTGAAGGCAGAGGTGGAGAGGAGAGGAGAGGAGAGGAGAGGAGGAGTGGAGGGGGGGAGGGGAAGAAAGATAAGTGTGGGATTGGAGAGTGAGGAAGGGGGGGGTCACAAAATTTGGGATGGAAAGTTTAGGAGAATGGAGGAGAAGAGAACACGTACAGGCAGCAGAGAAGTGGCCGTACGTGAAGGTTCAGAGGAGGCGAAGGCACATGATGTACCTTTGCTTTTTACGACCTTTTTGCCAAGCTATCGATTAAAGCCGCGGGGCTTCGATCGTCCTGGCCAGGGTTGTTTAAATCTTTCCCCGCCGCTGTTAAATTTAACTCCTCCGTGCTGCCAGTGCAAATAACGGCTGTGGATTAGATTTGTAACCGGGACGAATAAAACGGCAGAATTTGTATCATTAGTATTGAGGAATGCTATCGGCGAGACGGATCCCTGTGAACGGCCATTAAAGCGTTTCAATGAGAGAGTTCGAGGTTTGCTGACAGGCCTTCACCCCTACGTGTCCCTCCACGCACTTTAAAGCCTTTAACCACCGTCCAGTGAACTTTCTCCTCTGTGGCCTGCTGTGCTTTTCTCCCCATAAAGACGTGGGTTACGGAGGTTTGTGGATTGTTGACGTTGGAACACGGTCGGGCCCTAAAAAGAGACTCCAGCCAACTGATACAGAGCGTCTCTGGCCACAGCCGAGGGCGCTTACACCAGAAAATGTTGTGACTGTTGTGTGGT
This sequence comes from Karalla daura, assembly GCA_029224185.1. Lineage (NCBI taxonomy): Eukaryota > Metazoa > Chordata > Actinopteri > Chaetodontiformes > Leiognathidae > Karalla > Karalla daura. The sequence continues at coordinate 3,839,995 of CM055207.1, read as the reverse complement.
GAAGAAACTGTGTGACTTTTGTGTGGTGAAAAGCTCACAGAGTAGAACAACCTCAGATGTCTCAGTTTTTTTGCATCCCCGTCGCCTCCCCCTCCGCGAGCCAAAAAACACTGAAGTGATTATGTCAGTGTGTCGGTGGATCTTATTCTGAACTAACAAATATAATCCGTTTTAATCAGGTCTTCATCTCGTTTATCTCGGTCTGAAGCCAGTGCTGTGCTAAAACCAAGGTCAACAATTACACTGTGACGCAGGCCAAATGGCAAGTCGTCAAGCAGAGACGAACAGAACAGAAATATTCAATTAAAAATGCATCCAAGGACAAGAACCGTGTTTGATTTTCAAGAGGAATTACATTCACAAGGATTGTTTGGAATCACGCAAAACCAGGAACTCAGAAACAAAGATTACTTACTTACATATGGTTATAGTTATACTGTCTTTGAGGTTGCTTTATTGAAGAGTTTGCCACTTGAAAGAGCTAAAAACACAAAACTGAACTGAATTTGATGAATGTAACCTATTTAGACCTAGTGATCATAGATCCATTTGCAGAAGGCAATGTTTTGAATACAATCTCCATGCACACAAAACTACAGGAAACACCAGGAATGCTGCAGTACACATGCCAGCCAAATAGTTGGCGCTGTGATTTTGTGATAACCTAAAAATGTGCGTGCATGGAAAAATGTAAGAGAGACATGGCAATAGACTGCAAAGTTTAGTGGCTATGCCCGTTCTCAAAATGTTTTCCATAGTATTTTGCTTTTAGGCATCGCTAATGGCATCCTTGTGTAGACAGGAAAAATGCAACAAAATGTTTGCATTTTCACACGAAAGCATTGCTGGTTCAAACAGTCCTGTTTCGGGTAAAGACACTAAAACTACAAGGTGAGAAATGTGCTTGTTCGGGTTATTTCTGGGAACTGGCTAAAGGTCTGCAGCAGGGAAGTCACAACAAATGTCAGCTTTAATATAAATATGCTCAATTGATGCATTTCTAGTCAAAGGAAATATATTGGCCAGGTTTGAGAACAGCTGGACGATGATGCTATGCAGACCATGAAAAGCAGAAAGCGAAGCATCACCTCATTTTTTTTTGTGTCATCCTAATTCTAAACCAGACACGAGCTGAGTCACTTTAGATTTATCTGCCTCGAGTCTTGGCTTTGCGGTGTCTATGCAACTCCAGAGTGAACTGTCTGCAGTTTTCACTTTTTTGTTCTAATCCAGGACAAATGCTCGGCCAGGGTTCACCACTGCATGTGCTGGCACGGCGACTGAGCCCCTTATATTTAGCTAAGCTGTGCAGGGATCTAGGAAAGAGGAATGCAGCCATAGGGCTCATAAAAGGGGCTAATGTATGGCAGCCTTCTTATGGTCTGCGCCCATAAACACGTGTATGCGTTCATCGGCGTCTCAGGCATCAAACGTGATCTCAGGTACACGTGGGAGCCAAGTAAGGTGAAATTACAAAAAAAAAACAAAAACAAAAGGCAGTTGAGGACAAATGGTTAAAATCGTGAGGTCACAACAAGAGGCACTTACTTCCCAACTTCATCAATAACAGGAGCAGGACACAGTAAGTATTTGTCCTGGACGATAGCCGGCTTTTCAGCTGCAGCGGAAACAAAAAACATGTGAGTACATCCTTAGTCTGACAGAGAGAAGTAATAAACGAATAAATAAACACAAACAATTGTTCGTATTGTTATTTATCATTACAGACGAGCTGGGTTTATATTTTTGTGTCGGAGCAGCTACTTACTGACTGTATGTGTGTCATTGATCTTGAAGCTGCAGAGCACCTGCTTGATGTTTCTGGCATGGAGGAAACCGCTTCCCTTCACCACCACTTGGAAAGACTCTGGTTACACGACACACATCCACGTTTTTACAGTTCAGACACTCGCCGGCCAAGCAAAACGTCACTTTATACGTTATGTATTGTACACAATTAAGGCTAACGTTCCATGTTTCAAGATCTCGGCTACATTTCGCTGCACCTGACATGAGGGGAAGTCCTGAAAGTCTCAACGGTTTCCTTTATTATTAAATCTGTGTATTTGAGTGAGAACAATAACAGTTAAACCTGGCTAAGATGTCTCAAAGTGTGGGCCCCAGTCCTTAAATCGAAGAATGTATGGCTTAGCAAACGCAGAGTATTTCAGTGTGTGTGTGAGACAAGTGTCTGTGAGCCATGTGACTTCCATTTATGAGCCCGACTTTGCTTGTAATTGAGCGGAGGGAATCAGGATAAACAAAATATAAAAATACAAATAAAGTCAATTTTTCCAACCCCGCGTCTGAGCCCTTCAGCACATGACTCATTTGTGATTATTGGAAATAAACCTCAGCAGTGGCACTGTGGCCGCCCGCTCTGCAGAGAGGCTGCTTTGCAAGTCGCGTATGAAGATGAGAGCAAACCGAGCTATTACTGTTCAGCTTGATGTCAAATACTTTTCCCCGTTGAAGGGTCAGAGTAACTCAAGACTTAATAAAGGACAAAAGCAGATGGGAGAAGCAATAAAGCTCCCTCTGCCTTTGCCAAAGGTGTTTAATCAAACCTTGCTTTTATCTGTTCATTTAGTCCTTTTAATGTCCATTAAATGCTAATCTTTCTCTTGGCGGGACACTGACAGGCAATTTCTTCTGTGCATTTTAGTCGGAGCCTGTATCACTCTCTCATGCACAATCTGTTTTAATGAGGCCCAATAATATTACGATACCCTGTCCCCATAGATTTCCTGTTATTGACCTGAATGCCCATATTTGGTCGTTTTTTCGGTCCGGGATTGTCATTACTGAAATGAGAGACGGGCAGATGGGGCACCCAAAAATGAAATTAACACAGCTGAGGAAATGATGGGAGCCTGGCACCGGTGTGGATGACTCAGGAGAGACCCATTTTACTTCTGTGTGTGTGTGTGTGTGTGTGTGTGTGTGTGTGGTTTGAGCTCCCCACCTCCTGCACACACACTGGAGGGCTCGGCTGCCAGAATCTCGATGCACGATTTCTTGATGATCTGGAAGGAAAAGAGGGAAAAAAAGATATTGATTTTTTTTGTCTACACTTTAACTGGTTCTGGCCTGTGTGTCCGGGGAGAGATCGTCCACTTTTACCACTTTTATAAAAATCAGTTTGCAGCTCTGTGGGTGAACTGAATCAAACCACTTCACATTTGAAGACTTTTCTCCCCTTGCTATATTTATGTGCGCTGTCACATTAGTTAATAATACTCCCTCTGAGCTGCTTGTGTGGAGCTGAAATAGCTTTGGACCTCCCAACAATATATTTCACAACTGTCAGATCTGTAACTTTACACCCATATGCACTTCATTCTTAACGTTGTTACTTGGGAGTGTGCACTTGTATTTGTATGTATCTAATATATAGAAAAGGTAACACAAGAGCGGTTAGACAGCACATCATCTTCATTTTAGTTTCCGGATTTGGAGGCCAATGAGACCAAAGGTTGTATGTAGCTTCCTAAACACTCTCCTGTTTCAGTAACTGCGTTTTCTGTGTCTTCATGCTCACTCGTGTTTTGTTAAGTCCGTTTCGAGACCCTCCGGAGTAATAAAAGGTAATTGTACTACTGCCCGACTGATTCAAGATAAATACACAAGCGTGGATGTTTGTACGGCCCGTTTCCGAGCCAACGCTGCAGGAATGCCTTCCTGCACAGAGAAGAGTTTATTTACCGAATCGATGACTCCCCGGAGGGCATGGAAGCCACCCAACACCGGAAACACGTGCTCGATGGTGTCTGCAATAGTGGCCAGCTATGATTGGAAAAGGGGGGGGGGGGGGGGGTGTGGGGGGGGGGGGGAGTGGAAGAAGAAGAATGAGGAGAAGAATTAGCTTACTGAGTTAATTCACAAGCAGATCAATAAACGATTAACAGAATGAGTAGACAAAGGAGTGTGTTTTCTATATCCGCCTTTTGATTTGTTTTCAGTCCCTGTTTATATACAGTCTTAATAGGAATAATAGGATCTCCAGAAGTGCTGCAGTACACACTCCGGCCCAGTAGTTGGCACTGTGATATTGTGATGACACTGATCGCAATATCACACTTATGACATTTTCTAGATTTTCCCTGTTTCCATGTAAACATTTCATATCTTTACACGCTGTTTGAAGAACTGCAACTGATATTTTTTAGCAGACAAAGACTGCAAACGTTTTGTGTTTTATACGCGTAGACTTCCCATACTGTACGAGCCGTGCTGCAGGAAAGAGCAGAAGTTCGTGACACTGATATTTCATATTTTCCAACAAGCCCAAATGGGCCTTAAACGCACTGAGACATAATTACAGATACTGTAGCTGTAGAATCTGCTGAACTCTATGGTACAAGCCATGGGAGCCCGTGCACATTATCCACAATCATGTAATGAGTCCGTTTACAATCAATCAAACGAAAAGTGGATCAATTTCGAGGGAGACCTTGGAGATGGTTGACCGGGTCGAAATCCAAGAACCTCAACCCTCCTCTTCACCGTCATGCTAAATTGTTGAGTGCTATTTGGTGTTTTCTCCAGTTCTGATTCATACGTTTGCATTCACGGTGACCAGAGAGGCTGCTCCGGGTTACAAATCACTTGGATTCGTTTTCAGGAAATTTTAAATTATGGGTTCGCCAAATTGCCCAGGGGCTCCAGTATATAGGCTGTGCAACATGGAGGGAAAAGCATTTGGGATGTTTCCACCATTCTTGAGCATTTGTGGTGTACTGTACATATGCATGTACACACGCTGAACATGCATTGTCCAGACAATGGAATAAAGACTCAAAAATGACCAAAGCGGATATGTTAGATTTATTAATACTACATCTTCAGCGATCATTTCATGTATTACCTGTGTCTCATTGAAGTCTTTGACACCAACACAGTACACAATAGCTCCAAGATTCCTGGCTGTCTCTGCCTGTTGGGAAGGACAAAAAAAGAAAAATTACAGCCAAGCAAAGCACATTTCTGTATTTCTGGATCTAGATGATGACCCTGGTGCTAGAGCTAAAGCTGCAGCACTTCAGGAAACCGTGTCCCAGAGTGAGGTTTGTACCTCTTGCTGTGCATCGATGAGCTGGTGTTCCTGCAGCTCTCCATCTGTTAGTGCAATAATCACGCTGGCCGTGCCTGCAGCGGCAAACACACAGGCATGTCTCAAACCTCAGCATAACTCGCGACCTAGACCAAAGTATTTTAAGAAGGACAAGTTTCTTTCACTCACCAAAGTTCTCCTGCTTGATCTGCTCATTCGCCTTCGAATGAAAAGACAATGCAGTCACGGTTAGATTGTCCAGAACCTTCACATTTTTCACATGAAATTGTTCTAATGAGTTTTATTCGCGATTCATTTTCCACATGGATTTACCCGCTGCAAACCGAGGTGCATGAAAGTGTCTCCGCCGGGAATCTCTTTCTTCAGGGCGTTCAGCCCCTTCTGTATGTCCACCCTGCAGAGGAGACAGATAGCTCAATGAATTAAGATAAGGACACTTGTCATTCCTGCCATTGTGTCAACTAATCTGTCTTGCTGCAGTGTTTGTGTTCCACTCCCTTACTCGCTGGTCCTTCCAAGTGTGTGTAAATTATCTTGTCTCAATCTTCTACAAAATGTTAACCATAAACCTCAGTTTACCCAAAAAGGTTTTATCGCAGATTTCATCTCTCATACTCTCAGTATGAGAACCTGTCAGACAAAACAACAGTCTTAGGAACAACAGATAGCATCTGCTTCCACTCTGGCCTAATAGTTTGAAGTTGTTTTACGACTGATTGTTTTCCCTGTCTAGGAGAGGGTAGAAAAACATCCATCCATCCATTATCTTACAGGCTTCATACGTTAACAGTGTCGCGTGGATCTGCTGGAGTCTGCTCCAGCTTCAGAGAGGGTGAAGACTGGGAACACACCGAGGACAAGTCTGCAGTCCATCACCAGACACACATACTGTACAGCCCATTCACTCTCACAATCACATGTTTTTAGACCACACATACATGCAAAGTCCACACAGAAAGGTCCTTTGTCTGACCCTGTTGATCGTGTTTCCAGAATAACATTTATCTAATATTTTTAATGCAGGTTCACTCGCTCCAGGTTTGATTATACGTGACCTTGTTTACCTGTTTTCAGTTAGTTTCATGATGGTGGAGGCTCTGGAGGAGAACGTGATGAAGGACATCCTCAGCATGGGACTGGAAATGAAAACAATATCATCATCAGCCCAGAGCTGGTTAGTTCTTGGGCAGTTTGCGGAACAAAAATCCCCGCATGTTAACCACTAACTTATGTAACATCCAAATGAAGACTGATTAAAATTCAACAGAATTTGGCTGTCGGTTGGTGATTTCCCACCTTAACCAACACTCTAGACATTTCCACATCATCAGCGATTAATCAAGAAACACTTGGCCTCGAAGCTTAATCACATGAACTGAAATCAGTGGTTTTCCTTGCATGGCTCAGGCAGAAGCCTTTATTCAGTCAATGAAATTGTCATTTAGGTCAATGGCTTTCCATCACCTTGGATGAGTCCAGCAGAATGTAAATAAATGACTTCTTGACTTCCACCCAACTCACTGGAACAGCATTTGACGGCATGCGTGACTTTGTGCCGATGAGCATGATTTGAAGCCCGTGTGCGTGACAGTGACTTCAGTGTTGACACTCCAACTACGTCACCGGGTCCTCAGATGTGGAAAAGTTTGTTAGTTTTGTTTATTGGTGAAAGATTATATTTGGTAAGGAATTACATGCATGTAAACACAGGCGCAGCTATCCGAATTCGCCTAAAACGTGTCGTGTTGTTTGCTAGAGAAAGTAAGTTCATGAGGTTTTAAATTGTTTGAGATTTTTCAAAAAGTGTTTGAAGCAGAAACTTCAAGGAGGTTTGGCTCTTTGCTGTGACTGCAACACAACACTGGGAGTTGTTGTGGCTGTCCAGCGATACACAAAAACAAAACCACCCACGAGCATAAGTCTGTTTGGTAAAATCGCATTTTAGAGTCTATTCTTCTTCCTTCTGGTACTATGTTACAGCTCTGCAGGATTAAACTGACTGATCCTGACTTATTAGAAATAATAAGAGTTTTAAGAGTTAATTTCTAATTTAAGTATTCAGCTTTATACTAAAATCAAGCCTGTTTTAAGTCAGTTTTTCCTCAGATTTAGTGTTTTTATCTTGTTTTCAGACACCCCTTTTGGACTTGTGTTAATTTGTCCAACCTGGATTTATAGTTAATGTAGAGGATAAAAATGAACTATAATCAATTAGTCCATTAGGATCTATCACGCAGCTGGGAAAATAATCTTCGTACGGTCGTTTAATGTGCATGTAATGTCCATATGGAGCTATTTTACATTCAACGCTGCCATATATCTTCTGTCTGGCACTTCTTTTGTTGAACATGATGCACCACAAAAGCGTCTTTCAACTTTTAATAAAAGACTTTTTTTTTCTACTGTCAGCACTGATTCTGAAATGACAGGCTCATTTGGATAAAAGGACCCGAGTGGAGACACTTAAAGCTGCAGAACTGGAAGCTTCCGCCTCCCTCTAATGCCGGAGGAAGCTGTAAAAGAAAGCCTCGAGACTTCCAGCCTGTAGTCGCTGCTCCTGACCCCTCTGACAGCAGACAGCGTTGGAGCTGCGGCAGAGACAGAGTGAAACATCAGCCTGGATGTTGAGTGACTTAGCACATGGCCAGGGAACAGATTTTATTTTACTCAGCTTTCCCAGGATAGCTGCAGAGTGAAGTGTGCGTTTCTCTTCAGAGATCGACCTCTCTGGGGCTGCAGGAGGACGACTCCAGAGGCCGCCAGGCCCTTTAGTGTTTGGAGACTCGCGGCACGGTGCAGTTGTTACACTTCACTATTCACCTACAGTATTTCCTTCCACTTCTTCTGTACATACGGTATATCACCAGTTATTTATCTTTGTTCACATACGTACATACACGCTCATCTCTCACCTCTTGAATTTCACGGCTAAATTCTCCACAAAGTAGTAGATTTCCTCCCAGTGATTCTTCACACTGCCAGACCTGAGAGGAGAGGAAAAGGGAAAACATAAATAATGACGTCTACAGAGTAGCGTGATTGTGAACAGACATCATGAATGCAACGGATTGAATCACGTCATTAGCTGCACATTCAGATACACATAGATATCCATTATATGTCTCCTTATGTCACAGCATGGTTGCTTTGCACAAAAGCAGCCTTGTTTCATTGCCCTCATTAACATGGTTAGAAGATAACATGCTGTATGTATCTTTAAGTTACAAACGATCTTTCCAGGCAAAAGCAAGAAATCAAGGCTCAAGCTATTTTTCAGACGCGTACTAGGAACCACCATATGGTAGAAGAGTCAAACGAGGGAAATATGGCTTTGTTGGCCAAAAACAACAGGGGGTAAAACTGTGAGTTCCACAACGTGGAGAACAAGCTGTAGGTTATGTATCCAGGAGAGAACACAGCTGTCAGCGTTGTAATTTCTGCCATAAGTTTTGGTAACAAAGCATTTTTCTGGGTTAATCCATTACAGGAATATTGCCTTCCTTCTATACTTCCTATTAACCTGCATGTGCATCAGCAGCCAAACCTGGAGGGCGTGATATCAGTCACAAACACCGCTGAGGGAATAACTTTAATCAATTATCCTGCACAGTCCATCGAGGAGTATGTAAGCGTGCTGGTGAGATGAAAGAAGCTGCTGGGACGGTCTGGTGTGTAATTTAGCACCCTCCTGTGTCTCAAATGAGCCCCAGAAGGTTGAGGAAATGGGTCCTGGTCTCCCCGGGGGGCCCTCAATAAAACTGAACTATTATATGTAAACTCCCCGGGGAGAGGCATTTCATTTCCTCTGGGTGTGGGTCAGTGTCTGTGCTTGCGTTCATGCCAGCTGGATTAAGTGTGAAGCATGGGACTTCCGGCTCGCTGTGACAGCAGCTCGTCCATTAGATGATGAGTGGTCCACAGAGATGACACATGGGAAATGAACTAATGGACCCAGGGCCGAAGAGCATAAGCTTCAAATTAAGCGGAAGGCTGACTAAATGTTAGTCTGGGTGCTGCCAAATTGATGTAACAGCATTAGACATACTTTAAAAAAAAAAAAAAAGCTGGTCAGCACAAATGTTTTGCGGTTTCTCTGCATGAGACACAAGATCAACGCGATCTTTAATCACATCGAACCGAGACTGAGAAAATTCCAAACACATTTCAGATCTGTTTGTTTGGTGTTGGATGCAAGAAACAATTAAACAGTACATTATTCTATTAGGCACTTCAAGCTGCAAGAAATTCCAGGAATTGGAAGGTATTCAACAATAAAACCTTGAAGAGGTTCCTTTTATGGAGCGCATATGGGACCAGACTAAACACTGACTGTTATCCTATCTCACCTTTCAGTTCCCCAAAAATCTGCCTGATAACCTTGTCGAGACACAATAAACAGACTCTCTTGAGAAATGTGCATGTTTTGGGATGACAAAAGCGTGAGAACTCTGGAATGAGACTGGCATGAATTTAGTTTATTTTCTGTAGAATGTATTTAATTAACTGGGCTATTTGAGGAGGACGGTCACATGGAAAACAAACCAGGAATGACATGACTCATGTTATTGAAATCAAATATCTCTTAGGTAATATCCCAACACTTTTGTGCTCAAACTGGGCTGAAGAAGGGGTACAATTTCATCAGCTTTGGGGGGCAGCCACAGCCGGGGAATACCAAACACCAGGGACTTTCCCATCACAGATGATTTATTTCAGGCTCCTGATCCTGCCAACTTGTAATGTTGTGAGTGGACAATGTAAGAACAAAAGTGTTTGTATTCTTTTAATCTCCAATAAAAGAGGAAATAATATGCTTTGTACTGTTGACCATAAGTCATTTTGCAGATGTTGCTTATTTTTAGCCTTCACTACCTAAACGGATCAAATACTATGGAGGTACGAGTGTTAAAATGAGGAACTCAGCATGCGAAACACAAGCTATCGCAGCTGGAGTCGGCGCGTGCTCGTTTCCAACTTTCGTCAAGTTTAAAATCCAACGAAAACATAGTGACTAATTCTTCAGAAGCTGCTAAAGATGAAAAAACAATTTTCTGTGGCAAAACATCAGTAATCTTGCACAATGAATAAAGCTGTTCATCTCTGCCAAAAACAAGGGTTTCGGGTTTTTGGTTCCCCTGGGCCACCCATGATGGGATTATCCCTACCATCTAGATTATCTCAGACCTCTCCAGGTCTATTCAACATTAGAAATATCAGACTGTACCTGAGAAAACAGGCCACCCAGCTGCTGGTACAAACCCTGGTGATCACCCCTCGACTGTAGCTTGTGTGGTGAAACAACTGCAGATGGTCCTGAACGTGTTGGTGATATCTGCAATATCTGCTTACATCACGCTCAAGACACTTGAGCGATTCCTTGGTCTTCTCCCATTTACTTTAATACAGTTGTCAGTCAATCACTTCACATCATCACAACAAACTACACTTTTCTCATTTACAGCTCCAAGCTGGCAGAATGAGCTACCAAACACGGCTTTTCTTGAAGCTCTTGAAGAACCAACTCTTCTCTTCCGAAAACATCTCCTCTCCTAACTTTCACCTAGCATTCATTTCCTTCCTTCTCTTTTCCCTTACACTACTGGACTCTCATCCCTCGGTACTCTGAAGAACAAAGAGTTTGACATGACACACCAAAAACACCCAGGATGAGTTCCACTGTTTTGTCTTTGCCTTGTCTGTTCACATAGAGCAGAAATGCTGCTCCGCTAATCGTGCTGCCTAAACACTTTCTCGCTGTTGCTGTTGATCTGGTGACATGACTTGTCTCCCCCCCACATCAAGGCTTTACATTCCTACGAAGCTGACTGAGCAAATAAAAGAGGACAAGACCTTACAAGCTTGACAAAAAAACACCCTCCCAAAAATATAAAAAAAGGTTTGAGGTGGAGGAGGGGAGGTGTTTGGCTTGGATGTACAACAAAATGTGCAGCGCAAACAGAAATAGTCACACGAGGATCACACACACACACACACACACACACACACACACACACACACACACACACACACACACACACACACACACACACACTCTGAGACGGCCTCTGACCTGAGCGAATGGTAGCAGCCAATTTCTTTTGTAAATTGTTCCATTACAGCAGCAGAGGCGGGAGAAAGAGGGGGGAGAAAGTGGAATATGGAGTCTAGTGAGACTTTTCTGCAGCGGATATTCATGTTGAGGTGTGGCAGATCATTTTTGACTATTTATTTAACATCAGGGTGAATCTGAGGACTCCCACAATTTGGTTTTCAAGTGCTTATCTTTATTGCTGAACCACAATGGCTCTTGTTTGGCTTGGAACAGTGCGATTGTCTGAGGTGGCTGCAGTCGTGGGACCCAGGCCTAGCTTGCAGTTTCACTCACCTGTCCAAACACGGTCGGCAAAGGAAGTGGGTCATTTCATTCTATGATTCTTGATGAAACCATTTCATGCAGGGTCTTTTCTCTTTTTTTCCCTCTCCCTCAGAACCTTTGATCTAATTTTAATGGTCTGAGTTGAGCTCTAAAGTTCAGTGGTTTTGGGGTTTGGATACAGAAAAAATAAAAGGTTTCGAGAGGTGAGGGGGAGTTTCAGTTTTTCAACAAAGCGCTCAAAACCAACAGCAGTTGGAAGTTATGTCATAACACGTTGTTGGAGCCGGACAACAGTGTTTCCTTGATTGGGTGGATTCTGTTAGCAAGATGGTGAGCATGTGTCTGGCCTGGTGCCATCTGAAGGCTGAGAGAAAAAGAAAAAGGAAGGAAATATCAAGAGAACGCCGAGGATCCTTATCAGTGTGATTACAGTGACTTCAGCTGACTCTGAATGAGATAACTAGAAACACCTGTTGGCTCCTTTGCAAACCTGTCTGCCAGGGGAAATAATTCAACGAGACATTAACGAAAAGGCCAAGAGCTTCAGCCAACACAGATGGCAAACAGGTCGAAACAGCCTCAAGTATCAACACAGCCACAGCAACAGACAACCAGAGCAAGACGAAAACAATTGATTAATACATCAAGAAGCATGTATATAAAGTTCAGCATGGTATTTAATGTATTTGCACTTTTCCTGTTAATGCTCTGTTGTTGTCAATGATGAGTTGAATGGATTTGATTCCTACAATTGTAGGAGTCGGGTAAAACATGATTTCAGTCAAATTCAGCTTTATATTAAGTGCTAATTGAAAACATTGTCCATCTGAAGACACTTTATGTAGGAGTGGGTCTGCACCAAATTCTTTATTAAACATCAATCAACAGACAGAGTCAAAGAAATCCCACACACCAGCAAACTGGTGGTGAACGTGGCTAGGAAAACACTGCCTTATAAGGGACAGAAAACTAAATGGTGCAAAGCACTCATCAGTTACAGTAGATGTAATCATAGCAGCCAGTAAATGCATGATAATGCACATTACCAAATAACAACAAAATAAGCAACTTTGTGGCTGTTTTTGTAACCATATGGTGGATTTTAGCACGGTTTGCATGTTCTCCCCAAATGCTCTGGTTGCCTCTAGCAGTCTGAAAGCATGCAGATCCAAGCAGTTGTAGAGTAGACTTGTAAAGTCATGATTCTTGAATACAACAAGTCCAGTTGATTCTATAACTCTTCAGATAATGATGAACTAAACAAACTAGAATCATGAACTAAAGCCCTCTCCTTTCCATAGATGGGCACCTTTAGATCCCACACCACTGTTAATGTTATAAAGCAGGTGACATAATTGATGGACTGATGGATGGATGGGTCTTTAAGCCGACAAATGACTGTCCCACAGCAAACCAGAACTCAGGTTACATTCACCTCTTTCCTCCCCTGCTGCTCGAGTGCGTCTAACATGCGGAGTGGTGATCTAGTGTTTCCAAATAGCTGTGGGCACAAAGGGAGGCAATACGCATCATTACTGCTCAGCGATGCTGAACAGACTGTGTCAAGAGGAGACAGGAATTTTCTAAATGCTCCCCAAGGCTTGGAGAAGACCTGAAGAATAAAAACATCTCTAATAATGCTTCTGCTGACTGAGTGAGATTACAACTGCTGGATCAGCTACAAAAAGGACCTAGATTCTGTCTATGTGTGTGTGTGTGTGTGTGTGTGCTAAAGAAACAATCTGTATGTAAATGTACGTTAGAGGGCACAAAGTTAAACTGGAGGAGGGTTAGACAAACAGTGAGACAGACAGAGCAAGAAGAAAGAAGACTAGAAAAATAGCAGAAACAGCACAGAAAAAACAGAGACGTTACGGAGTTGCAAACAGCAATGAGGCAGAACTGTCTTTCAAGAATAATAGCAATAGCAATAACAGTCTTATATCTGATATATCTTCCACATTATTGCTGAAAATGCAGCAATGAGACTTTCCCATTCCCAGAATTCAGCAAAAGTGTTAACACAATACTTAGCATTGGCTAGAACTTGCCAACACACTGATGTTTGGCCAGAACACAGAGGCATCCAAGCAGTTAGCTGAGACAGACGTAGCCACGAGCTAATTAGTCTAATGGAGCATTTAGAAGTTAAAAAAGATGGGTCATATACCACTTGTATTTGTCCAAAGTGCTCCAAGGTTTAGCGGTTTAGCAGGTCATTTTTATGCCAGGCAATTACACAGAGAGCCTGCAATCCTGTAAACCTGGTGGGAATATCACAGCTGACGCACAATTGATATTAAGCTGTGTTTAATTTATCAACCATCTCCATCCGCGGCTACCCAGCGAGCACTTCTCTCTCAGGAGGGGTGAAAGAATGACGCTATGTGGGAAAAAGCTCCATGGGTCTGAGGGTTTTGCAGCCCTCCGCTTCGTTCTCACGGTTCAAAGTGTCGCAGAATGACAAAAAAAAGGAAAAGAAAATCCCAATGCAGTGAGGAGGCTGTCTGCAGTTCCAGCTGGGCCTACCCACACCACCCCAGCTTGCAGCCAATGGTGGTGCTCCAATTTAACTGACTGGGCACAAGGATTTGTTTGTTTAAAACCACTAACCTACTTTTACAGCCATTGCAGAAGTCAAAGTCTTTACTGCGTGATTGCTGAGCTAATGCTGCAATTCTATTCCAAAAACCGGGAGGAATTGTTTGGAAAGATCTCGCCACTGTAGAGGGATTTGAGATGTCTGTCAAGTGATACAAATTTTTCATTTATCTGACTGATTTAAAACACATGTCTCGAGGAGGTTTTAGAGTTTGCGCGGCATTCATCCTCTTTAAAAACCTCTTGTCATTTCTTTTTTTGTCCCTGGGGGTCTTAAGACAGCATGATATCACTTTAACAAGACATTTCTTCCTTCTGAAAACACCACAGCAACACACTGCAAATGGCAAAATGACAAGAGGCAGTGCAAAGTGCCATTCCACAGCTAGGACGTATTCCACAGCTAGACATCATCGAAAGTATTTATGGAGTGCAGCTGCAGTTTGGTTTTTCCGCTGACTTACCACGATTCAGGACACATGACCCGATGCCCCAACTTCTGACTGTATCGACAACAATAAAACCACTTTGGAAGTGGGATTATAGACTTCACAGCACTATTATTAACAGCAAAAAAAGTGATGTAAGAACTGTGCACATCTTGAAACAAAAACAAAGAAGTTACAGCAGCAGTGTTAGGGAAATGATGTGTGGGCTGAGGAGTAAGGGAGAGGAAGACAAAGGGGGAAGATGGAGAGGGATAGTGGAAACAGGAAGGTGCATAAGGGAAAGGGGAAACTTGTAAGACTGTAATATTGTAAGACAGTTTCTGGTGTCTCTCTCCACAACACATTCCATCCATTCACACCTAGGGGCAGTTTAAAGTCTCAAAGTCTCGAGTCTCAAAAATGTTCTTGGAGGAAATTTTGGGAGGAAATTGGGGTACCTGGAGTCCAACCAGGATTCAAACCACGGTCCTTGTTGCCCTGAGTCAAAACCATTATCCAGTTGATACATGTATGTAGAGGAGTGGCCTTTAATTTGTGTCCTATTAGCAAACACAAAACTTTTAAAAGCAGTGAACTTTAGCACTTGGCCCATACCTCCCATATGAACACAGCCAAAACCTCTGCCTCTGGCTTTGTCTTCCCTATAAAACAACAAGCCATGACCCACCCAATCTGAATCAGCAAATATACATCCTCGTACGTACAGTCCTATGCACCACCTGAGGGCAAACAAAGTATAAACTACATGATCTCAGTGAAAGTGAGTTTTACTACTTGACAGCTGTGCAGATCAACAAACAAACTTACAAAGTCAGAAATTTCCCAAATTAGGCAAGTGTCATGTTCAGGGAGGGAATATGAGTGACAAAGCCAGACATGTGTTTCTTGGGCTTACAATATTGATATTTTCCACATTCATTCCTTCAGAAGAAATTTGATTAACTTCTCTTCTCACGTAGGAGTAATTAAGCCAACTGAGAGGTGCTTCTTGCCCTGGAGACAATCTGTCTGAGGCTGGCTTGTAAAGAATAAATAAATCATAATGTTAGATTTAGAAGTTTGGACTTGATTATGATATAATTACCGTTGGGATGGTTGCAGACTGTTGGTCTGGTGTCTGGGAGACCTCATCTGCGTCTCAGTAGTGAGGAAATGATTTAATTGCTGCTGCATGCATAATTAGGAGGCTCATATCATAAACAAGTCAGGAATATGATGTCACATAATTAAGTGCGGGCGGTGGGGTGTGGTTATGGCACACATGTTACCACATTTTATTTAAACATCGTTTTCAGCTGTCAAGGAGTTTGGAAGTGTTTCACACATTTTTTGAGTCAACACCCTTGATTCATTGAGTTTGATTTGGAAACTTTGGAGTATCTTTAACCTATTAGTTATTAATGCTGCCTCTGTATGAAAGTAATACCCGGATATCGCTCATAGTGTGATCATATTTTCCATAATCATCCCCAGATTTCCCAGATTCAAACTGACAACCGCAGAGCCATTAGCTGCCCTTTCTACCCTTCAGAAAGCAGTGACCCACATGTCTGAGAGAGGGCTCTGTTCTACATGTTCCAGCCATGACATGACATCATATCCTCTACCCTGCAGTAAAAAACCTTCAGAGTCCATGTTTCATGCCAATGCAGCATGTAGTTATCGCTCCTCATCACTGTGGAACTCCAGACTATTATCTAAACCTATAACACAGTGTGCACAGTGGGTTTCCTACGCATAATCCAACGGACTCATAAACAAGTGTCTGCATATTTTCTTTACAGCTAAAAGCTGCAGAACCCATCTGCAAACATGATGTTGGACAACTCTGAGAAGGCGTTGCTAAATAATGTATTTGAATCCTGAGGACTAATGTTTTCAGCCATGCAAGCATCATCTGATTGGTCCATCCAATCATCAAAACCAACTCCATTCCCTCCAACCTCAGTTGCACTCAAAACATTAGCATAGCTACTTACATAACACATGAGACCTGCCAAACATCAGTTGTTGTATGTTCATATGCTGATGTAAGCACTTATCACTGCACAGAGCGACTTTTGCTCCATAATTACTATGATATCAGCTTGTTATGTCATGGGTACGGTCTAAAATGTGATCTATTACTCATTTAAAATGGCTTCAAAGGAGACAGAAAAAAATGACGTCCTCAGTAGCTGTTATATAAAAAGCCTTGTTTCTCCTTCTGGTCAACCATATCATTCCATGTAGTCAGTTGGGCAACTCACTTCCCGTCTGCCCTACTTAATGCAGCTTCAGTGGGTACTGCACCATTTCTCTGGTTTAGATCACCAGAAATGTAATACAAATAAGGCAACTAAGGCTTTAATTGCATTAAAATAAACATATTTGGTGCCCTTTGATGGTTTACAAAAGGGTTAAGAAAATAGGAGCAGCAGGTTTATGACTGGGTGGTTCCAGCAACACCACCATCCAGGGTTGGAAACTTTGCGAGCAATGATTCAGACCCTCCAAAAATCCTTGCAGTAGCTTTTTACACAGATGTAAGATAGATTGCTAGCATGTTAGTACTTATGCTTATTACTAATGCACTCAAAGACCCCTTTTTACACACTTTATGTCTGTGTGCATCACCCAGGGCAAGGAGTTCAAACAAGTGACTAGTAAAACTGACTCGGGCCTCAGGGACCAGTTCGAGGGAGGAGGGGGACTGAGACGAGTTTCTAATGAACTTCCTCTTGTTTGAAGTCCACAGTCGATGTCTAAAACCTTGTTAGTCACCCCCGGCGTGGGCACCAAAACATGCAGATGGCCTAACAATAGCCTCAGTCGAAATGTCTGTTTCCTTATTTGCAGCATGTGTCGGTGTTTACAGCACGGAGGAAGCTACAGGCAGACCTCCACATCTGGGCAGCAGCCCCACCATGTTTTGTGTCTTCCACCTCAACCCCAGGAATCAAACACAACGAAAAATGTCAACGGTGCTTTGAAGTCCGGTGGACACGACACTGAACAGGACTCTGATTTCCACAGGGGATACATCATTGTTGGAGGTGGAAGACCTTTGGGAACTGCTGTCTACAGAGTCAGAGGAGATCCAAATATACATATGACTCTGTGATCTCAGTCTGCTTCAACTTTATGTTCAAGTGTCCTTGGGCAGGATACTGAACCCCAAACTGCTTCTGATGAAGAGTAATCAGTGTGTGAACTGTGCTGGGGGGCCAGGGTGTGAATGTGATTTGTCCTGTGAAAGCTCTTTGAGTGGTCATAAAGACTGGACATAAGAACTAATCCATTCACCATTTAACCTGAAAACAGGCCTAATAATAAAGGTGCGTTTTTCTCCCCAAATTAAAACCACATTTTCCATTAATGCTGTTGCTTCCTGCCCCCCCCCCCCATTCCTGGCATTGCTCCCGAAGTACTTGATGAATGATAGGAGGAGCTGATACAGCAACATGCTATAATATTCATCCTCCAGGTACAAACAAAAAACTGGCAAAGTAAAGTTATTCCTCTGGAAGTGAAGGAGGGAGTGTGCAAGTCTGCCTCTGACATTTTTATTTTCTCTCTGAACTGAACTCCAGCGCCGAGATGTCACATAACCACAACATTTTTCCTATGTGGGCGTGCAGAGAGTGGAAATGAATGAGTGAAAGGGTGAGCAGCCATCTTAGGCTTTCTTTTCCAGGAGGATGACAGCATGATGTGGTTTTAGAAGGGAAGAGGAGAAGAAAGAAAGAGAGAGACAGACAGGGGGAGATATCATGCATGCAGCATCCATTTCGTCACCCATCCTTTCTGCTTGATCAGCAGTCTGCACGCTGTACGTCCACCTCCTCGGTGACGTCATCACGCACGAACGTTGATATATTTGTTTGAAGTTTAGCAAAAATTATTATTAAAGTACACGGTTATATCAAGGAACAAATGCAAAAACAGGGAAAAAAGTAAACTACATGGACTGTAACGTCTTGAAGAGCAGACTTCTCCGGGGTTATATCACGGTGTTTAAAGAGTAGAAAACAGATGTAAACTTACTTATCGAGCACAAAGTAGAGGTCGAAAGCCCCTTGGCAGGAGCTCTCCTCCTCCTCCTCCTCCTGCAGCTCCGGCTCGGATCTTGCGGATGGAGAAAATAGCAAAAATAATCCGAATAAAACCAGAACCAGGCGCATGTTCTGCAAAACTTTCGCCATGTCTTTTCCACAAAAAGACAAAAACAAGAAGTTAAATCCTTTGTGTGTTTGTGTGGATAGAAAGAAAGTTAAAAAAAAAAGAAAAGCCACACAGTGCTTTCTTGAGTGTCCCCTCTTACATCCCAGGGATGGTTGCACAGACGCAGAGGTGCAACCAAGACAAAAGAAAGGATGCGGACGATGCTCCCACCTCTCTCTGCTCTGTTTACAGCTTAGTTTGCATACATGTCCACCCACTTCCAAGGCACAAACACACTTGGAAATACGCTTTCTTAAATCTGACTGACGTAAAATACACGTCTGACTGAATCCTCATGCAGCTTTTGGTGGAAAAAAAACTGAATAGAAAAAACGAAGTCCAAACATGCGTCAAAACGGGAGAAAATGGTCAAAAATATGACAAATAGGATAACGTTTTCCAGCCAATGTGTCAAAAGTGTGTTAAAAAGCAGAAAAGTGGAGCCGGGTTATGCGGAGCAGCAGCGCTGGAGGAACTGGGAGCCCAGGGGGGACAGACTTGGCTGAAATGGACCAGGTTTCATATTTCACACTGAGGAGGAGAGAGAAGGAAAAATGGGTCAAGATCCCAGTTTGCGCCTCCCTCACGTGGCAGAGACCGAAGCTCAAGCAAGGATGAGAAGAGGGGGACAACTGTGAGATCTATTGTAGATCTTATTATAGATAAGGTAGATAGATAGATAGATAGATAAAATAAATGCACGTATGTATGTATGTATGTATGTATGTATGTATGTATGTATGTATGTATGTATGTATGTATGTATGTATGTATGTATGTATGTATGTATGTATGTATGTATGTATGGATAGATACAGTAAATAGATAGATGAAAGAAAGAAAAGTAAAGAAAGATGATAAACACTAGATTGGAAAGCAGATTGGAAAGCAGATAGATCCTTTCAAGTTCAATTTTACATATTGAATATGAATATTGAATTAAAAATCACACTTTTTACAGAGGGATATTATCCATTATATCCATATCCATTAAGGATGCCATGTCACCACTGCAGGAGTACAGATAAACATAGGATCTATGTCTATTGGTGCAATAAAGTTGCAGACTATGTAAAGGAGGTACCAACAATTGTCCATAAAACAAAGTGTGCAAGACCTCATATGGTATATGTACACAGGTAGCAGCAGCTGTGTCAAAGTCAAGATGAACAGCAGCCCTGTTGTGTGCATTTGATTTATGTAGTTTCTCAGCGTTTTGTCCTCATTAGTCGCTACAAGTTTGTTTGCTTTCTCTGTGCTGCCACTCCGTTTGGTTACAGCAGCAGAGACCATGAACAGCAGCATCCTCTGTAATTACAGCATCATAAACCAGAGGCTTTTAATGAGACTGTGGCAAATATGCACAGATTGGCACATTTTTCTCAGGGTACAACAAACACATGGATGTAATCCGCTGTTACTCAACAGGGAAGTGTAACACATCGTGGAGAGCATGTAATAAAAGGTTGTATAGAAATTGATGACTGCCTTGTTTACAGAAGCCTTGGGGAAAAAAAGAAGAAAAAAGGCACTGAGCAGAAATGTCTCATGGTGGCTGGAATTGAATCCAAAAACAATTACAAACCAGCTGTAGCTGCAAGTTAAAAAAATCACTCATCTATGTTAAGAATTCCTCCGCAGTGAAATGCTACTTAATCTACATTTTGTATCTCTATGTGGTAATCCCACAATCCTGTTCACAGTCCAGTCCAGAAATGTAATTTCATGCTTTTGCAGTCAGCAATTAAAACTCCAACGTATTGTGGTTATTACTATTTGGGTTTTTTTTGCCATTCTTCCTGGAGATTCAAGTGACCATCATATGCAGCAGAGATTCATGAGAAATGATGCATATCTCTATATAATATAATATATATGATATATAATCCAGTTTTAATGTCTTTAGCTTCAAGGTCTGGAATCTTCTCGGTTTGACTGACACTCCAAAGCTGTCGTAGTCTCATCTGAACACTATCAGGTTTCTGTCTTGTTAAACTCGACAGTTCCAGCTGCCAAAGCTTCAAATCAAAAGAGTTCAAGAGACAAAGCGCGAGACTGTTTTTGCCGTGCAGTTTTCACAAAAGCATGCATTATATTTGTCCTTGAGGTTTGCACCGACCGAGGTCCTTCATTAAAAATGCATTTACTGAATGAAACGTGGCTCATAACAGACTTGTTTGAACTTGAAAGGATGTTCGAATAAGAACCTGAATGAAACCAAAATTGAGTCTCTCCTTTTAACAAACCATCAACAAGGGACATGCTCGTTCCTTAGCCATGCCCGGGTTCCCCCTCCTCCAGACCCACTTGTCCTCTGGGAAATTTTTCTATAGGTCAAACTTAATCTGCTGTCCTGTCACATCTACACAAACCAGGCAGACGAGCAGATTCCTAAAAAGCAGCAGCCAAACAAACCTCTTCTGTGGAGTGTTATGACCTCCTCATAGCAGTTCACACACATTCAATGCAGGGAGCTTAACTCTTTGGCCGCTGTATAAAGCTTCAAGGCATGTTAAAGATCCCCCGTAATCCATGTGCTTTACTGAAGAAAGTTCTGCTCCTCTTTCTCACATTCACTGAATTCCATATATATATACATATATAGTATATAGAGTCTATATTCCATTATAGACTCCATATAGATCGAAATAAATAAGACGGATAAGGACCATAGACCATGCATTCACGTAGAACTTTTCAATAGTCTTATAAAAAAACAAAAGAGTTTCATACTGTACTTTGGCACCAAATCAAGCAATCAGAATTATTCTAAGACAGATTTTAATGCTTTTTGCCATCACTGAGGATGTAAATTTGTGAAACCACCATAACTGTCTAACATGTTTCTGTAGACCTTGGCGTAATTGCCCTGAACCACAGGGTAATCTTCACAATTGTGTTGTCACTGAGAAAATACAAGGTTTGACAGACTGTGTAACAACCGCCTTGAGCAGAATGTGCTTGTGGTACATTCACAGTCTTGATAAAATCTTATTTTGCCTGTTTGCGTTCCAGGACTTTGTCCATTATGGCATGGATGAATAAGTCCATATGTCTATCCTTTTGTTTCTAATGCTGAAATTAATGGGAACTGATTTGTTGTCTCTTTCTAGCTGTCGTGCAGTGTTATTGTGTTGTACTGATATAGAGTACGATGATGGACTTTTGTTGCTGTTTTACATTAAAAAAGAACCTTTTGCACTTTGGTTAATAAGAAATGCTTTTGTATAACAGAAATCAGTTTATATAACTTTTATTGCTTCCTGTATTGATGTAAAACATGACCAGTGCACACTTTTGTTTGTATTTCTTTTGTTTTTTATTGTGTCACATCACTGACATTGATATCACCAAAATTGGGCATTCAGTGTTTCCCATATACAGCGAGGACGTGAGATGGGTTTCTGAGACATAGGTGGATTTCTTCATCAAGATCCCAGACGTATTTTCTGTTTGTCACATAGGTGGTTCCTGTTTTGTTTTTCTCTTTGCATACGACTTACCAAAAATCACATTTCTGGAAGTTGCTTGGAAGTTGCTGGTTTGACAGCTGATCTTTGACACATGATTATTCACACCCATTGCACAAGAAAATTGGATTCTCGCCATTATTCATTCTCAAAATCCCCGTGAAGAGCCAGAGTAACATTAAACATACATGAAAACTAAGAAAAAAAAACCTTTTGTGTTAGGTTTGTCCTACATTACAGGCTGGCTAAAAGGCTTAGGTTTTGAGTTGATGAATAACAGATTACACTTTAATCTACATTCCTCACCTCTTATACAAATCTAGATTTTAGACCTTACACTCGTTTGGCTGCCAAAGCAAAAGTGACTGTCGAAACCAACCCCCCTGGCTTGGTTGAGGTACGTGGTTTACTTCTGGCCTGCAAAGTGCTTGTTCAAGATGCCCTTGGCGGTGCCGAGGGCGGCGTCGGCTGAGACAGGTATGTGAGGTGTGACGCCGGCTCTCTCCCATGCAGGCCCGGCGGAGGTGTCGGAGTGCACGGTGGGGATGCTGAGGAACATGTCGGTCTCGCCAACTGCGAAGTTCTTGGCCGGGTGCGAGCCCCCGGCAGTGGTCTCTCCCACGATCATGGCCCGGCCCAGCTTCTTCATGATGAAGACGAACTCCTCTGCTGCACCGGCGGTCGCTCCGCTGGTCAGGATGAGCAGACTCTTCTTGGAGCCGTACCTCGTGCCTGAGGAAGAAGATGATGATGAGCTGTCTCTTCATTCCTTTATGTATTATGGTTTTCTTGTCTCTGCTTTCTTGTTGGATTTTTGGCTGCTATACAGAATAATTCAATGAAATAATGATCTTATCTTAGGTGATTTCGAGAGGTGCAAAGTGAAAGGAACTCATTTGAATAGAAGGAGCAAGAAAAAAGGTAATGGTTCAAAACCTGGAAAAACAATGTTGTCTAATACTACCCTCTCACACAGAAAACAAATCAACCTTTGATAAATGGTCCCCTGGGTTGACTTTGAGGACTCGTCACAAAACAGGAATGAGACATACCAGCCAAACCACTAAAAAACTCCCTGCACAAAAGCTTCCATGTTCATCTATCCCTTTACTTTCGTGCAGCTGGGTCATTTGGCAGCAGAAACACTACAAAGATGACCCAGATCATATCTTAGGCTGTTATGCAAAACTTTTGTTTTTATACTTCGTATTCAGCTAGAGCTGTTTTTCTGGCTATTTGTGGAATGCAAAGTTCTTTTTTGTCCTGTTTATTTTATCTCAACTCAGACTCCTTAGGGAAACCCAGGGCTCTTACTATTTTCTGTTATTACAGCCACTAGCTGTTAAGTTTGCTGTTTGCAGAGATCTGCTGTACGGTACAATATGCATTACCAGTGAGCTCAGGCAGGCTCAGAAGCTCTGTGGTGGTGCCAGATGGCCTGTCGTACAGCTTGTCCAGCACAATTTGTTTGTCGGCATCAAAGAAGTAAGAGCAGAAGCCTGCGATGGCTGTTGTTGGGCCACCAATGTTGTTCCTGCAAAAAAACAAAAACAAAAAGAAAAATAAATACAGACTTTGTTAAGAAATACAAAGGTGTCATCTTGACTTGGCTGTGGTGGGTTACAACAAGTTCTTGAGTAAACACTAGCAACTAATTGGGAAGATAATCCTCTCCAAATCACTTGTTTGGAGAGCTAAGTCCTCTATTATTCTATATTTATTTAAACATGCACTAATGAGCTTTAGCAGCTTTAGCAGATGATTTGTTTTCCCAAAATGGTCTCTCTGTGTTTTGAATAGAAACCCTGACTCTCTCTGTGAGCAGGATTAACCCACCTGAGGTCGACGATCATGGCATCGGTGTTGACGACTTTGTTCCAGACGTGCTCGACAATGATCTGAGCGATGGCCTTAACCTCCTCGAAGTCTCCAAACATGTCAAAACGAAGGTAGCCGATGTTGTTCTCGAATACGTCGGTGTGGAAGGACACTTTGATCAGCTCAATGTACATCTCGGGAGAGTAGTTCTGTGGGAGAAGAACATGCAACCATTTATGATATGGTGAATGATACCACAGTAATGATTTCAGCAAAGGGTCTACTGCCTGTAAAAGAAGCGTGTGAATCTGAGGTCTCACCATGGGTGGCAGGGCTGGGGTGTTCCTGGTGGTCTTCAGGCCCTTGTCTCCAGACAGGGTCCTCAAGTCAGCAGACAGCTTAGTTTCCAGACCCTCCTTGGACACGACAGAGCTGTACTCTCCCTTTGCCAGGAGTCCTCTCAACTTCTCTGCAACATCAGCCCCGACTGCTTCAAAGGCGTAGTTCTCGGCGATCAGGTTTGCCGATCCCTCGATGATGGCCGGGACTTGGGCGCGGAGGTTGACGATCTTGATGGCGGTGGCCAGAGCATCCTCGGCATTGACCTCCACATTGGGCGTCACACCAGTGACCTCCCAGGTGGAGCCAGTGATGGGGTTGACGGACTTTGCAGTCGGGACAGTGACGTAGAAGTCAGTGTCTCCGACTTTGAATTTGTCGACTTTGACGGAGCCGCCGGCGGTCTTCTCACCCACGATAGTGGCTCGCTTCAGGTTCTGGAGGCAGTAGGCGACATCCTCAGCGATGCCCTTTGTGTTTTTGCTGGTGAGGATGATGAGGGGTTTGGTAACACTGTATCTCTGACCCAGCAGTGTAGACATCGATAAGAGCTTGGTGGTGGTGTTTGACGGACGGTCATACACGCTGTCGATGTGAATGACGGGCTCGGCTTCGATGAAGTAAGACACAATGTAGGGGATCCCTGTGATGTCCCCACTGCCGGTGTAACGCAAGTCAAAGATGAGAGCTGAGGTCGGCAGGATTTTATTCCACACCAGGTCGAGGAGCAGAGTGCCAATTTTATCTGCAACTTCTTCCCCCAGGATGTGATCGATCCTCAGGTAGCCGATGTTTCCCTCCAGGATGTCGAGCTTGATTGAGGTCTGCAGGACAGCAACGAGCTGCTCTGGGGGCAGGGGAGGCATCTTTGGGGCAACGACCGGGACGTAGTTTGGCTCGAAGGAGACCGACAAGCGTGGGTCACTCACTGTGGTCTTGACTCCAGAGCTGAGGACATTTGCCAGGGCTTCGCCATCGGGGATGTTGAGAACCTCTGTGTTGCTGCCGGCTGCGTCGATTGCCTCCTTCATCCCCACCAGCTTCTCTGGTGAGCAGTAATTGTTCATGATGATTGTCGCCATGTCTACGATGAGGCTGGGTGGAAAAGCAGCATTGATAACAAAAGCATTTCCTAAAAGTAGCAGAGACGCCAGCAAAAACACTGCCTTCGCCATTGTTCACAGTTCGCTCAGAGACGAAAGTCGATGGGGAAGTGGAGGCTGTTCGAGCGGACCTCCTTCTCCACGAAGAGGTCCTTTGTCAAATGGCACTGTTTTGGCTGTGAGGTTTCTGTTAACACACATGCATAAGAGGATTTGCCCCCACAATAAACCTCTAATCGTATTATCCTGAGTACCTCTGTAAGGCAATAACAACCTGGCCAAGTAGGTTTATTAACAAGGGGGTGGTGGCAAAGATGTCTTAGGTTTACACAAGGTAATTTGGAGACCTATTTAAAGCTGTCTGTGTCAAATAAAGTAAGCTTTGTAACGCTGAACTATCTAGAGAGGGATTGATGGAGGTGAAAATATCTATCCTGCCACAGTCATTTGTCTCTCATTGAGGCTCCTTGTGTCATTATTAATAAATGTCAGTTTGTAGATGAAAATACAAGAAAACATTCAAAAATGAATCAATACCATTTTATTAAATGCAAAACATAAAGTGGATGTATTTATCTCTTAATGGCAGAGGGAGTCCATGTCTGGAGAGTAGATCTAAACAATTCAGGAAAGCTGAAACTCAGACAGTTTCATCATTGTGCACACATGATGGCAACTACTCATCTGGTTTCTAATTGTCTGTTTGGTGAAGTGGCGCTTCAGTTCAGATTTGTTTGGTACTTGCTCCCTCTGCTGGTAGCTTTGTGCTTCAGACACGCTACAATGCCATCATGACAAAGCAAAACTGCAAAAAAGAGTGATCCTACACAATAAAACACAGTGATTAATACATTTAGAATTAAATAACCTTCTTTTCATGCATTAACAAAGTGTCATTGCGCTCTGGATGCAGCTACACAGGAGTCAGCCATGACACCTCTGTAATAGATGTCCTCCAAAGTAAAAGTTAAAATGATACTGAAAGAAAAATAAGTTCATAACAGAAAAATAATTATGTAGTATATGTAGTATATATGTAGTATAGCAGTAGTATTAATGAAGAGAATGACTGGTTAGTATAACAGTGACTGAGGCCACTCCAACCACACATAAAGCTAGACTTTGACAAGTGGAGGCTCAACACAAGACATAATGGTTTACACAGGAAATTCGAATGCTTCACAATGAACTACTTCCTTTGGTCCTGTTGCGATGACTTTGCTGAAATGATCCTCTGTGCAACTGAAAGAGCGTCATGTGCCTGGGCAAAGACATGTGGCTCAACCCCGGAAACACTCCAGACTTTCCCAGTTATTGCGCTCAGCACAACTTGGTTAGGGATGGACGCGTACAACACACTGTCTGCAATCTGATAGGTCCCACTGGACAGAGATCCTCCGATCGTCGGTTCTCCGATGATCGTGGCCCTGTTCAGGTCTTTCATGGTGCGGGTGAACACCTCGGCTGCTGATCCCGTCATGTGACTAGTGAGGATATAGACGTCCTTAGAAGACCCGTACCTCTGACCTCTGACCTGAGGCAGCGTCATGACCTCTGTCATGGTGGTCGTGGTGCGATCGAAGACGGTGTAAAGGTGCTGCAGAGGTTCAGCATCAAAGAAGTAGGTGCATAAGAGGGGAATGGCTGTAGAGTATCCACCAGTGTTGTACCTCATGTCTATTATGAGGACGTCTGTGTTCACGATCTTGTTCCACACTAGTTTTAGAAGCTGAGCTCCAGTGGCTTTTACCACCTCTTCGTCCGCCATCATGTCTATCCTCAGATAGCCGACGCTACCGGGTAGGAGGTCAATCTTAAACAGAGCTTCGATCATGTAGCCCACTTCCTCCGCAGTAGGGATCTTTGGCACGTCGTGAAGGGACTCCGGCTCGACGTCGCAGTGGAAGACGTGGAGACGGTGATCTCCTGAGGTCTCTTGCAGATCTGCCGTCAACTGAGAGGCCAGAGATTCAAAGTCGACCACTGATCGATACAACCCCTCCGACCATTTGCTCAAAAGCACCTTACCGACTTTAAGGGCAACCTCGTGGATTGCGTAGTACTTTTCCACCAGTTCACCAGTTCCTTCTAAGAGAGACCTGAGCTCCTGGTGGAAATCTGCGATCTCTTGAACGTGCTCCACAGCTTCATCAGCGAGAACGATGGCATCGGGAACCACTCCGCCTCCGAGCCAGAATTCCCCATTATTGTCCAGAAAGTTTATGAAGGGGACAACGATGGCGATGTTTGTTTTCTCTATCTGAAATGTCTTTGAGTGCATCAGGGTACCAGATGTGATCTCTCCGATGACAGTCCCACAGTGTAGCGACTGTATTAAATAAGCAAACTCCTCGCCAACACTCGCCGTGTGGTAGCTGGTCAGCACGTACACCCCACGTCTGGAGCCATAGGACGGGCCTGTAATGTGAGCCAGAGACTCATAATCTGTTGTTGTGTTCTGAAAACTGTCATGTATTGAGAAGAAATAACGTTTCTGGGAGGTGTCCTGCAGATAGGACAGTATGAGGGCGATGGATGTCGAGGATCCTCCAGTGTTATGCCGCAGATCGATTATCAGGTTGTCTGTCTCCTTGAGGGGCTCCCACACCTTTTCAGCCAAAAGTTCCTCTAATTTAGCAGATGACTTGATAAATGTGTCAAAGCGAAGATAGCCGGTATTGTCTGTGAGTATTTCTACTTGGAACACTTGGTCAACCAGATCTTTTAATAAATTTGGATCCTCTGGAAGGTCGTAAAGGTCGGGGTCCTCCTCCACTGTGGGAGCAGCATCTAGCTCGTACTTGATGATTAGCCTCGGATCTTCAGATACAGTTTGGAGGTCATTGTTTAGTCTGACAGCCAGGTCCTCCTCTGACGCGACAAAGAATAAGTCTATAGATTGCAGGCGCTGAAGAAGAGCTGGAACTCTGTCAGTGAAAGCGTAGAACCTCCTGATTATGTCGGAGATGCTCTGCACAACTCTCGGGATGGCGCTCCTCACAGCCAGAAGGGACTTGGCTTTTGCGACAGCTTCCTTGGCCATGACATTCACCGTGGGGGAAACGCCGTTCACTTCCCAGCTCTGACCCGTGATTGGACTGACAGATCTCGCCACAGGAACTGTTATGTAGAACTCAGACTGAGAGATCCTTAGCTTTTGGACTTTGACAGACCCCCCTGCAGTCCTTTCTCCGACTATGACGGCTCTTTTAAGGTTTTTCAGCGTGTATGCTACCGCCTCAGCAGCCCCGATGGTGCGCTTACTTGTCAAAATAATGACATCTTTCTTCTTTCCATACTTTTTCCCCTTCATCAAGGCCTTTGTCCATAGTTCACTGGTTGTATTTGAAGGCCTGTCATAAACAGTATCGATGTGGATGAGGGGTTGAGAGTCAAAGAAGTAAGAGATGATGAAGGGAAGCCCGGAGAGTTCTCCCGCTGTGCTGTACCTCAGGTCAAAGATCAGCGAGGATGTTTGAGCAACTTTGTCCCAGATGTTGTCCTGGAGCAGAGAGCCAAGCTTTGCTGCAGTCTCTTCTCCAATTATCCGATCCATCCGCAAATATCCGACATTGTTGTCCAGGATGTCCAGCTTCACTGAGTTTCTCACCAGCCAGACCAGCTGCTCCACAGGGAGAGACGGCAACATCTGGGGCATCACTGGGACAAAGTTGGGCTCGTATGACACAGTCAGACGTGGATCGTTCAGTGCGCCTTGTACTCCGACTGTGAGCACAGCTGCCAGGGTCTTCTTGTCCGAAATCTGCAAAATCTCTCCGCTGTTGATGGCTTGTTGGATGGCCTCCTGCATCCCAACCAGGTTCTCAGGGAAGCAGTAGTTTTCCAAAAGAATCTTGGCCATCTCCAGCACCAGGGCCGGTTGAAACGACGAGCTGACAGACAGAGCACATACGAGGAGTATCAGAAACAGCGGTGGAGTGTGCTGCGCCATCTCCGTCACTGATGCAAAAGAGAACTCCTCTATTTTCTGTTTCGCCAGCTCGTATCTCTGCCTCGAGGGACAGTGGTTTTTGTAGGAGGGAGCACTGTCATTGTTGAATTTTTTTGGACAACATCAACATAAGAGGCTTTTGTCCCAAATAAATCTTTAATCGTATTAGCTGTGGTGCTTCAGCCTGCAGACAATAACAAACAGAAATAAAAAACAATTGGTAAACGCTGCCCTGTATAGTTACTCACCACTTCCCACAGTAACTGAATGTATGTTTGGGTACACACCAGTACATACTAGCTCTCAGATTTCTCTAAATGTATATGACAGTACATCACCATACAGCTATACCTGCATTGTATTCATGCACCCCCTGACCTCCAGGTTAACGTCTACCACCAAACATTTTTTTTAAGGGGAAGATGAAATCTGGACTGATTGAAGTGAAATCCTGATCAGAAACTCCCACGCTCCTCCATCTCTCTCTCTCTGTTCACTCTGACTGTTATGAAAGCTTACGGTGGTGCATTTCAGTGCAACCGGTAGCTTTAGAGGTCATGTCTGGGTCACTCCACTGGTGACACGATTACACAGTTCGTGGACACAAAGCCTTCTTAAAACACAGGCAGGATCAGAATTGTAGGAACAATTGTAGGAACAAAAGGGTGATTGCAAAGTCTTTGTGTGGGCTGAATATCGTGAAGCATTTGCTTACTCAGGCTTTCTCAATGCAGTCTCCTTCTGTCAGTTTTCCTTTTCATTCAGTGCACAGAGTGACAGACAAAGTGCACATTTGATCCATGCCAAATGAGAACTGGCACGTTTCATGCATTTACTAGTTCACTGCTCTGGAGTCTGTAGCTGACTGTGTGAAATTTGGATTCAGAACATTTTTGCTGCTCAGAATTATGCAGCCACGAATTACCTCCACCTAAATGCTAGACGGTGCTCAGCTAATCTCAATGTCTTAACCATTAATACTGCCTTACATAATGCAACCCCATGTGCCAATTCTCTGGAAAATTACAGTGAGACTTTTAAACGATGTAGTCGTTCACACTTTTGAAGACTTTTTCGTTAGAAATGCAGATATTTTAACTTGAGAAAAGAAATCATGCAATTTTTTAAATAGATTTCATCACTATGCCTATCAAATAACCTTTTTATGATAAATCTAATAGAGAATAAATAGAAATCCTTCTTCTATGTTAATAGCTCTCACGAATACCTTATCTGTTCCACTTTAACACTGGATAATGTGGAGATTTATTGTTCTGGAACCTTGGATAAAAGATTAATTTTATTGGTTGGAGTCTGAGATATCTGCAGGAAAAGCATGGGAATATAACTCTGACCAGTAACTCTGACCAGATTTATTTTTTTTGCAAGATTCTCAAATCTGAATCCTAAGAAACAAATGATGTAATGAAACAAAGATTTTAACAATAGATCCACAGTTTCTTTTAGTCTTAGCAGCTTTATTATAGACTTTGCAGAGTGAAGTCACAGGGTTAAAATGCCAGTGAATTCTAGATTATCTTTATTAAAAGATTATCAACCTTAAACACTGTAGGGGTCAATAGTACAGTAGGAGTTACGTAACAACACTTTGTGTAAAAGATTTCTGTTTTGCAATGACACATACATGTTTGATGTTGTGGTACAATGTCACTTCAGCATTGTAGCATGAATGCATTAACTGGCCATTCTGTACAAGTCTGAAATATATTAATCAAACGAATAACAGTTACACAGACAATGTAAAGATTTACACTTAAAAAGGTATCATCAGATAGAGACCTGTGAATAAATGCCACTACTTACTCCTAAGTCTTCAAATATGTTACAAAATGTAAAAATGTCACATTACAGATTCATAAACCTCGACAAACAAGAAATATATGGGCTTTTTTTTACAGTTGATTTCAACTTTACTTTAACTTACTTTTTACACAATTTGTCCCTTTTTTTTACATTATTTACTCCATAAAAATACAGTTCTATCATGTTTGATTGCTCTAGGATTGTTGTTCTATTTGTAGATTAACATCTGCCTTCATATACAGTGATTCTTCTAGAGCATGCTAGCATTGCCACTGTGAACACTTAACTCAAGTAGATTCCTTTAAATCTTGTCCTAACATATCAATAAAAACATAAAACAATAAAAAAATGATTGAAGACATCAGGAATTAGGAACTGATTATGTTAAGGTCACTTCCTTTTTATTCAACCAATGGAGGGCATGAACATTGGGACTGATTCAGTGACTCGCAGCTTTACAAATGTTCAGATTAGAAAAAGAAACACTTCTCTCCAACTACCTGCAGCCGCACTCCGCCACCTTCATCTCCTCGTAAAGGTACCGTATGGTGAGCCGTCCGTTCTCCTGGTACATGACCGTGATTGGATCCAGTTTGATGGGAACGCAGCAAGCCATGTTGGCCTTCTTGGGATCCCTGACGTTGAGCAGAGTCTGGATGAGAGCGTGTTTCGACGGGGTCATCTCATCTGTCAGCGGGTGGTAACACAGACCTCGACATTCAAAGGCATCGTACTCTCGGGGTGCCACGATCCAGCTGTCCCAGCCGATGTCCTTGAAGTTGACCTTCAGAGAGGTCCGCCTGCAGTACTCCCTCTCCGCCTTCCTCTTCCTCCTCCTCGGGTGCTGGACTTCTGGGATTTGGTTGGGGAACTGATCTCCACGGTTCCAGTCGGCGCCCGAGTGTAAGATGGTGTCCTCCTCGTGGAGAATCATCTCTCTCAACTCCTTCTTCGTCTCTTGCCTCCTGCTGCCCAGATCGTCCGAAAAGACAATCAGTGCCGCTGACGTGTTCCCACCCACAGACATGCTCATATTCAGACATCCTGCTCCTTCCTGTCCACAGTCCTTTCTATCCACCACAACATCAAAAACCACCACCCCGTGACTCGATCTGATCCAGTTCTGAACAGATGTGCTCACGTCCAGAGTCTCCCACGTACTCTGCAGACCCGTCACCTCTTTGCCGACCAGGAGTTGGGTCGTGGATGTGAAATTGTCGTGATCCACCTCGTAGATTTTGACCGTGGCCTTGAAATGATGCCAGGTGACTCCAGACTCGGGCAGGTCCGGCAGAAAGAGGAGCTGCAGTTCAGCGGTCGTGACCTTTTCGTGTCTGGGGATGCTGACGTTGAACTGCAGCCTGTGCTTTGACTTGGTGCCATTGGCCTCATGGGGAGCGATATCTGTGGGAGAGACACAACAGGGTTCATATTGTAGAGACGTTCTGTTGACGTACATAGGACGAAAATAACGGCCAATAAAGTAAAAAGTTGTTAGGTCATCACCTTATTGGGCTAGTATTAAAAAAAACTCTTAGAAAATGTAATAATTGGTGTTGATAATAATGTTTGGACAATAAGAAGCGGAGGACAGTTAAGCAAAAAGTAGTTTTTTCATATTTTGGATGAATGAATATGATAACTATGCCATCCACGATACCCATTTTTATTACTAAATTTTCAAATGGTTTTTAATGCTAGGCCAATAACGTAACAACTTACATTATTGGCAAAAAGTTATGTTGTTGGCTAACACATTTTATGATGTTATGGTGTTAATTAAATTTTAAATGGCAAGAATTGTTTCATTTTTGGGTTGCTACAAACCCTCTTCATGTACCTTGGACGGTGAAGCTTCGTATGACATCAGACTGAGGAATGGCCGAGCTGTCCGAGGCGTACTTGTCATAGAGCTCTACCATGAACTGAGGAGGGTAGATCCTGCTTTGCTCCTGAGGCACATCCGACAGGTTGAGTTTCCTCAGAAAGTCCTCCTTCATGGTTCCCAGGAGGTCCTCCACCCTGGAATCGGCGTCTTCTTCCTCCACAACGTCCTCCTCCTCTGAGTAGAGGAAGGCGCCCAGCTCGTCGCTCTGGATGTCATTGTTGAGAGGTTTACAGGAGCAGGAGCAAACAGCGACCACCAGGCTCAAACACACCTGCAGCAGGAAGGATCTGAAGCTCTGCATTCTGGGTTCTTTCTAAGCCACGGGGCTTCAAGACACAAATTTTTACGTTCCCGGCTCGAAAAACGAAGACTTTGCGGTGGCAAGGTTTGAAAATGAAGATCCCCACAGCCCTGGTGTCCGCTCCCATGCTCCCAGAGTAAACAGGGGAACGGTGTCAACCAAAATAGTAGCCCGGCCATGCTTATCACCACCATTGATGCCTTCTTTTAAGCTTTGTTATCATTAGAGGGCTGGCTGCTAATGAAGACACTGTAAACACTGGGCCGATAATGAGCTATCCAGTGGAAAATGCGAGGTTACTGACAGGCTGAAATTTCTATAAAAAGCTTTTTTCCCAGCTTGAGGGTGACACTGTTGAGGCTAATGGAAACAAGACACTTACGAAAGGCACCATGTCATCACAATCATTAATGGTTAGTGCTTTTTTTTTTTTACCTGTGATTTCACATCATAAAAAAAAAATGTTCCAGATGTGAAACCAATGGATTTGATCCCTTTGAAGGTGCTGATAATCAAGGTAGAGAGTGCACTTTTTAAAGAATTAATTTAACCCCTGGCTGGCAAAGAGCAGACAAATATGCAACAAGTAGCATTATATTTTTATCTTATCTTATATTTTTTCAAACACAATGGACATTTGAGCCACTGTTTATTCAAAATGACTTTAAAGAGACTAAGCTGGGATATTACGTGAAGTGACAGACTTCTGACCAGGCTAGAAGGTGTCTGATGCTGTAAAAACTGAAAATAAATCAGTTGTGACTATTGGTATTCAGCTGTATTGATATAACTTGCTTGAACTGAAAGCTGACTGAAGTATAATAAATCCTGCGTTGTAGGGGTCTGGGTCTTTACAGATACATGCAACTTGCATATAACTTACACATGTGCCTTTAAAGACTAAAGACTTGAAATATGGAGGAAATGTTCAGTAAATTTTGCAGACTGGACTGTTTCTCTTTATTGCTTCAGGCTGTCGAAGAGTAGTGGAGTCCACAAAACTGTGGTTCACCTCTCCCTGCCTTTCATGTCCATTATTATCATAATTGGCAAACATGACTTAAATATGAGCTGAAAAGTTCTGCATTTACTTAGTCGACGAACATGTGTGCTCCACTCATAATCAGACTCTTTTTTTCTCCACACTTTTGTGCAAAGTTTCAGTTTTTTTTCTCCCGCACTGCGTATCCCAGAGACCACCCTGTCGGTCAAGCATCGTGTGTGGTGCTCTCACGTTTCACCCTCTCAGTTTTCTGCTCAAGTTTATGTGGGCGAATATCTTTCAGAATTCTGTTCATCCATGGTGGCCATCGCTAATTACCCCCTTCTTTGTTCCAAGAAACCCAGAACCGTAGAATAATCATTTCCTTCGCACCTCAGGACTGCTCGACTAAGACTTGTGAATGTGCTCATGAACTGAAACAGATTTGTGAAGAAAAGTCTGTAAGAATAATCTAGAAAGGGACAGGATGGGGACCTTCATCATTGCAGTACGTCCCGCCTGTCCCAGATGGACGATGGGATATGTCCCTCGTTCCTGGGGGGTTTCAGCCCTGGACCACGAGCCAATGAGCCTCGGGACGTTGGCCTGATTTTTTCTTTTTTTTTCTGAATTCCTGCCTTTCGTTCATGCAGTCACTCACTTGGTACTCGGTTCATGCCGGGTTTTTATAAAAATGCTGCCATTGTGACCCTCTCAAGCTTTGCAGAGTTCATCTCCATGGAGTCAGTGATGATGAAAGGAGATGGCAAAATCTACTGTCATGGATACAGAGAGTAATGCAGGCATGGAAGAGGGAGACAAACAGCGAGGGAGAGATCTGTGCTCATAGTCCAAGAATGTGCAGTCAAAACCTGGCTGAGATCAGTCTTTGAATAATAAAGCAAACAACTGCATCAGATCTATTCTTTCATGTTGATCATCTATTACAGCCCTTGAAAATATGATATTTCACTGAAAGAAATGTAAATATCTTGCATAGAGACAGAGAACTGGACAGAGAACTGGCCACTTACTGTAAAACTGATACGTTAAAACAGAAATATTGAGGTTGTTTTCTTTTGTATTTTATTGTCACAGCAGCGTTTAAGTTCGGCAGCTTGGGGTTAGGGAGACAAACTATGAAATCAAACATTGTCATCTTCTAGAGGCAAACCGAAAGCAAACACTTGGTTGGTTTCAAATGCTTCCTGTAAGTCTGGATTTCCAGCTTTGTTTGCAGAAAGAAAAACAAAAAAAACACGATTCTCAAAACAGTCGGCTGGCTAATACCTGTTATTCTCAAAATTGGCATTTTTACATAAATAAACCAAGATATCGGCTTAATTTAAAATAAAATATATGCAATTTCATGTAATGTGACCTATTTAATGATAGCACTGGCAAGGACTAAGTTAAGGTAAGGTACAAGTCTAGGTATTGGCTTTACATACTTTATATGAGCTTAAAAAAGTTTTGGAAGTTCCTTTGACTGTATGTACAATTCAGTACTCAACCTACTATAAGGTCATTATGTTTACGGTGTATTAATCCACACATCACTATTCAAACAAATACACTTTACTGACTACTGCCATTATTACAAACTGTACACAACAACTTTATGTATAAAAAGTGAATCGAAAATGTTGCGGTCCCTTTTCAATCCTACCCAGGATGCACAGCAGGTGGCAGCAACGCGCCACGTTTAACCATGAGCTGTAACGGCAAACATGAGCTCCTCCAGGGTCAAAGTTCATTAGATCTCAGTAGGTGTCATTATATACAAGTTATACACAAAAGACTATTGACATATAGTTCAAATAGATATTACCCCTCATGCATGAATAACAGTTCTTTCTAATATGGGAGGTATGGGAAGGAAAGTACCATTAAGTTTGTATTAGTAGTTACAGTATTTAAATAACAAGGGTTAATATTGGTTGGATGTACATATTCTGACTTGTAGGGTTCCTGATTCTCCTGAATCTGTGAGTCATTGTGCAGTTCTTCGTTTGGATCCAGGATGAGAAGTAGAAGACAATGAATCTTTGAGAACCTTCTGAGACTCAGACATTGAGCTTAGTTGAGTTGGAATCGATTCCAAAACCAGATTTGAGTCCAGTCCACTTTATAAAAGCGAAAAATGTGCTGAAGAAAAACGGGCTGAAGAAGCTTATGAACGTTCAACAAGCTGGACATCCACCTGCAGTGGCTTAAACCTCACCGTCCAAGTGGTCAATAAAAGTAAGTTTACGATCATTAGATACACAGGTTTGGATTAAGAAAGAGTCTCAAATATGCGTAGATAAAAGGAGGAAAATGAAGGCTGTGCATAGAAAATACATCTATGAGACTTGTTAGACAAAGATGTTGGAAAAACGTTGAGCTTACTCCAAGATTTAGAAGAGTTTGTAGTCGGGACTCGAACACTAGAGCCCTGCCAGTCACAACAGTTTATCCTGTCCTCCCTGGAGAAAAGTCTATGTGTACGTCCTCCTCCTCCTCCTCCTCCTCCTCCTCCTCCTCCTCCTCCTCCTCCTCCTCCTCCTCCAGCCCTATCGACAGGCACACGTATCCACAGACATGCCCGGGTAAACCTTTAGCACCATATTCCTGTTCAGGTCGAGGAAGAGGACGCTGAGGGGACTCATCTTCTCTGGAACGCAGCAGGGCTCGGGAACGCCGGGGACGATGCCCACGGCTCTGACGATGCTCTGGATGGTGGCATGATTGGATGGACGCACCACCTATGGAGAGGACGGGAAGGCCACTTTGTAAAAGGACATTCGAAAGACTGTAGAAAACGAAAGCAAAACTCCTCTCTGAGTGTGAGAAAACATGATTTTCTTCTCAGAACTAATCACGTAAACCCTTTTCCTACACTCCCCTTTCCTACACTCCTACACTAGTTCCTCATAAGATTTCATTGAAAAACAGAGTAAAACATTCTTGTAGGGCATTTGATACAACCTCATACGAAGCCAAAAGAACTCTATAAGCCTTTTGGATGAAACTTGTGAAAGTTGCTTTTGTTTTTCATCCCCTAAACAAACTTCTTCAGAACTTTCTATTTGTTTAAACACTGATGTTGGTCTCTTGACGTCACAACAGTGTTGCATGATCTTGGCCTCGCTCTGAGTGTGTGTGTGTGTGTGTGTGTGTGTGCGTTCTATTTTCTAAGAAAACATTTCTATGTCTCACTTTAGGGATTGGGAATCCACAGCTCCCGGCGCAGTAGTAAGCATCGAACGACTTGGGCGCCAACACCCACTCGCTCCATCCGATGTCGGCGAAGTCCACCCTGAGGTAGCGGCGGGCACAGACCCTGGGCTCGCTCCACTGTCTCCTCCGGGCCTTCTTCATGGTCCTCTCGTCAAAGCTCAGGACCTGGGGTTTGCTCAGACCCTCGTTGCTCTCCTGGCCCTGCTTTCTGCCAGTTTTCACCACGGCTTTGGCTTTGGCTGGGAAATAGGTGTTCTGCCACAGCTCGTGGTTCTTCAAGGTGTTGTAGGGAACTTCTGGGATGTCGTTGGTCTGGATCTGGAGGTGGAGCTCCCTGCGGATCCTTGAGGCCGAGGCCGAGGCCGAGGGCGATGCATCCTCTCCAACAGGGAAGGAGCCGTACCTCTGGAGCGACATGGCCACGCTGTTTGGCTCATCTATGGCTCGATCATCCGCGTATATCAAGATATACGGCAGGTTGGATGGGGAAAGAGGTTCTTGTCCGTGAGGACTCTGCTTCGAACCCATGTTAAACTCCACAGTGACCATGAGCTCTTTGACATCCCTGGCGTGTTTCACCACAGCCGTTACATCCCGTGTTTGCCAAGAGCCTTTCTTGAAAGGGGCCAGAGTTATGTTTCCGAGCGGTGTTGCAAAAGAGCCGTCTGGGGAGGATCCGTGGAAGAGGAGCTGCGGGGAGGAAGGGTAGGAAGGGTGCTGGACGCCACCGGACGGATGGCGAGGCCTTCGTAGACGCCACAGTCGCTGGTGGTGGCGAGGCCTCTTGTAGAGGAAATGGAAGGAGGCGAAAAGGATGATCTCGGATTCCTGGATGGAGGACAGGTTGAACTGGAACATGTCTTTGCCGTGCAGGACTCCTGGGGAATTCAAAGGGAGATTAGGAAAGGAATGAGTCCAAAAAGACAGGTTCTAAAAACAAAAAAACAAACCATCATCCTGTCTTTCAAGCTCTTCCCAGTTCATCTATTGGCTTTCGGAAAGGATTCAACCATACAGATGTTTTGCTGCCTTGAACTTGTTCCCCTCACTTTCTTTATCCTGCTCCATCATCTCAATCTGGCATATTTGACTGACATAAATAATGGCGCTCGATAAATCTTCTGCAAAGCGTTGCTCAACACATGTGACTGACATGAGCAGCAGGATGG
Source organism: Karalla daura (assembly GCA_029224185.1). NCBI lineage: Eukaryota > Metazoa > Chordata > Actinopteri > Chaetodontiformes > Leiognathidae > Karalla > Karalla daura. The sequence goes on along the minus strand of CM055207.1, from coordinate 3,801,224 downwards.
AAAATATTAAAGTTAAGTGCCTCACGCATGACCGAAAGCCTCATCCTAGATCTTATAGGCTTGAAGTTCAACCTTGTCTCCCACACTTTCACCACAGCCTGAAAGACAAACATTGAATCGGTCCAGTAGGTCTGTGGTGGGCATATGGAAATGCTTATAGGAGAACCAGCTCCTCTGAGGGCTTTTCGCTGTGGAGCCGGTGTCTGAGTGTGATAATAGGCTCTTGTCTAACACCTAAAAGCTCACACAGCTACTGGCAATCTAACGGTGCTCCAGACTCAGTCTCCCAGTTCACTAAATCATAACGTTGACGGAGCATGGAGGTGAAGATGTCTAGCCCAGAGGAGCAGGAGGGCTTCTGTGTGATTGATAAAACACCTGTTGAGGATGTTTGTAGTGTCACACTGTTGATGAAAGTATCACGTTGCAGACAAGAATGGACTTTTTGAGCTGAATGAGAACTTTCAACTGTTTTTTGTCTCTGTAAAAGTTTGTTCTGTGATGGTAAATGAACTACTTCTTATGTAAAGCATTTGTGGTCTCTGGCAACTTTCAGTCACATTCAACCATTCATACATTACATTACACATTCCACCTGCTTAACCAGTGGCTTTAACCATTCACCAATCAATACTATTTTGTCGAAACAAAAATCGATACTGACAACATGCAGATAAATAAATACTGAGTGTATAAGGGTTCACAGGCTTATCAAAAAATGCTTTTCACTCCAACTACTCTATAAATCAGACATGTCTCAAACATAGAGGACACATAAAGGAAAATGCTTGAGCCCCATTTAGACTTCTGACTTCACAATAATACGTTTGATTACCTAAAGGACCTAAAAACACCTGATGGATTCCTAAACAAACAGAAAGTAATCAGCGTATTAGAACCACAATTAAAACGAGCTGGAGTTGTATTTGTTCAGTTTTGTTCAACAGGAGTATCCATCAGTGTGGTCACTCACTGGGAACAGCTTTGAAGCTCCTCACAGTGTTTCCTTCCTTCTGGCTCTGCGGCTCTTTGCTGTACTTCTCGTACACCTTGAACATGTTGATGGAGACCATGTCGCGCTTCGCGTCCTCGTGCGTAAAGACGCGCGGCTCCTCTTCCAGAGGCGCATCAGCGCCGAGATCCTCAGACACGCTCAGTTTAGCCCAGGTCGCCTCCAGGATCAGGAACACATGCAGCATGTGCACAAGCCGGCTCGCCATCGTAGAAGAAAAGATAAAAAAATATATAAAAAAGAAGAAAGAAAATCAACTTTGTTGAGGAAGAAACATCAAAAATGCGATGCTTTCCGGTCCGGAGACACTTGAAGACGCAGGTACTCCTCGTGTGAGCTGTCCACAGCTGTCTGCACAGTGAGGGGAGTGGAGCAGGACGCAGGCATGAAGCTCTGCTGCTGGAGGACAGATGGTGACGCCTCTGAGCGCACAGCCAACGAGAGGCGAGCAGCCTCATAGGTGAAACCCTCCGCTGCAGCGCTGACAGGCGAGAGCACACTCACCATCATTAAACACGGAGAGGTAGATAGGAACCTTATTGGTCCCCTGGGGAGGTTCAGATTGCAGGTCATAACATTGTAAGTTGTAAATAAACACTCTCTCCTTCCCCCGAAAGCGATAGGACCGAGTAACCTCGAGGGATATCAAGTAATCGATGCTGGATTGCAAAATACTAAATACATAGAATCTATATACAGTATGCATTGATGCAGAAAAGTTGCAACTACTTGAGTGTGTAGAGTGCAAAAACTACAGTGTGCAAAACAGCAACAGTTGATCAGAAAGGGAATAGTAACTATGCTGCTATGCTATGCTTGAATAAACTGTTGAATATTGATAATACAAGATGTTGTTGATGGTCATCATTCACTTAACTTGACTCCACTTTTATTTACAAAACACATTCATTGTGCATCATAAAAGAACAAGCAAAGTATATAACCAAAGAAAACAAACTAAAATCTAAATAAAACGATAATGTTGCACCAGAAAGACAAAGTTTAACCGTCAACCAAAAAGGTGAATACATGGACTCACTTAGAAAATGAACGTAAAATGAACGCAAAAGAAGCCATTAAGAAAACCACAAATTGGGGTACCAGTCATTTAGCTTTTTAATTTCTATCCAGCTGTACATGTGCATGTACATGTTTCATCTTTGGGTCTTGAATTTTTGCACCAGAGTCTAAAAAAATAATACAGTTCTGCCCTAAAATACATTGGTGGATTTCAGCATCGAAAAGACCTGAAAACAGAAAGGCAGAGCAATGGAACCACTGCAAATGAAAGAGTGTGGGTGCAGAGCTGAGGGTGGTGACCTAAGCGTGTCCAGATGAGTGACAAGAGCAGACAGAAACAGAAACAGCCCACTTACCTACTTTCTGGATCTCCTCTGCTCTCTCTTCTTTTTTGTGTGTGTTTCTGATAGAGCACAACAGTTTCCCTGTGAGGGCCATGGCAGCAGGCATGAGCCATCACGGGTCAGACAGCTATTAAAATACCTCCTACTGGTCCTGTGGGGGACCACAAGGGGCTCTTTGACACGGCCGTGTCTCACATCGGCAGATAAAGGACTCTGCTGGGACTGGGATCCCCTTCACTGAGACGCTGGGTGTGTTTAAAGGTCGTGCTGCTTCAATGGAGGAGCCAGATAGCATCTGTCTCCGCCCGGGGAGCGATCGCACTCTGTTATCACTCAGCGTGGGATCGTCTAATTGGTTCTAATGGGGTTAGAAAAACGAACATGGCTCTTGCGAGTTTTCTTTTGATGGTGTAATGTTTTTGCATGCGCTCCTAAAATAAATCCAAATGGAATTGGGAAAGACTGGTTCAGACTGTTTGCGCAAGTAAAAACAGTGGAATTAATCATCACATCTGAGTCTTTCCAGTGTGGTTTCTCTGGTGAGAAGTGAAGGCGATAGCAGCCGCAGGCTTCGTTTCTAAAACCGGGTCTCTGGGGGATCTGGGGCCCTGAGAGGAGTTTGAAGTGGTTAAAGTGCCACAAAACCTCTCAGGACGGAGGTCAGGGGAGATAGTCGGGGCACAAAGGGCTCGACTTTGATATTGGAGACCATGTTTCCCATCAATCTGCAAACAAAAATTACATGTTTCCACCATGACTACAGTCTTCTCATAACCTTAAACTTGGACTTTTCACTGAACTTTACCAGTGCAGACAACACACACACACACACACACACACACACACACACACACACACACACACACAGGAGATACAATGACAAATCACCTATATCAACTAGTCTTCAAGCTCTGACAACATTTTGTTTTATTTCTTCATTTTCGTGGCTACAATCAGTCGAACTCCCAACAGAGTTACAGAATCTAATCTAATAACTGTACGTGATACTTGACAATATGCATATTCATTACACAGACATAAAGATTTATGGTCTAAGTTAGGCTCGCGCAGTAGTGTCTATTTACAGAGCAGCCAACAAAAACTGAAGGCATGTTTTCATTGAAGGCTGAGCAGAGCCTTTTGTCCTGAAGTGTCCTCAGGTTATTAAAACATCTAACGGGGAGTTTATTACTGGAACTGACCAACTTAATGCATGACAGGATCGCAAAGTGGGTTGATCTAATCTGATTAATACAACACTGTTCTGGTTAGAACGACTGGGAGTCCTTTAGTCTTGGTTTTACCATGGTCGCACTCATTTCACGATAAACTTTGAGTCTTTTTTAAAACTTGATATTGTCAAAGAAATTTGGGAAGAATTTGGTAAGGGAAATTTTCCATGTTCCGTTCTGCTTATTTTAAGTAATACTCCCCTCTCTTTGTTGCTCCGTCTAGTTCCTGAGAACTGATTTGTGCAGTATGTAAGCTGATCGACATCAGCTGTTTCATTCATGCTTCACCATCTCTGGCGCGGCGACCATCTGACTAATAACGTCCAGTCATATTCATGCGCTGTTTGCTGCCACGGCTCCAGACCTCCTCGCTCTTTTAGCGGCTAAAGTTTAATGTTCATGTCCGTGTTTACGAACTGGGAATTTGCTCTCTCAGCAGAACCTTTGTTCCTACTTTTTTTTTTGTCAGAGATCCAAATCAAACTGCATCAAACTTTGCTAAAAGTGGCCCGTTCCTTGACGTACATGACTTTGACCTCCACCTAGCCTAAAACAGAGGAAGATAAACATCTGGTACTAACTATTTTTGGACGGACAAATACGTTTAAAGCTGAGGTCATGACGTTTAATGCCAGCTTTGTGCACAAGAGCGTCCCACTAATCCTCGTCCTATTGATTGCAGGAGCTTTTAACCGTTTAATTGGAGCTGTGGAGACGAAACCTGCCTTTTGTCATTGATGTCTGAGGACCGTCCGACTCCAGGCTGCCATCGTGGAAATCAGCCTAAAGACCTGAGGCCTGAATCGACTCCTCTAGCTGCGCAGCTGTACAGCCGGGGAGCCAGAACTGCCTCACCGCAGTGATTAGCTGCCACTTCAAAGGTAATTTAAACCCCGTATGAGTACTTGTCACACCCACAGCCAACTTCATAAGACCTCTCACTTAACGGCTTTCCTGCAACAGGAGAAGTGTGTGCAGGAAGGGGGCGAGGAGGGAGGGGCACAGCACATTCAGAAGGACGAGGCTCATAATTTGTCGAATCGAAAACTGTTATATCCAATAAGCGTAAATGCTCAATGATCATAAAGCCACCTCATTATCGCGCGGTCGCAGCCGGGCATCAAAGGATGCCTGTTCAAGCTCCGGTCCCACACACGTCAACATGGCTCTGGCACAAAGTGGAGAGGGCCGAGCAGGCAGAGAAATGGCCATTATTAGGTGTTTGAGCACAAATATTATATGAGCTTGAGGTTTTTTTAATGCTCCAACGAGGAGTTTTTAATTTCTATAAATAAGACAGTGGAAAAGTGAAACATGCGTTACGGCCTTTTGTCGTCATAGCCGCGCTGGAAATATCTCAGCTCATCATGTTCGTTCTCTGCATCTGCACAGCAATTAAAGGAAAAGTTTGGATCTTTGGGGAAATGAGCTCTTTAGTTCGATTCAAGAGAATTAGACGAGAAAAACAACACCGCTCTCTCCCTCTCTCTCTCTCTCTCTCTCTCTCTCTCTCTCTCTCTCTCTCTCTCTCTCTCTCTCTCTCTCTCTCTCTCTTTCTCGTTTCGCTATTAAATAGGAAGTTAATTCCAAACGGCAGTTCGCTTAGCTTAGCGCAAAAGTAGGAAGCGGGGAAAAAACAGCCGTCCTGGCTCCGTCCACATGTAACAAAATCTGCCCACGAGCACCTCGAGAGCTCGCTAATGAACATGTCATATGTTGTTTAATCTGCGCTAAGACCGAGGTGTAAAAATGGAAAACTGTGGTTTGTGGGGAGTTAGTATGTGTACATGCAGGACCAATGGTGTAATGTAAGAAAATGTACTCAAGGACTTTATTTATCAATTTATCTATTTTTACATACCACACTGAGGTAGAATTTATGGTGGATCCTATCGACTTTCACACCATTATATCACGTTTGTCTCCTTCAAAACAATGACTTGTTGCTTTTGTGAATTTACAAAGTTGAACAGAGATAAGTGAAGTTATTGCTGATTGCTACATGCACACATTACTATGTGGTACAGCACATGCTGTATGATTTCTTGTTATATCAGCAGAATATACAAGTTACATTTCATATATATTAAAAAGCACAAGTACATTCTCATATGCAAGTAAATGGGAGTGGCTGGTCTCTCATCACTTTTACTTTCACTAATTTGCTTCTGCTTTCTGTGTTTCCTCTGTTTCTCTGCTAGACTAGTTCAATATTTCCCAGACTCGTGTCAACCGTGACGTCGAGGTAACTGAGACTAAACTTAATGCTGGTGAACTCTCTGAGCTTTCCTCATCGTCTCATCTCTCTCAACAAGAATGTGTATAAATGCGGTTTGTTACACAAAGTTATTGGCGTGTTTGTGCATTTTAAAAAGGCTCTCCGGAGGTTTTTTTTTTTCTTCCTTTGCACAAACAAGCGAAGAATGTCAACGGGGCGGATTTCAAAAAGGGCTCTGCTTTATTTTGGGGGATCACTGGAGCTGAAACGGCTGAGAACCAGCGTTGTCGTACAATAATAGCAGTAACAGACCAGTGAGAGGGGCCAGGATTCACATCCTCTATGACACGTTTTTCTAGGCTGAAAAAAATCTGGACTTGTATGACATCATGGGTGAGTCACCTCTCGTCTACCCCCCCCCCCCCACCTCCCCTACCTCCCCTCATCTTCACACGGCAAAATAGGAAGCGTAGCCCCCCCAAAATATGCTCTCATTCACAGAATATTTGCCTGCGGTGCTCATCAGGACAGGGAGGAGGACAGACGAGCCCACCGTGTTTCTTTTGGCCCGGGACGCCATCCTTCATCCTCCCCCTTTTCCTCCTCCTCTTCCTCCCTTTGACTTGTTTTCATACTGCTGGCTGAGGCTGAATGACCATTCATGCTGGCTGCTGTTGGATATGGATGTTTGTGTTTGTGTTTGTGTGTGTGAGCGAGAGAGTCTGAGGGGCATGACATCCCTTCATCTGGTGTCTGCCAAGACATCTACACACACACACACACACACACACACACACACGCACACACGCACACACACACACTCACAGACCATCCCACTATAGTCCTCATTCTGTGCCGTACCTCCCTCATAGCGAGTCACAGTCGTGCCACTTCAGCTCACATCAACATCACTCAGCTAAGAGTGACAGGTCCACACACATGCACAGACATGAACACACACACACACACACACACACGCACACACACACACACAGCTTTCCCGCTCTCTCTGGGAGACATCCGGTTGTCTCCGGCGGCAGCGCAGCAGTCGGTGCCAGCTGAAGCAGGAATGTCTGAGCGCTGAGGAGAGTCAGAAGGGAAACTTTGTGCATGACAAATTCATGGCTGTAAATCACTGCAATTTGCCAGACGCCGCGGTGAAAAAAACCAACAAAAAAAAAACAACTGACATCTGAGGAGAATTACGACGCATTTTATTCCTTCGTGCAGCACCTGGAGGACCCGCTGGCAGAGGGGTCGCCTGAACGTCATGGTGTATGAGAGAGAGAGAGATCCTAAAACAAGTCTGTCCAAATGCACAGACGTTGAGTTATCAAGGCCACACGCAGTCAAATGACTCAATATCTGCCAAAACTGACAGTTTTGACAGAAGTTGCCCTCTCAAATTTCGCTCTCAAGATGTGGCCTTTCAAATGTGTCACTGTGGAAGTTTATCAAAAGTTTGAAGTTTCACTTTTTCTGTGTTTACATGGCATATGTTGTGGAGGATCACTTGATCAATTTTTTGCAGAAGAGATGGCATGATGTGGAGTATGACCTAACGCTTTCTATCTAGCTAATCGAACAATGTCTTGAATGAACATCTTCCCCAAAGTGGAATCTTGCAGGATGAGATTTTCTATGGAGACACTTCCTGGAGGCACATCTTATTTTTTAGCTTATAAATAAGACAAAATAAACATTTATTGGTTCCAGAGAGTGGAAACAGAGGAGCAACAATTAAAGAGAATGGAGACAATGAATAATATGCACACACTACATCAAAACACGTTAGTAGAGGAACATAGGCAAAGACCACAATCAGGTACATTGGTCTGAACTCACTGATTCTGGCTTTAAAGCTAGAAAAATGCTCAATCAATCAAATGTTTAACTTTTTTATTAAAGTGGAACAATTAAGCCGAGCCTCTGTCAGCATGTAAAAATGGTATTAATTGCTTTCAAAATGCACAGAGAAAGTTTTTTAGGAAACCGATTTCAACTCCATAAACCCCTGAGCAGCAGAGGCCATCGCTGGCAAGCCGACCGGTGTGGAGACGGATGGAGAGTCATCTCGTTAGGAACGATATTCCGCGCTCGCTGCGCTTCTGTTTGCTGTCGGAGAGAGAGAACCTCCAGCGCCGCCGCCGGAGGGTGTGTCTCCATTCCCAGAAAAGCCCTCGCAGCTCCGCTCAAGTGTGGTGGCTGTCAGTGTGACCCCGCGGCACGGCGCTGTCAGAGCCACACATGAGGACGTGCTCATTTATCATCGGGGCTGCAGACACCGGGGCCGATGACTAACCGAGGTAATGAGCTGCTCTCGGCTGCGCGAGGGCTTCCCTCCCGAGATCCAACTAACATGTGCAGGATCCAAAACCACAAGAACCCCAACAAACCCCACACGGCACCACCCCCATGCGGCTCCACGCAGACAAGGCCAGCAATCAGCGTGATGGATTTCATCCCTGACACACTTTTCCTCAAGCGGCCCAATTAGGAAAATACTTTTGCGGGTTTTTTTTTTCTTCTCCCCCCATCTTTCTTTCCTTCTTTCTTTCTTTGACAAAGCTAAGCTCTCATTGTGTCTCAGAGCGTCCGATCCGGAGCTCCATGTGTCGTACTGTCGGGGCAGAAGATGGATAGACTTTAAACAGGAAATTTAGTTTCATTATGGTTTGGAATAAGGAGTCGGGGAAGTCCCGTTGCACAAAAGGAAAGTGAGAAACCAGATCTTAAGATAGGTGCTGAACTGCAAAACCAAAGACGGACACGTGCAAAAGGGCTTGGAAGCTCACAGACAGACCAACGCGCTCGTTTGAGAAACGAGCCGGCGCTGCCATCCACCAGACAAGTTCCCCTCAGGAGTTTGAGAGAACTTTGGAAGCCATCTCTACCCAAAAAACCTTTGGTAAAGTCTGCTCAAGAAACACTGTGCCTAACCTCTACCTAATCCTTCGATCTGGTTGGCATATCTACCTGCAAGTGATTCATGCTTTCCCTCTTGGCATGTGTCTATTATTACAATGAGGCCTAAAGGAGAGCAAGACTATGTGACGACTGAGGGAAACTGGAGAATGTGGGAGAGAAGGTCAAGGTACATGTTGAAGTATCCTACTGTAAGATACTTAGCCCCAACCTGCCCCAGATGCTGCGCCACCAAGGTACAGATGTGAATGGTTGAAGACAGAGGCTGAGCCTCATATTAGCCTCAGATTAATGGGAGTGAAGGTGTGAATCTGTTAACTGCTGTGAGTGGTCTGGAAATGGTGGGCTGGTGGACTGGAAAAATGCTGTTTCAGAACCAGGACCATGATTTTTTTATAATGTGATATTTCTAAAGTTCAGATCAGGTACAACTGTTACTTGAAGGTGTTTCCACTGGAGGGTCTCTTGTGCATGAGCTGTAATCTCATAAAGTCTATTTTCATGTATCATCCCAGAAGACTCCACTTTGAGGAAAAAGTGAATGCAAAATATTGTTTTATTAGATATTTTGGTCATGTGACCCTGCGTCATGTCATGTGTAAGGTTTCCATTATGCTATGATGATAAACTTTGGTAAGTCGTAAACATTTGTTTTTCATTGTGATGTTTAGGTGTTTCTCATTTCGAGGGGTAATGGAAACACACCTATTCTCCCTGCCAGTCGCTGGTCTGCAGCTTCATTTCACAGTGTGAAGCTAAATTTGTCTTGAACCTGAACAAATAAGGTAACAACATTGTTAAAATAGTCAATCTACAAGTTTTTCTCCTTAAGCGGAAAAACAACTTCTGTGATGTCTGTGAGGAACTGGATCATTTGATGGAGGCAGATCCTCATTAATAATCATAAAAAAACATGACTTTGCTGGAAGCCTTTATAGCTGGGGCCCATACCTTACAAACGTCCTCTTTACCCAGTGTCAGTCTGTGACTGTGTGACGGATGAGCCTCAGCGTCTCCCATGAGGAGGGCTTTTATTAGGAAATGGTGATCACTCTCCTGGAGTGTTTTCGAGAACCACAATTTTCTCTAAGTGAGTTGTTTTGGCAATCCCTCCTCCAGAGGCCCCCGTCTGAGAACAATCATCTACAATGTGTTTGTCAGTTATTTGAAAAATTGACAACGATATCAAATTGCACCTATTATTCAGGCTTCTGGAACAGCTGAGAGCCAGCCGTGATTGCATATCTGCGCCTGCCAGTAGGAACGGCTCGCAGTGCCGGGCCGCTCCAGTCCATTTCACACTCCGGGGGCAGAGACCTGTGCTCGTACTTGGCTTCACCTTGTTAGCTCTCCTCCTTGTTAGCCGCCTCCAGACTGCGCTGTTGTTTGAAAGCTGCCACTCTGAAATAAAGCACGCAAAACCACAGTTTTAGGTTCTGTCCATTTGCACAATACCGGATTGTGTCCTGCTTTGCACCAGTGCCGTTTTAACTGGGAACAGTAATTAGATTTGTTCAGTTGTTTAGACTTATCTCTTGCACGAAAAGAGCCGTCGCAGTGCCAAATGGAGTGATCCAGTGAATGATTTAGATTAAGTGGTATTTGATTTGCATGGCTTGCAGGTTGCACGGACTTTCTAGCCAGTTTCTGTTGCTAAGGACGGAGGACAAACAAAAGGGAAAAAGATGGATCACATTAAAAGGGCTGAAGGGCGTTAAAGCTTTGTGGTGAAACTAATTCCACTCCAGAAAGGGGTATTGTTGTGCCTCTTATTTGATTAGTTAAATCATTGTCTCCTAACCTAGCTTTCAAGTCAACCCTGGTCGAATCGATTAGGCGTAACTCCAAAGCCGCTCTAATCATTATTCCTTTATTAACCATATCTGGAAAGACTGAGTGCAGTGTGTAATGGGTCACTTGTGTCACTCGATTTCACTCTTCATTGCTGCACTAAGCATTTTATCATCTTTCAGCTCATTGTTTTGATTTTCCAGGCACTGCAACACACCACATAATTGGTTGAAAATCAACCATTTCCAAATCCTTCCTTTAGGAGCGAGTAGAGACCAGGGCAAACCTTAAAAATAGAAGATGCTTCAACCGGCCAAAAAGAAGAAAAAGTGCAACTTCTGGAGTGCAGATCTCTTCATTTAATCACTTATTCCCAGCTGTGAGTGAGTTTAGATTTATTTATAGGGCGAGTCCAAAGAGTTGTAGAGTGGTGGCAAATGGACTTGTTGCGGAGGCCATTTACATAACAAAGTTTTCGGGTAAAAGTTTTGCAAAACCTTTGTCCTAATATAAATGGAAACAGTATGGAAGTCCAGAGTGTAAACATTTGACCCTGTCTGTGTCTCCTTGTAGGTGGGGAAAACACAACATTTTGACAAAAGCCATGCCAGACAGCCAAATGTCTCTATTCATGGGGTGTCTACTACAGTCTTATGTACACATATTGAAAAAAGCTGCTGTTCTTGTGTCGAACTATCTGCAAATGACAACTGAAAATTAATTTGAATTTGTATTTTGTATTGGTTGCATGTTTATAACAGAAATTTGGATCGTACACAACACCTTGAAGTTGCAGCAAGTCCTGTTGTTGCACAATGACAGTAAAAGCTGTCTATTGTACTGTATTGTATTCTATCCAGTTCTGAATGTCATTACGTCAGTGTTACTGTGCAGCACCAGTGATAAATCTTTCTTTTAAGAGATGAGGACAAACCTTTAAACCAAAAAACATAACAGAGCTTTGTTCAAGCCGAAGAGAAAAAGTCGACCTGAATCCTGACCTGAGGGCGTGGACGTTTCTAGACACGGATAGTACTGTAGATGGACAACTGCAGCTGTCAGGATGGACAAAAGCTGAAACACATTGTCACAAACATAGAGACAACAGTGAGAAAATGTGAACAAAAAATGATGTGGAACATTGGTTTTGTTTATACACCTCATCTGGACATGAAACGAGCTTTCAGCGCGAGCAGTGTTGCGGTGATTCGAGCGCTGATTAAACAGTCGACTGAGGCGATGGTTGGTGTCGGCTGGAGAACAGACAGTAATTATTCTGCTGTTTTTCAAAACTGCACTGTCCGAGTGGAACCGGACGGACCTGGAGTGAACTGAACAAAAACACACACTTTTAAGGCAGGTTTGCCTTGGCTCTGTGCTGCATACGTACCCTCTCGTTTCAGGAAGGCCCCCCCGTTGTTTACGCTCCGTCCTCACCTCTATACATCACCTCGACCGTTCCCCTGGGGGGAGGGGCCACTCTCCCCTCATCCCTCAGTCACTTAGGCCGTTACTCTGTGCATTAATGGACCGAATGGACTCGACGACTGGCACCGAGCACACTCCATCTTCCTCCCCCTCCCTTCCTGAGTTTTGATCACTCTTTGTTGACTTTCTCCTCCTCGCTCCGTTCTCTTCCGTTTTGACCCTGTTCCTGTTTTCAGAGGTTTTCTCTCCAAGTCGCTTGTCATATCACTGAGGCAGGCAGCCCCGCCGTATGATTTAGCTCCGAGTTGATTTTCGTGCAGAGTGATACTCTGCATGTCAGAGCCTCTGTCAGTCGCACACAATTCGGACGCAAGCGAGTTTTCCAGCCAGGCCCGAACTTTTTATTCTCTTTTCATGCGAAAGAATGGAATTAAGTCCGTGCATTACAGACTTCAGTTTTTCTGGCCAGGCACGTTGTTTTCCTTGGCTGCTGCACTTAAAAGTCTGTTGAAACTGGCCCCCTTTTTTTTCTCATGTCTATAAATGGGCTCTTTTCATGAATCCATGAGGGAATGCTTGCTTTTTGAAGGGATTTAAGAGGATACGGCACTGTACTCAGTCAGGGGCTCTAGACTTGTGCTCCGCATTCACACACTCCATCATATTGAGGCTAATATGGTATGGCTGGGCCCGCTGTATATGAATCGCCATGGTATTTATCAAAATGGCTTTGCCAAAGTGCCGGAGACGGGAACAACTGGAGTGGTGATGAGAGAGGTTAGTGAATTGCTTCCTGTCTCCTGGAGCTGATGAGTGAGAGAGAAAAGGAGGCAACAGATGCACAGATAGCCGAGGAAAACCAGGGGACGATGGGAGGAGCTTAGCCTTGATTGTTTCACAGAGCATTTGTAGAGGTCTATACTTAAAACCTGAGATGGGATCTGCAATTAAGAAATGTAATAAATGGCACTTTTCTCTCTCTTTTGTTTTGGGAATTTCCCATATTTCCTCACATGTCACGTATTACTCTGTTTACCTGTTCACACCCCTGCCCTGTCCCCATTGTCACACTGTTCACACTGTAGGTCTTAATGTTCAATTTTGTAATTGCTCATGTTATGATTTTAAGTGTGAATCTGAATTGACCTGCATGTGTAGAGGACTTCATATGAATATGGATGCTATGTGTGTCAAGTACATATGTCATCATGTATTAACATTGTTGTTGTACAATTTGAGCTGACAAACTAATGATGAAGTGATAAAAGGAGGAAGAAGACAAAGGAAAGAGAGCCAGTATAAAACTAGGCTGTAAATCATCATGTATATATCCAATATAGGACAGCATGTGAAAGTGTCCTGGATCTGCTTTTAAGCAGTCAGATTGTGTTGTTCTGACTTAAAGCATCAGACATGGGTCACATATGGACAAAAAGAGTTGGATTTGGCCTCAGCGTGAACGAAGCCTTTTCACACCAATCATCTCCTTCCCCTCACATGTCCTCTCAGCCGCCTGTTATGTTTCAGATTTCCTGTTTTTGTATTTACGTCCTGTTTTTGGTTTGGTTCTTTCGCAGCTCATCTGTTATTGTCAGTGTTCAATCTGTTGTGCTTGCTTGTTAGTTTTTTTCCCCCCTTTGTGTTTTCTTTCTTTTACACATTTTTCTTGATTTTAGATGTTCTATACTGACCATCATGGCATAAAAAGAACAATTTTGAGACTCGAAACAATAGTTTGAAACTTTGCCTAGTGCACTTATTTATTGCAAAGAAGATCAATTTTACTATTTGGACTTTGAGACAACTCCAACACAAAGGGATGAAAGTGTGTGTTTTTCTACAAAAACACAAAAAAACAAGTCAACAGTGAAACATTCAGTTCCTGTGCTCGACTTTCATCCTCTACGCTCTGCTTCTTCCATGGATTTTACAGTGATGGTCACAGACAGACATTAATTTCATTGTTCTAGGAACAACACCAGCACTGACCCTTCAATCAGAGGCCACACACACACACACACACACACACACACACACACACACACACACACTGAAACACACCCATTCACGCTCATTGCATCTGTTGCTTGTTAGTTTGCAGCTTAAAATCTCTGCGGTCAGCTCAGTGTCTCTTCAGAGTGTATAAAAACGACGGTTCATCGATCAAACTTAAAGACTTTTCTGACTTTTATTTTTTTTGTCAAACACAACTCTAAAGAGCTCCCCGAGTATGATCGGACGCATCGTCTCCTCTAAGTGAACTGAACGTGAATAAACATTGTGCCTGAACGTAAAGGCTTCTCCGAGCAGATAAGGTTTAATAATCCATGTCCTCTTTAACGTCTTCCTCCCTCTGCTGCCTCCTCTTCCTGTGGATGTGAGGCCAACTCCATCCTTCCAGAGGTCCCATCGCGCTGGAAATGCTCAAACTCAAAAATGTCTGCTCTCATGGAACCAAAGCTCTCAATACAAACACCAACCCAATGGATGTTATATTAAGGCTGTTTAATGGTACATTAACCATCTTTTTGTGTCTGGGTGGTTTTTGAGGTTTTGGGAGTTTCTTGCTTTCTCCAGACATCTGAGGTGATATTAAGTTACTCGGCCTCTCTCTCGCTTTATTTCTCTGGTGCTGGACCTGCACCAGTCGCATTAGTTCTGCACTCAGAGTTGTTTGCGAGAATCAGATTTTCTCTCCACTGTTTCTGTTTTGTATTACCTTTGATTTATGTGCCGTTTTGTGCCGTATTTGTCATGGAGGCTTATGTCAAACTTTGACTTAAAACGATTGTTTTACCTTGATTTGATTGTCCACAGTATGTGCTAGGCCCTCGCTCCGGCTCACTGCTCATATTTTTCGAGGCAAACTTCACCATTAGCTTCAGACCTGCACTCTTTCCACTCTTGGTCTTTTGTTTTCGCTCAGGTTCTCACCCTCTTCATGTCCAGACCTCTGTCCGTGATCTCGTGACAGTCTATTCGTCAAGTTATTTGGACGACTTCTCTGGCCCTGTTTTTACTGAGAAATGTGTCCCCAGTTAAGGAATTACAGCGAATTGTAGACCATTAGCTGCTTTCAAACTTTGTCGGCGGAAACGATTATCTGCCCCTGTTTCAATCTCTGGGTCAATACCAATTAGTGTAGAAATGAGCCAAATCGGCTCAAAAGTTATTCCTTATGCACAGAAAGGTTTACAGTACTTCAACATTTTAACTAAATGCTCCAACGTGAAATTATTCTCAAACTCCAACCCATCCAGCTCCAGCGTTTTACTCCAGGTGATGCGTTTCTGTCGTATTGTTTTGGTTTTCACTGTTTGGGTTACAGCTCATTTTGACCTTGTTTCTACGCAGGGCAGCGAAAGATTCACAGCCCCCCGGTCTTGACCTGGACACGACCCACTCTGTGTGTTTCTGTCAGCTGAAAGATTGCGCAACGTCTGAACTCGGGATTGCGCTTTTAAGGGGACAGAGAAGGAAAAAAAAGCTTTTACTTTGGCTTTGTAATCTCAGTCTAAAACATCGTCATGTACATGAACACATTTCGGATGTTGAAGTCGTAGCTAAGGAACAGGCTGTTTGGACCAGAGATGGGAAGATACATAAAATATGGTGAAAAGTTGATCTGTTATTTAGCAAGGAACATAAAGTCACATAAACATTCATGAGCGGCTGTCAAGACAGCGAGAGTCAAGGCTACATGTGGTTGCCAGATAAGCATTAAAAGGGCCGAAACTGTAAAATCCCCACATCTAAAGATAGGAATGTAAAATAGCATCTGAGGCATTTCTGATGAAACCAGTGTTCCTCAGCTTCAATGAACGAGGATAACTACTTAGTTGAAGCGTTAACTTAGTAACTCTTAACCCCTAATGAGCTGACACACTTCAATAAACCAAAAAATAAAGAAATATTATAAGAAAATCATTAAACATGCTATATTAAATAAGTAAATATGTTTTTTTTATGTGAAAATACTTTTTAAATTATCATTATCATTTGACATTGATGACATTATCATCACTATTGATGATTTATTTGTATTTTTTTCATAATATAATCTCTCTGACACCCTGGACATCATTAGATCTCTGTTTCGTGTCCAGTCGGCGTGATCCTGCATGCAGGCGTCGTATCGTCGCTGCAGCAGCGTTTCGTTGTCCACCCGTCGTGTCTTTTAATCCGCGCTGCCATTGTGTGGTCTCCACTCTCACTGACACCAATTAAGTCATATTTCTGTTGCGCGGCACTAAATCGTTTGCACACTCACGCTCACACGATTAATCCTGTCAGTGTTCCAGCTCTGGAGCCCCAGAGACTGAATGAATTCCTGGTTCCGACTGAATTATTTCCGTAATCGCGCTCTCCCACCCCACACCATGCTGCTACAGCCTCTCTCAGGTTGCCGTTAATGATCGTGTGCCCCAGCCCTGAACCCCTGACATTAAATACCCTAAATGTAGTGTGATGTGATTGTAAAACTTCTGACTGCTGCATCTATCAAATCACAGTGCACCCCCCTGCCCCCCACTCTTCATCAAATAACAGGGAGGAACTCCCAGCTCACTGCGCACTTTCTTCCCTTTCATGCTTCCTGTCAGTCACTTTGGGTTTTCTTTTTTTTTTCTGCGTGTTTCGAAGTGAAGTCAGGCTGCTGCTTTCTGCCAAACGCCTCTCAGGATGATATTTGATAGGAGTGCTGTACAAGAGGCAAGAGGGACGGGGGCTTAAAGTGTCACTTCTTCATTAACCTTCATATCTGTCCTGTCACATGCTCAGTGTGAAGCTCCTACCGCTGCTGCTGATTCTGATGGGTCCTGTGGTATCTGGTCGAGTCAGGATGCTTTCAAACTGCTAAAATCTGAGCAGAATTAATATCATTATTATTGTCATGACAGCTCGGCTGAAACCAGGAGCAGCTGCCAGATGCATTAACGCAAACCCTCTGTGAAATCCTGGGCTGTGGTGAGGTGGATGGGAAATACCACAACTCCTCGAAATGTTATTGGCAACTGGTGCCATTTTTCAAATAAAGCTCTTCCAAAACGTTCATATGATTTTAATAACTTAATCATCAGTCTGTGTCTCAATCAGTCAAGGTTTTAGCTGCAGTTCATCAAGTTTTTTAGAAATGCATCTAAGGACATTAGAAATCCCAAAAATGCAACAATACTGTGTAGTTTATCAGAGAAGCTTAGGCTACCTCTACATCAACCTTCACCAATTCTTCACCAAATGAGACAATAGTCTGAGTAAGAAACAATCATGCAAATTCACCTAAATTCACCTAAATAAGAACACATATGGAATAAGCATTAATCAGCATAACACATATGGTGCGTTCCAACCTTATTCACTTTGTACAGATATTTAAACACCTCATTCACAGTAAACGTCCCAGTAAAACTTTTGTAATATTTTCCAACAGTTGTCGACTGTTTGTTGAAGCATGTTCTGGTTGACGTCCAAAACAAGGTGGAGACAAAAGAGAAAGCTTTCGGGATGAAGGGTGAAACCTGTTACCTGTGATGCTGTAAATGTTGAGGGATATGAATATCATGAAGGTTTTTGGAGACCTCAGAATGGGCTGTAGGATACGTACTGTACATACGTTTGTCTGAACTAGATGGCTGACAGCACCTACCATGCTCATTCTACTTCCTCATATTTCCATATCATGAATGGTATGATGTTGAACAAAGACGTAAACACCATAAAGCCCATGTAAACACCATAATCAGATTATTGTTGAATTCAGAATAAAGCCAATATTCAGAACACAAATGTGAGAGTACCGCAGATTATTTTGAGTCCCCATCAACTAAACAACTGTAAAGCCAAAACAAAACGCTGAAAGGGGATAAAACGCCCAGACAACTGTTGGAGTGATGGGTCCCCAAACTGTCTAATAAATTGTCAGTACAGAGATTTACAAGAGGGATTTCAGGGTGTGTTTGTTCGACATGTGTGTCAGATTTTCACAAAGTGGTGCGGACGTCTCAGCTGAGAGGCTCTTAAAGTATAACTCCTTCTCTGCGGTTACCAAAAAAAATGTTTTCGTATCCTGGGGACGCGGGTTCAGTTCCCTCTGCCATAAAAAGCGAAACCCAGTCACAAAATTAAAGATACGTGAGATAAATGTGGTGTGAGGCGCGGCAGCTATCATCGGACCGGGCTGCAGGCCTGTTAAATCCACAGCTTATTCTTATTTATGAGGACAGGTAGACGGAGCTTAGGAAAACAGCAGAGATGACAGAACGCCGAGATCAGATATCGACGCTAAAGCGACGCTCTGCGGGCAAAACCAACATCCGTGTGGAAATGACCCAGACGCACTTTTTGAGAACGAATCCCAAAGCCCGACATCTGAGGGAACCTGAGCCTGTCCGTGTGTGTGTGTGTGTGTGTGTGTGTGTGTGTGTGTGTGTGTGAGGAGGGGGGAGATGGGAGAGGGAATGATACAGCATATAACAGGAGTGTTTCTGATTTGTCAGCAAGATTGATTTCCAGGGTTAAAGCCAATAATAAGTCTTGGTAATTGATTTTAAATGAAGTGAAGAGGAGACAGAGGAGGGAGGGAAAAGACAATGCCAGTTGTACAAACTGCAAGATAAAGAGAAGAAATAAGGAGGTCAAGACTATGATGAAGTAAAAAGTAAAAGTTCAGTATTACACAACTGGACTAATGCTGAAGTGTATCTTATCATGCCACTTGTATATCATATATCTGTTCTGTATGTAAGTATCTTATCACGTCATTTTACACAGTTTTCAAGTCTCATATTTGCACATCATCATTCACATTGTGTGATGGATCTACTTGTTAGATTTTTCCTGCCTTGTTTTTATTGCTTTTATTACTTATTTCTTACGCTATTTTATTATCATAATTGTGTTTACCAATTCACTGGTTTCTTTCAGTATCATGTGAGTACAGACTGGAATGACTGTCAAAACTCTTTGAGTCTTTGGAAGGAAAAACGAGAGAGAAGAAGATGTAGTTAAAGAAGCACGGATGGAGAAAAAAGACTGTAAAAAAAAAACAAAAAAAGAAAAACACAGACCCGGGCTGAGACACACAATATGAGTCAGAAAACCAGGCGTCAGCCAGCGCGGCCTCGTCTCATCAGTGCGACAGGTTCATGAGTGATAGCAGCCAAAGACCGGCTGCCGTGCACCCTCTGCTTTATTTCATCATGAAAGTTTTATGCGTGGAAAAATAACACAACGTTGAGCCAAGAGACTCGATGGTCGAGAGAGAAAGAGAGTGAGGGAGAGAGAGGAGGGAAAAAAAACGAGAGCCCTCTGAGACAAAAGGCTTCTGTTGTTTCTAAATGAACATTAATTTGCAACTTGGCGGACCCCCGCCTGGAGGAAGCTTGTGGTAAAGATGAAGAAGAAAACGAAGACGAAGAAAAAAACGAGTTTGCGTTTTACCATCTGAGACCCGGGCTGGTTTTTTATGCAAACCTTGTGGTTTCAGCCTTAAAAGTGTTTGGGTTTCACCTCTGCCCCCAGTGACACCCACTCTGCTCCACACCCCAGCGATGGCAGTGAATCAGAGCGAAAGCTGCACCCTGGGATTTGTCCGCACCTCGGAGAAGTCTTTGTCCCGCGTTTGTCCTCTGAATTATTTGTCCTATACCACCAAACGGAATAAAATCAAAGCGCTCCGACTCCCGTCGAAGCCTCTCAGCGCCCGGGTTCGCGGCGGTGATGAAAGCGGGTCACGGGAGCAAAGGTGCAAAGGTAAAGTTAAAGATCGGATTTATTCAGTGACAGGACGTTAAACTTTATGGGCTCGTGTGGTTTTCACAAGGGCAACAAAAACAAAGAGAGGCTGAAAGAAAACTTCACATTTCCATTCGTTCCTGTAATTCATCTCCGTCTCTGTTGTGATTAGTTAAAAGTTTCACCAACGCCGCAGCACACGATAACAGCTTTACACTATACATACACGATATACTCCATATATTTCATGTCCCATAACGCCTATTATTGAGAACTTATATTGCAAAATACGTTCAGTTCTGCTGGGAACATGTCCCTGTCAAACTATTGGTTTACAGATAAGATAATTCTCAGTTTCTCACGTGAAAGAAAGTTACGGAGCACTCTCGAAGCATGATGTAAATCCCACATTCATATAGCTTGTCAAAACACATTTCGCTATAAATGAATAAAAACAAGTGAAATGGCCTTATCATAACTCATCCAGGGAGAGAGGGGACGCGAACGAGCGCAGCAAATTCTGTGTCGATCCAACCCAATAGCTGCTGAGATATTTCACTCCAAGGCCACAAACCGGGCCTCTCACCAGCATCAGTAGGATTTATCCTCTGAGGATCGTAAATGTCTGAAAACATTTCATGGCAATCCATCCAGAAGCTGCTGAGAAGTTTCAGTCTGGTGGACGGAAGAACGGACCAACCAAAAAACCCAAATTTGTGAAAACAACCCGAAAACTATGTCACTCAGGAGCCTCGTTCATGGAGAACATCTGCTGTTGGGAATAAATAATAATCAGGTTCATACGTACATGATGATATACGCCAGTTTTTCCATGATTCATCCAGTATCTTACCTGGTTTGTACCATAACAACGTTGTGGGGGTCTCCAATGCACAGATGGCGAAAAACAACGAATACACCCTGGACAGGTGTCCAGTCCATCACTCTCACACACACACACCTAGGGACAACTTGGGGCCTGTCCACTGAGATGAACAAGTTTGTTTTATTTCCTCATTTTTGTTTTCCATCCACATGGAGACAGCATTGAATATTGTAGTTTTTGAAACCCTGGACCATTATTACAAGAACCGGGAAACACCAAAGATGGCGGCCCATTGATTCCTATGGACGTTACTCGCCTGGTGCATAATCTGAAAACGTTTTGACAGATGAAGAAATGGCTGTCTGCCCCATAGAAATGGTTCCAGACCAGTGTGGCTCCACTTCTTTGCTGGGCCAGAAGTAAAAACCACTGATGTCAGCCCCTTTGGATAGAGATTGAGCCTAAAAACCCCACAAAACTATGCTAAGTGCAACTTTTGAAAGACTCCTATGTAAAAGAAGTCATGGACGTGATGAAACAGCAGCTAAAGAAGCCATAGAAAGTCTATAGGGACCAAGAAAAGTGGCCTTGGCCTTGGGGACAAACCTAACCTAGTGGCTCCCAACCACCTTGAACCATGGAAAAGCATATTCTCAGCTGGTTCGCACGTGAACAAGCACCAGCACTTGAACTACTCAGGTTGATAAGAGGCATCTGTCACCGTTTTTATGTGATCTTTTCTAAAAATGTACTTGAATAAAATCCCAATATGAAACATAAGGAGCATCAGCTCAGGGAGCGGCTGTGAGCCAAACCTTGCCCCATAAAGAGCGAAGAGGCCAAAGATAGAAAAGATGATAGAGGAACAATAAATTTCAAGAGAAGTGAGAAGAAAAATGTCAGGGAAGAAAGGAAATATATTTTTTCCCTTGTTCCGCTCTACATTCACCGGGAGGAAAAGGATCCCTGCTCATTCTCTGGACTTCAAGACGTGAAATGAGAAAATTCCATCCGTCGGCGACGATAAAAGACGGTGTTGTTGTAGGACTCTCAGGGTTGGGTTACGTGATGTTTGTCTCCCTGGAAACCAGCCCGTCGGAGAGGTGTCGGGCTTAGCAGCTGAGTCGGGATCAGAAACAGGTGAGAGCCCTTCGCTCTATCGTACTGTGATTTCTGAATCCCGGAGGCTTCCCGCCCAGAGGAAATCGTCAAACTAAACATCGAACCCAATCCCATCTTAACTGTTCTGGGAGCTTCAGATTCCATATCTATTGTAGTCTAATTGCAGCTAAATAATAAGAAGTGGATGGCTACGACTTATTGTGACTCCATTTTGAGGCTATAAGGTGTAAAGTATGACTAAGTTTTGTAAATAAGGATCTTGATGCATTTCAGAAAATACTCTGTTCAACCATTCAAGGTCTTCTTAAAGAATCTATTTTCCTATTGTCTTTAATATTAAATATTACCTGTGTTATCGTTTTTCCTTTCTCTACTCTAATGAAAATGTATTCTGCAATTTTTTACTCCACACTCTACTCTCACTAAGTTTTCCCAGACTGGAAAAGCCTTTCTAAAAAAAACATTTACTTGGATGCTCCAACGTTCCACTAAAACCCAGATAAATTACACACTTATTTGTCTGTCGGCTGTGTGACTGGGCTCGGGGATGTTTGCTTCACCTGAGTGCCATCGATCTCCATTTGCAGGAATTGTGCATGCATGGAAACCAGGTCTGGACTTGATTGGGAGGCGGGTGGAGAGGCGGCCAATTTGTCATCATTTGGGTGACAACCTGTCTGACTGACACGCTCCCTCGCTGACCTCGCTAAACTGATAACACGACTGTATGTGTGCGCCTGTGTGTGAGCAGGGAGAGAGAGAGAGAGAGAGAGAGAGAGAAAGAGAGAGAGAGAGAGAAGAAAGAAAAACAGCGACAAGGGGACGTTAGAGAGAAAACATTCCAAACCTTTCCAGGGTTTCATGTGTTGATTTTATTTGAAGGTTTTAATATTCAGAAAAATGCATCGAGTGTGATTGCAATACAGATTAACTGGATTCTTAAATTTCAAACTGATGAGATGGGAATTAGACTCAAGGTGGAGGTAGAGTGGGACTTGTAACGCATCCGACCACATTCCCAGAGATTCCCATTAGTCACATTGTTGAACTGCTGTGAAATATGAAGCAGCATCAGAGACCAACAAAAATTAAAGTTCCTCCATTTTACGATCACGGTTATTGTATTTATACTGTTTTGTATGCACATTGAAGTAAAATGTTTTGTTATAGTTATGCATTTTTTCTTCTTCCCTCTTTTATTTTGGTTAAGTGCTAGCAGTGGTTAGCAGCTGTTATCATTAGCAGTCAATGGCAGTTATTGCCATTTGTACTAGTCACACTAACTTTGTCATGACAGTTGTTAATGACAATGATACCAGCTGGTGTAGCAATGCTAAGCTACCACAGCTGTTGATGGCAGTTATTATAGGTTCTGTTAGCAACCCCAACATTAGCGGTGGTTAGCAACCGCAAAAGCAACAGCTTTTATCATAGATTGTGCTAGAAACCCTAACTCGAGCAGCGATTAGCATTGGTGGCTAGTACTGGCTAATTGTATGTTATTAATGGCAATGGTACTTACATTAAATGTTTGTGTACTTTCATGTCATTTTTTATTTTCTACTGTACAAATATGTTTTTGTAGCGAACCTTCATTTGCTTTTGCACTTCTTTGCTCACCCACTCTGAAAGCCGTTTTTTTTTTAAAAAAGCTAGATTTTACCTCACTTGTTTTCCTTGGCACTTTCAGTTCTGATGAAATGTTCTGTCCTTAACTTGAAGCTGCTTTCAGAAATGTGTCCGAGGCCTTGAAGCCAAACATTTACTGGCTACATACGTAAATACTTAGGTAGCTGATGAAAACCGAGACAGAGACGAAAAAAAAAGTAATTATCAGACTTTCTAAGACATGCAATGCTTTTCAGAGGGGTAAAGGCCTAAAATAGGGATAATTGATCTCTTTTTACCCTTGAAATATTTATCAGGAAATTCACAGCATTTAAGACATTTTCACCTTCTATTGGACATAAAATGAAACTTAAACCATAACTCAAACTGAACACCACACCACGCCTCTGTTGTTTTGCTCAAAAGATGATTAAAGTTTAACCTTTGACCTTGTTTTCTCCAGAGGAAACGACATTATTTTTCTTTTCAGCGTTGTGTTTTGTTTGGAAATGAAAGCTGTCCACTGCGGTCAGACATTAGGGTGTGGAGCCTCAGATCTGTTTTATACTTTCAAAAAAAAAAAAAAAAAAGACACTATTTGGTAGACACGGTAATGAAGTAATTGCCTGCGTAACTCAGAGATGGAAGACAGAAAGCCCTGTCTGTGTGCGTGTGTGTGTGTGTGTGTGTGTGTGTGCTCTTATTCACCTGGGTACAATTGTATGCAGGTGTGGCTCTCTGTATATGTCAATAATCAAACTCTGTATATGTGTCGATATCAACAGTTTACTCAAGTATTCAAAAAAACAAAAATGAAACGTGGCAGTTTTGCGCTTAGTAACATCTATAATTTGCCAAGATCTCCGAACGTGCAGCTGCAGCACAGAACCACATATATTTTACTGTCCGTTATTAAATAAACACATTAACGTGTCCTGCACTATTAATCCTACAGCAATATATTAGAGTCAGCACCGTCAGCGGCCGAATCTGAGCAAAATGGAACGAAACGCGAAGAAAAAGCTGCAGCTGACGAATAAAAGCAAATCTGAAGTTGATTATGAAGAGTAATGAGTTGTTCTGTTACAGAAGCTGCTGTTTTAGTTCCATTTTTACAAGCAATCAGTAGCAGAACAAATAACCGCGTGCAGGGAGCAGCCAGCCAGGTGGGCACGGCGAAGGCTGAATAATTGTGTTGCCTGAGCTGTTTTCTCAGTTTAAAGCGTGGAACGAAAGATTAACTCCCCAGAGAAAGGATTTTAAAGATCCAACCTCTCCAACAGAGCTGGCATGAGAAGGACTGCTGAGGCAGACAAGATGTAAGAAAGGATCCTTTCTCTCCGCTTGAACCATTTTTTTTTATTATTTGGATGAATAAAGGCAGGTTCTGGTGCCGGCCAGGGGTTTTAAAGGTTTCCCACCTCTTAAAGCTACTTCGCAGGTCTTTGTTGGTGTTGTTGTTGTGGGGTGCAGGGTGGGACAGGGAGAGACGTAAAGGTTAAAGGTCAAATCTGAGTTGTGATTACATATCAACAAGAGGATGTTATGGGAGGTGATTGGTTAGCTAGAAGGACCTGGGTGCGACTCATGGGTCGGACCGAGGGACTTTCTGTGTGAGTTTGCATGTTCTCCCTGGGTCTCCATGGGTTTTCTCCTCCCAAAGACATGCATGGGAGACTTTAAAAATTCCTCCTCCAAGTGTGAGAGTGAATGGTGTATGTTTTTACTCTCCATTGGACCACTGATCTGTCTACTAACAGGGTGTATTCTCCTCTCAATCAAGGTGAATGGACGCTGGATAGAAGTTGAATGACGTACATTTGGTATTTGGAATGTATATAATGTGCGAGTGGGAATGGATGTTTTAACATCCATATAATTGACTGTCAGTTTGCACAACCTACTTCTCTACATATATACAGCTTACATTTCTCCCACAAGGAGACCAAATAAAGTTGACCTCGACTGTGCTTTGGCATGAGCACACACTGATAAGGTGTTAAGCTAAGGTTAAGGTTAAGAAGATGAATGGATGAATGAATGGACTCATGTCACACAGGCAATACACACTGCAGTAGAGACCAAATCAGCATCTCTGAGTCTAATGAGGTCAGATGGTGTTACTGCAGAGGATCTCATCTAATATCCATCCGTGTCAGTTGATTTTTGGAGTCTGTTAAAACTGTGATGAAGACTAACACTGTGAGGTCATGTTCTTAGCGTTCTGTCGGTCTCTGCAGATGCACATGTCGAGCGAAATGACGAATTTATTTGCACTGTATTTATAAAAATGAAAGAAGTCATTACTCCTAATGTGCGTAATGAGCCTGACTAATCACACAAACTCAGCACAAACCCGAGGTGTCACGCTCCGCTGAATGTTTATGTGTTAATCAAATCAGAAACATGACATCACAGCAAGGACCGTATCATAAATAGTGGATGGAGGCACCATGATGTCACCCACCGCTTTGCGGACTTCTGTTTGAAACCTCTGGGCTGCTGTAACGCTGTGTTTTTGGGAGCTTGGGGGATTTGTTCCGACACATCTCTGCACAGCTTAAAAGTAAATAAATGCTTTATACATCCCACATGTATAATTGTGCAATATAAATAAGACATCTGCAGTGTCTGGACTGCAATAAATCATTTGAATACCATTCATTTTATATTGAACTTAACAGTTAAAGGACGCCATGATTCTTTCTTTCATGCAAAAACTGCTTTATAGGACGCAAAGACCATTTCCTTCATCTTATGAGATGGTGTTATTCATATCTGCACTTCACAGTTTGCAGATCTTCTTCTAACGCTTTGGTAAGAACCATGATATGGATTTTCAGATTGAATCCGTGAGGAAATGAACGTCCCGCAGCAGCACAGTGGTTCTTTGTTAGTCGACCAAAACGCTCTCGCTGTGTGATCACCGCAGGATGCGGGGCTCATAGAAACACACACACGCAAGTACAAGTGTGTGTACACACACACACACACGCACACGAGCTGAGTGGACTTTAGAGCAGTCGTATGAGTGTTTAATAAGCGCAGAGAGGGGCCAGTCAAAATTCACACACACACAAACTTAATGAGGGGTGTCTCACATGTAGTGCTTCAACTGACGCCAGGAATGGAGGAAGAGGGAAAGGTGTGTGTGTGTGTGTGTGTGTGTGTGTGTGTGTGTGTGTACAGTGTGGTGAGGTGGTTTGAAGGTGTGAACACACTTACACACTTAACTAAGCTGCTCCACTCAGGCTTTCCCCAGGACTTGTACAAACACATTAATCTGTCTGTCAAGTTTCTGCGTTTACACACAGTCTGTTTGCCGATCTGTGTACACATGCAGAAAAAAAAGCATAAATAAACAGAGGAATAAATAAATAAATAAATAAATAATCACCCTGTTTTCTACAAATGTGTCTGCAAGATGTCTCATCTGTGATTCCACTCTGTGAACAGACTAACAGATGAAATTGTGAGTGATTATACACTGAAAAGCGAAGATGTAGAACAGTTGGTAGTGCTAGAAGATAAGTGAGTATCTTGGGCCCAAAAAGGTTAAATCTGACTCCTTTACCAATATGATATGTGGTCTTGAATTTGATTGATGTTCATGTTGGGTTTCCTCATATTATTTTGTCAAACTGCCCCTCATGTGTCTCCTGTCGGTCTGGAACTTTTCTGTTCACCTGTCCCCTTGTTTCCTGAGTTTTCCACCAATCAGCTGCTTCTCCTCTCATGTCTCTCCAGCTGCTCCTTCTCTTCTTGATTACCTTGTTGTTTCTGTTTACATCCCCTGTTTCTGTTTCTCTGTAGCGTCGTCCGATATCAGTTCCCCGACGTCTCCTGCTCCAGGTAGGTTTGACAGCAGACTGTTTGTTGTTCTCCTCGCTTTCATGGTTTCTGTTCTGGGTTTTCTCTTTTTTGGCTTTTCTGTTTTCTCATGTCGTTCCAAGTTTTGTTATTTATGTCAGCTTTGCAGCAAAGCTCACTTCATTTACTCACACGACCTTCTCTCTGAAGTTTGGTTCTCACTGTGAGGCTGCAGCACCAGGGGGCCTGAGAAATCCCCATGTGCAAAAAAAGAAAAAAGAATCAAGTCTTTCAGGGTATTTGTATCTTGTTTAGTGTTTGATTAGCTCAATTTATTACGAAACTGAATTCCAAGCAATTTCCTATGACCTTCCAACAAATGGAAAACGCCGTAGTTAAAACATCCTTTAGCAGGGGCCGAATTCTGTTTATGACACATGAAGAAAAATGAGAAATTCTTTTGCGGAAAAATGTCTTTTGTTCATTTTTCTCTTTGTTTGTTTGCGGCCTTTTTGACACCCCGCTGGACTTTGATTGGTGTTTGCCTGTTTGGTATACAGTGCGGTGACTTGTGACGCCATTATTCCGATGGTGGGACCTCAGCAAATACTTAATCATTCATAGGAATCTAAATACTGTTCCTCTGCTCTGAAATATGTCTTTTTGATAATCTGGAAACGGGACAACAAGCAAATCTTTTTTTTACTTTAGATACAGCCTTGCACCTAATCATCTTACTGCCTGCGATGAGGTCAAAGATCTTCATGATACGCAAGAAAACCTAGCCACATAGTTACAGGAACTGCTGGGACAAGTTATAGGACCTAGGCAGTCCAGTTGCCTCTGAAGCCAGGTTTCTGTCCAGCACCTCTAGGAGTCCATCCATTACCCCTAGAAATGTACAAAACCTAAATATCCCCCCCAAAACAAGGACTTGGAAACAACAACATTTCCAAAAACTTCTCAAATATCATGGAAAACATTTTAAAACTCTTATTAAGTGGTTTGTTAGACTTTGAAGAAAAATATTTACTTGTAGACTTTTAGACTTTTTGCATTGGCATGTCACAGATGTGATGTATGAGGTCACATGACCAGTTCGCCTTAAACAAGATGGCGCGATATGAAGCAAGACTGAACTTTCTTCAATATCTAATTATCAGTATCTAATAAAACAATGCTTTGGATTCACATTTTACCCAGAGTTAGGTCTCAGATGAGATTTGACAAAAATTATGGGATATAGATGACACAAACACTCTTCAAACACCTGTAAATCACAAATTTACTGGAAGTTTTGCTACATTAGAAATGCTGCTTTTATTTTGCTAGAAACTGTAATGGAAACTATGCAAACTATGAAGTTTAAGGAACTCCAGAAGGAGTTCCACTTCTTCTGCAGGAGGGAGACTTTCTCCAGAAGTCCCAGGAAATCCTGGCCCTCACTCATTCCTAAACCCTGGACACATCCCTGGCTGCCTGTGCTGCATGACTCCACGGAGCTGCTGCTGCACGGTCACTCCTTCTCTGCACATTGTTCTGCAGACGAGCTCAGTTTGGTCGGTCCGTTCACGTCACGGCTCTCCTGTCACAAGCTGCTTGACGTGCTCTCGGTTTGGTTTCGCCCTCGGGCCCAAGCTGTCTGAGCGGCGCTCGGGCTGTGTTTGTTGTTTCTTGTGCTTGCCCACACCAATTAAGTTTAATGTGATAGACGTGACTTGAGCACATGAAAGCATCTGAGGTTCCCTGGCAAAATACTTTGCTGGAGAGGCACTCGGAGCAGGTATGTGTGTGTGTGTGTGTGTGTGTGTGTGTGTGTGTGAGGGTGCGTATGGGACCTGGGGCCAGCCCCGGGGTTATTAAGTGTCAGCGATGTTTTGGAGAAAACCCCCAGTCTGAAATGAAGACACGAGAGTCTGTTTTTTGTAAAGGAGACACGTTTGGTCACTCCATAAAGCATTTTTCTGTTCTAAAGTGCAGAAAACAGACGAGATGTTGTTAAAGTGGCAGCTGCATCCCGACCTTTTGATTGACACCTTGTCACGTCCACAGCCAACAGAAGTCCACGTGGACTTAAAGTATGTTGCTCTCCTCTCTCTGCTGCCGGTTGCGCAATAATATCCTGCAAACAACATATGCTGCTGCTGCCTCTGTGATTCATTTATCGCCAGATGAAGGACCTGAGAGCAAACACGGTTATTACATGTGCGACTCAAGCCAAATCACAAGACTTCTCCCACTGTCAATTTAGCCTCATATCGGGGCAACGGTGAACAATCTGTGACTTATTTGTTGTTCTTAGATGGCACAGAAGCAGTATTTTATTTTATTTTTTGTGTAGTGTAGTAAATGGCAGTTCTAAGAGTTTTAGTAAAACTCCAGGGAGTCAGTGACCTGACACATTTACGTTCATGGCACATCCATATGTATTTGGACAGTGATGTCAGGGATGACATCATCGGCTGAGATTCACCCCGGAGCTGCAGCCGGACACAAGAAGCAAAGGCTGCTGCAAAACGTCTGGAGGAAAATGTAAAACCGAGCCGGGGTTAGGTACAATAATGCACTGAATTTATACAGAATTTTTCTTTGTCATTGAAGAATAAACTTGACGAGGCAACTTTAAAGTAACTTTTAATGGCCAGTTTGCAGAAATTCAGAGTCTTAAATTGTCTGATTTTTATGTTTTTTTTAATTGTCCACACATAAAATAAGGTCATTGTCAAGTGTTGAGTAATCATACTTTAAAACAGCACGAATTGTTTTCAGTTCAGTTTCATTTGAATTCCATCTCTGACTTCTGAGGAAACTATTCAACTCCTTCGCAGTTCAGTTTTCCTCCTAAATTTGCGATATAATCGAAGTCTGCCCTCCACTGTGTAACTTCTGGGTCACTTTTCTGCTGCTGTCCGGGTTCCCAGTGTGACCTCATGTCGGAGAGTTGTTTAAAGACTCACACACACACACACACACACACACACACACACACACACACACGGACCCACCGCACTCTCAGGGAAGCGGTGGTCCGCCGCCTGATGAGCTGCAGCGCCCGGTGGGGAAGACGATCTCACAATGTGTGCAGGAGATCAGAACTAATCCAAGTTCTCACCTATTTAAAGGAAACAGATCACCACCTCAAAGAGAGGGCAAAATCCCCACTAATAGCGCTAAAGGCCTGTGGCAGATATGCTCACACACACACACACACACACACACACACACACACACACACACACACACACACACACACACACACACACACAGACAGTGATGAATTGTAGTGGGAAAATCCCTGCTGTACGGATCTTTCAAAGGCTCAAACCTGCAAAGCTCTTCAAGGCAGATCCTCGGCGCACTCGGAGAGGTCTCGTTTTCCCCTGGTGGAGAGAATAATGGCAAATGAAAGCACTGGAAAGTCATTCAGACACTTTATTAAGATCTCAAGTCAT
This sequence comes from Karalla daura, assembly GCA_029224185.1. Lineage (NCBI taxonomy): Eukaryota > Metazoa > Chordata > Actinopteri > Chaetodontiformes > Leiognathidae > Karalla > Karalla daura. Next base: position 3,770,705 of record CM055207.1, on the reverse strand, counting down.
AAAGCCACTGGAAAGCCATCGGATCCGCGGCCATTTGGACACCGCGTCCTATGGATGGCAATCAAAAAAGCTTGATGCATAGCGTACATCTGGGATAGAGCTTTAGAGCAGACTTTGCTGGAGTCCGGTTGAGAATACACTTCTCAGAAGGTGAGTTGCACCCAGCGCTCCTCGGCGAGCCGGTGCTGTTTGGTTCTGGAGGGTTTCTCTTTTTTTTTTTTAACTTTTTTCTTTTTTCTTCCAACTGAACAGTGCAGCTGCTGGGCCCGGCAAACTTTTTCCATTGCACTCCAGTGAACGCAGGGGGAACATTGGGCCCATTAGAATCCGAGTTAGAGCAGCGCCAAATAACTATTGGCTGCTGGAAAAGTCGCCAGATAGTCGTAAAGCATCAACTTAGTGCGTCGTGAGTCGGTGTGGAGACATCAGCAAAGAGCCCACTGTCCAGGTAAAACTCACGGAGCTGGAAACTTAGAGGTTTTGTGGCCAGATGAGAGACGGAAAGTCAGAGTATTTCCCAATCAGAAACACGTTGGTCTGTTCATACTGGACGTGTAAATCTGCAGCTAGATCAGATCTGTCGATCGCATGGGGTGCACATACAACATTGAAGCTCTACACTTCTGGAAAATAGTGTATGGACAATTTAAAACAAGGGAATAATTGTTTAAATACAACTCAGATAGAAGTAATAATAACACACTGTATTTATATAGAGGATTTCATAATGTGCAAAGATGTTTTATGTGGAAAATACATCCACCAGAGACACTGGATGCTTTTGTTAAAGACAGGTAACAAAGCAGATGCAGTTTGTCAAAGAGAGAGAGAGGACTTCAAAAGGGGAGGGTGAAGCTACTGTATGTCACTCCTTGTTTTTCAAAAGTCTTCAAACAGTTTGACTCTCTATCTTCCCAGTACATGAAACAACTTATTCTTAATAACAGTAATTAGAATGCCTCAAATTAGTGACTTTCCCATCTGGGGGATGACAAACATTCCTATGGTTTCAATTATGTCTGCTATGCAAATAGGTATCCTGTCGATTTGTGGTATTTTCTGAGTTTAAGTGCTCAGGCAGGCAGGCAGGCAGCAACCCATGCTGGCTTCAACACAAGTACATTCACATGCACCGAAACACACACACACACACACACACACACACACACACACACACACACACACACACACACACACACACACCTGCACGCACACACACACACACAAACTTTTACTGCCATTTAACTCTACAGTCGCAAAGCAGCAGTGATATTTTTACAAGCTGCACACACAGGCCCAAAAGCTCGCTTCAAATCATTTACTTGTGCTGAGCAATGATGACAAATATCGCAGCCATGAAAGAAGTCAAAGCAAAGCTGGACTGAAAACATTAACAGTTTTATCTCATCCCCAATGTTTGGCATAGACGCAAAATGCTTCTTTTTACGCTGATCTTGCTAAAGTGTGAGGCTCTACGTCCTCAGAATGTGAAATGTTTGACCTTTTTTTTCATCTCTAATCATATTTCCTCTATGTTTTGGGATATGGAAACAAGGGCAGGCTTCACCTGCAGCTTAAACAGGGTTTGAAATGAAAGTTTCTGTTAGTAAACAAGTCACTTTCTGTTCCTGGACAAACTGTGGCCGTCCAGTCAATGTCAGCACGCCTCAGTAGCATCCTTTAACACTTCCTCCTGCTCTCTAGGGTTACACAGCTGTCCCGTAAAGCCATCCTCTTCCTATCTCTGCACAATGTGTCTTTTTCACTGCGCAGCTCCGTCTGTGTCTGGGCCTTGTAAAGATTTACTTTTACCAGATGCTCTCTGCCTTGTAAACTTCAGGCCATTTGTCCCATTGTAGCTCAGCTCATTTAATAAGATTTGCATGGCTGAACATGAAGTCAACAATTCAAGAAGCTACCCACAACTATGTGCGGTTGGTGCAGTTCACTGGAGACTTTTTACCCACCACAGCTCCCGCACCTATGCCTTCCCTCTGCTATATGGACTGAAAATCTTCCGGTTTGGTCGAAATGACTTTTGCACATTGAGACAGTAAACCTGGGCAACCTGGACCAAGACACAGAGCTTTTGTGTCATGGCTGGCGAAGTTTTATTTATAGCAAAACACGGCCCGAACAATTAAATAACGCAGATGTGACATATTGCCGTTTAAGAGTAGCATTTCCATTGGAAATTCTGCCTTCAAAAATCAATCAATAATTAGTTTGTGTGATGAAATAGGAAGAATATCAGGTCAGATGTTTCGGTGCTATTTTAAAACGCTATATTTAGGTGCACTTTGATACACTTTTTGACAAACTTTGACGAAGTTATGGTTATCATTTTATCTTCTCGTATCCATTTCCAATTTTCTAGCTAATGAAAGTACAGACGTTTCGTTTTCTCGCCCCTCGCCCCAGACATCGAGACGGCTACACAACCATAAAGGCATCCCGTCTGATAGATAAAATGTGTCGCTCAAGGATATGAAAGGTTTATAGGCAGACAGTGGAGCCTCCGCGCAGTATTAGCAGAATATGACTCCGGTCTCTGAGAGACGCTGAAACCCCATGCGCAAAAAATATTACTTTAGCCTGTACAGTATGCCATAAGACCAGTGAGACTGCACATAAATACTTTCCAATATAGGATAGTGTCCATAAGTCAAGCACATAGACATTCCTCACATGGTTTATATATGAATGTCAAATTATGTGCCTGTAATAAAAAAAAATTGGTTTCCCCCTAAAGTGTTGGGATTATTCCTGTGGGAACTTTGTACTACACTCAGTAAGAACCATAATGTAACATGGATTATAAGTTACTTTTGCTAGGGAGTAATTAGTAAAGTAATGCAATATCAGTGAATTATATGGAAGTAACTGCATCCTTTATTCTGTATCCTAATCTCTGTAATCTAACAAATCCTTAATTCATTGTTGCTAGGAAACAGGATGATGGATAAACAATATAAAATATATAAGACAAGGCAGGATTCAGTCATAATTACTCATTTTGAGTCACTGTTATTGTGCTCTACTTTTCTATAAATGTGAGATTTATTGCAGAAGCAGGAACTCTTCCTGCAGTAAATGTCAGCCTGGAAATTAAGATGCTTGACTTTTTCTTGTTTAATTTCTAAACTGGAATATTTTGGCAGATGAATGTAACCATCCCATCACAATTTGCAACTACTTTGCATGCGAGGTCCAATTATCATTCCAGCGTAACAACTTCCAGAAAGTATTTTATCGAACCCTTTCCCAATTAAAGGTCAGTTGGATGTGACTTTTAGGGCGGCATTCCTCATCTCTCCCTGGCCCCCGTCGCTGTTGTCCCCGTCCCTCCCGTCCCTCCCGGGCCCCCGGGGGCCGGGCCCGGCTGCTGTGAAGGGAGGGAGGGTGCCGTCGTCCTCGTTAGCATTTCCACCATTTAAAGCTGATTATATGGAGCTGGCTGTGACATAAAGCTTCCCTTCATGAGAAATCGCCCGGACAAACCGCACGTCCGACTGTCAATATGACGGCCGTTGCCCGGGAAGGCCCGACGCCGCCTGCAGGAATGCCAGTGTTTAATCAGAAGACAAACGCCATATTTTGAGCAGTTTGTTTTTACGGCGCAACGGGGGGGTGTGATTGTGAGCCAGCGTGAGCGATGTGTGCGTGTGTGTGTGTGTGTGTGTGTGTGTGTGTGTGTGCATCCTTTAGAATTTGTGCTGAGGTTATATAAACATGCCTTAGGTGCATTTTCCTCTTGTTTCTGTACATTGACAAGATGTGTACACACATGTATGACTGTGGAGTTTGTTCTGGCAGAGCATTGTGTGTGTGTGTGTGTGTGTGTTTGAGGTCACCCTGCGTGCTTTATGTGTGTGTGTGTGTGTGTGTGTGTGTGTGTGTACATGTACGTGTGTTATGCCAAGGGCCCATAGCGGCCACCCATGATGACTGTGGCGCCTCAGAGTAATACAGCTTGAATCAACAGCAAGACAAAACACATTTGAACCCTGCTGAGTTTTCTCTGTAAGGAGCCGGTTAATGGTCCCGTCCTGAAAGTACAAACAGGCACGGCTCGACACACAGTAGCAACCATTGTGTCTGCCCCCGCATCCATCCGGCTTTGTCACTCCTGTCATCGATTCAGAGGACGGTTATTAATATGAGAACTTATGCATGAAGGACCTCGATAAATGTTCTCCGTGGGAGAACTGACCCCGAGCCGACAAGCGTCTGAGTGCTGACCTGCAATTTATATCCCCCCCGTTCTGCAGTAAACACAGAGGAGGGAGGCAGAGAAGCTAATGAGAAGCACTTGTGCCGCAGTCAAAGAGCAGGTATTTAATACAGAGTATGTACACTGTGTTAGGAATAGTTGATATAATGTGACTTTGACGCCGATCGTTGCTAGCTGTCATCGTGGGAACGCAGGCATTGTTGTTGCTCTGGATTGTCGATCGGAGCGTCTGCAGGAAACAATTTCTCTGAATTGTCTGTGAACGTTGGCCCTGAATTTGAGCAGTGAGGCTGTCAGACGTGAGCCCTGGAAATACCTGGCTGTAACGTGAAACCACAAAATAAAACAAAACTGTCGGCCGAACAAAGCATTATTACAGAAACCTGCGGAAAGCTAATCCAACGTCTCGACTTAAAACCTCAAACCTGGCGATTTTTCTATTTTGAGGAATGCATTTTCACAGTATAATTAACTGTACGCCCCAGGTTTTTATTTAGCAAATGTTTAAATCCTCTCTAAACCTTCTGGTCCCTGGAAGAAAAATAGCGTCTTTGTCTTGTAGCGAGCTGAAAACAAAATTATGTTTTCGATTTGTGAGGGATTACGTCTTAACAAGGGACATCTGTCTCTAACAACATGTGGAAGGCCCTCAAAATCTTTACTGAACAAATTATAAATAAGGCAGATTTGCACTGGATTAAACTTGTACTCGACCACTGCAATTAGTACTCGAGCGCAGGGCTTTTGGCAGAGAGATTTGTAACAGGCTGCACTTTTCTTTTTTTTTTTCCTTCGGTTCCAGTGCCTATGAAAGATGTAGGATAAATAAATGCTCCCCTATTTTCATGGCTGTTTTTTGCTTAAACACATTGAAAAGCCTGAGGTTGATCATGCCAGGAGGCCTGGAGCGGCTTCTGTGGCTCGGGAAGCCCCGCTGGGTCGTTGAAGTATAGTGGGGTTTGTTCCTCGCCGTACGGCCCGTATATTCTTCCCTAATTGATTGTTGACTCATTTGATTTGAGACAGGCTTGTGATGACGGGCCCGCGGAATTAAACGGGCTCCGATCTGAACGTAGATTTCAACAACAGTTACCACGAACGGCAGCTGGGGCCATAGAGAAAATATGCATTTAAATCAGTTCCACACTGCACACATAAACAGTATTTAGCATGATTAGATGCACTAACCCAGGCCTGGATGTGGATATCGCTTGGCTGGGTCCACCGAGGTTGCTCTGTGTTATCCAAACCCTAAACTGCACAGTTGATGTTTTTCTACATCCTGATAAGACCCCGATCCTGGCCGAGGAACGGCTCATGCTCGGGCATCTTCGTTTGAAGTGAGCCGGCCTTTGTCTGGGAAGCCGTCCCAGCGCTCCTCGCTAACCACCGCTCTGAAGCTGGGAAATAAATAATCGCCTCTTCGGAAATTTGTTTTCCCAGTCAATAGGTTCAAACCTTTTACAGGAACGCTCCTTTTTAGCTTCCCTGAGGACCCGAGTAACCTCTGACTGTGTATTATCTGTGAGCGAGTCGCTGCATATTTCTGCCTTTGTGTGATTACTGGCTGTGTCCAAACCGACGGCCCGAGGTCGAGTTCGCTCCAAGCCATGAAAAGTATGAATCAAAACCGCGGGAGTCGAGCCAACACAACAATGCTGACCATAAATAAAGAGAGGAAGACACACCCCAAAACATGAGGAATGCCTTGTGTTTGTGAGGTTTCTGAGCATGAGGAATAACACATTTATTCATACTTCCTGATGCTGTTCCTTGTTTTTCTCTGCGATCTGTCACCGTGTTTGTTTTCTTCCCTATTCAGTCTCATGCACCATGAAAACTAATTTCAGACTGCCATAATCCATCACAAAAACCGTAAAGAGAGCTGGATTTTCCTCACGCCGCTGCTCCGGGTTGTATTTTCTGCATGACGTTAAGCTCCATCTTCCTGCCAACCGCTGGATGCCCACAGGAAGAAACGGGAGCCCTGCAGGAAACGATCGCTCAAAGAAACGTGTAACTTTATGGACTCTGGCACCGCCACGATCCAGAAGTGTGATTTTTCTCTTGTAAAGTTGGCCCTGCAAATGTTATCAAGTCATTAGGAAATGAGCATTGGTTCGGTGGAGATGAAATAGCCCATGAGAAAGGTTCTTCCTGGTGACTGGACCGAAAAACACTGAAGCTGGTTTTATACTTGTAATTTGTTGCTCGGTGTCGGATTTCACAGATCGGGACGCGTCCGTGTGGTCTGAGAGGTCGCACAGCGCATTTTATATTGTTAATTCCACCTCACACTCATGAAACCATGTAGGTTCTAACCCGTAGAGGAGGGTCTGGAGGTTTTGACAACTTCATTAAATGACAGAAGATATCTCAGAGCCACTGGGAAGCTGAGACGCATCCAGGACCTAACATGGACCTGCCCAAAACCGCTCTTTGACTTTATTAAGTCTTTTAGAAGTGGCCTTGACCCATCCATCCACCCTATATCTTCTAGCCAATGATGTTGCTGCTTTAGCAATGATGTTCTGCTGGACCTCTTTAGAGTCTCTGGTCGACCTTAACGTGGATGCTTTAGGACTGTGGGAGGAAAGAGGACGAGCCAGAGAAAACCCACACAGCCATACGGGGAGAACATCCCATAAATAGTAAAGTAAAGGGGCCAAACTGAGTCTTTTGGACTCAGAAATCATTGTAAAGTTGTTGGACGGCCATTAGCAGATTAGCAGTCAGCACAAAGGACGCAGAGACGGAAATTTTAGTTTTGCAGTTTTTGGATCTCAAAGGGAAATTTCGAGTTACTGATGTTGCTCGAGGACATCGACAGTTATTCATCTTGTGGGGAGAATGAATATCCACCAAATATCATGGCCACCGTCCAGTAGCTGTAGAGATATTTCAGTCTGATTGAGGATAATATAATCATCTCATAATACTGGATAACAGCTTGCAGCTCTCTTCCTTTTCTATTACCGAATTAAGTTTTATGACAGGAAGATAAAGGATCAGTAAATCACAGACCGACCGCTGACTGAGCCTGCATAACAAAATTCATGAACCCGTTCGGTTGTACGGCCTCCAGTTGTAACCGCCGTTACATTTTATTTATTTTCCCGTTTTTTACGGCATCTCTCTCCAGCCGGGACGAAGATGTAACTCCAGCATCTGTAAAGTTTAGGTTTCCATTTGACTGAAAAACAAGCGGATGTAGTGCAGGAGAATCTGCGTGCGCGCTGCAGAACAGGAGAATGTAACTTGGAAAAAAGCAGACGCTCGGTAAATGGACTGCATCCCTGCCTGACACTGATACCCTTCAGCAATGTAAAATAAATGGCTCTGGTAATGTCTATTCAACATTTCTCTTCCTCTCCCCTCTGCATTTTCAAACCCAGCCAGGAAAACCACATGCACGTCCTATACGGTACGATCGAGCTCATATCTAAAGACAATACAGACTGCAGTCTGAATGGCAGTCCAAGCAGATCAGGTTCTGAATCCCGTGTGGCGGTTTAGGGGAGAGGAAGGACGCGGCGGAAATCAAAGAAGCGTCTTTGTGGAAACAAAGCTCGTCTGTCTCTCGTCTTTTCTTCTTTTGACAGGAGAGGGTTGTGATTAATGAAATTATGGCGAGCGGAAAAGTAAAGTCAGGAAACATGCACCTAACACACGCTCACACGCAGTCAAACAGGGCCCGGGCACCTGGAGGAAGAGGAGGATACAATATCCATCACAGCGAGAGAGGACGACACGTTTTCTCGCTGTGAAACGTTAGCTCTCACCAGCCGGCTCAGCTGTGTGTCCCCGGGCGCTTGTCTCTGGCAGGGAAACACACACACATACACATGTTCTCACACACACCCACACACACACACACACACACAGGAGCTGGAGGAGCCTCAACTGTCATCAAAAGTTTAGGATGGAATCTTAGTTCGAGAGAATAATGGTGGTATTATTACAGTGAGGTAATGGCAGATGGAGGAGCCAATGGCACACACACACACACACACACACACACACACACACACACACACTTCGCTACCGTACACCTGTTCACACACACACTCCCTGAAAAGCATTTTAAAAGATGCTAAAACTTGGACATCAGTGAAGCCCCTCAGGCCGTTTTGTTAGCTTTTTTTTTTCTTTTCTAAATTAGCTCTCACTGTTGGACGGGACCTCGAGAAAACGTTTCATGTTTAACGTCTATGTGTCTGTCGATCAGGTGAGTTGAGTTACTACGACAAAGGAATCACAGTCAGTCTGTGATTCATTCAGAATTTCCAAAAGTCGATCACATACATTTTCTGCCAGGGACATTTCCATGGACAGCGATATTCCAATCTCATTACAGAATGGGCCTCATTCAGAATAAGACATGAAGAATATTCCAATCCTATTCCCATTCTGCAGACATGTAAGCAGTGTATTTTTAGTACATGTCTGAATGGATTGGAGTGACATGTACCCAAAGAAAGATTCATAAGCATGTAATATTTGACAAACAAACAAAGAGAATCCACGTTATCCACGTAACCTTAGAGTTAAACTCCAAGGTAAGACCTGAAATGTTTGGCTGCCTACTGTAATTTACTCTGCAGCATTAAATGAACTCTTTAAAGTGTCCACAGAAACACAGAGGGGGGAATGGAAATATCGTTTGCTGCTCACATTTTTGCATAACTTCACACAACACCCAGAGAGCGGAGCTGGGAGCTGCTGAGCGCGTTCTGCACAGCGCGATCCCCAGGTTTGGAAACAAGTTTGGAAGCGAGTTCGGAGGCGCGCTGCTCTGCAGGAAGCGGAGTGGAGTGTAAATGTGACGGGCGCTAACTCCTCTCACCACCCTGTCAGGGCTCCTCATATTATTGCTGTTGATATTGGATGAGTTGGAAGCTTTAAAAAGCCACAGATAAATCACACTGGTGGAGCTGAACCTCAGTGGGCGGAGCCTCAGCACCGCAGCCTGCTGGTCCATTGGCCGAGGCAGAGGAGCGGAGGCCTGGTGCTGTGCATGCACAGGTGTTTCTGCAAGGCAATAAAACTGAGAGGAAACCTTGGTAAAATTAGAGGTAATAATTTAAGAAATGTAATACTTCACACACACGCACACTGGCACAGTGATTAATGATGTTACCTGGATGGTAACAGCCATTTCTATGTGGGGTTTCTGTGGGGTGTCTCCTTGTACTCTGGGCTCCTACTGCAGTGCAAAAACTCTCTACATTGACTCTATATTGTTTTTAGAGAGTGCAAGGTGTGTGAGTGAGAGACCAGAGATTGTCTTAGATGTATTCAGTCTTTGCTCTATGTAAGCAGGAGAGAGGATGATGGATGGATGGATTTGCACTTCAAAGCCACAAAGGAGCTCATAAGTTGCGTCTGCAACATCATAAGTTATGAAATGTTTTGGTTTGTCTTGATTCAAGTAGTGAATAAATACACTTGATGGGGGCAAGACGTTTTCTTTTATCTTGTGAGAGTATAATAAGAATGTGATGCTATGGTTTCCAGTATTTTAAACCCTCTTGGTGTCGTGTTGGTTCAACCACTCATCATGGAACCACAATGACTGATGGCTGTTTCAGCCTGTGGATAGATGCACAATTACAGCGGAGGACTAGACTAATAATGGCAAGCATACATGCACATGCACACATGTGCAATTACAGCACGCATGTACGTCCAAACGCTCACATGCAGACTTAATGACAGGCGCGCACACGCTAACAGGATGCACTTGAGCGATCTGATGGTCTGTCTGCACCAGTAATAGCCGAGCAAACACACACAACCGGACTCATTCATCTGTGATGTCGGGCACTCTCACACACACACACACACACACACACACACACACACACACACACACACACACACACACACACACTCACACACACACACACACACACACACACACACACACACACATGACTTGTGAGTGGTAATAACTGGTAACACTGGGACTGACACTGTCATTGATTATATGGTGACCAGATTTGTTAGATCGCAGCAGATGTTTGATATAGAACGATTTGACCCTTGAGGAACTATAAATCCAAACATAAAGGTGCAGTTCAGAATGTGAGCTGCATATATCGAGGACAGTTAGCGTACCGTCTACAATTAAATCTTAAATGCAGAGGACTTGTATTTAGTGACCTCTGTGCAGAGAAATGTCGATGCCTGTTAGGAACAGTTTGACGTGGAGCAGAATGACAGGCTGCAGCTTAAGCTCTGCACTGCCATCTTCTGGCCCTGTCCACGCAATAGATAAAGAGACATGAGAGGAGAAGATGAAAGAGCCTCACTCTTTAATGAACTGTGAACAGCACAGATTCATTCATTAAGCTGGGACTTGTTCATGTTCTGTCTTCAAGGAGAGCTTTCCATGTCTTTAGTAGCGGGACATTCAAGTGCAGCCACTAGAGGTAATTTAAGGTGCAATTTTCTGCGTTTTAGTCCAAGACATGCACTTTCTGACATTAGGAGAAAGAGAAGTGACAAAAAAACATAAGGAACAAGAAGAAAAAGCAAAAATAAGGGGGTAACAGTGTACCAACAGGTGGCTCATAGAGCATGTAAATGATTTTGAATAGAATAGCATTTTGTTGAAAATATAAAGAAAATAAGACTTTAATGCATTAAGTATGAAGTGTGTCATGTTCAAGAACAACAAAAAACTGTTGATTTTTTTCATTTTTTATTTTGATTTTTTGACATGAAAGTTGTAAAAATACATAAAAATCAAAGACTTTTACCACCCTTGGTGGTGAAATGATCAATCAATCAAGGATCAAAGTCAGAAATGCATTTAGTTACACAGTTACAAAGAATTGTCTTTGTGGCAAACGTGCAGAATAAAAGGAATAAATTGTCAGATCTGATCCATCAAGTGCTGATAATCAAACAGTAGACTCTGAGGTTTGATGTCCACTTCTCTAATTGAAACTTTAATCACTTGATCCACCATTTATTGACTCATTCTGAAGACATCGAGTCATCGTAGTGGAGCAGCAGCAGCAGAGAAATAAAAAGCCTTGATTTCAGTGGTCGATAAAACAATAACGAGGGAGCCAGAGCCTTCTGGCACCGCGGCAGCACTTGTCCGACACGCATTTCCTCATTTTCAGTTGTATCGTTTCATCACATGTGCTGTGTCCTCTGGGTGACTCTCCTCAGACGGACCCACATCTCAGCCAGCGATACATTACAGAGGTGCTGCTTCACTGATCTTTCAGCAGGTTTTTACGCAGCCGATCCCGTCCCCCTTTCATCCACCTTCCCTTCCGTGGTTGCGTTTACAGGGTCCGAAGGTCAAGATTCATAAATGATTCATAACATGTTGAAAAGATTCTTTCGAAACCCCAAACTTGCCAAAAGAGGAAAAAAAAAGAAAGAAAGAAAAGGCATCGGGAGACAAAATAACAGGTGGAGACAATTTGACCCACAGGTCAAGATGCATTATGCGCGCACAGTCTTCTTCTATTCTTACATGCGTGCATCCACGCTTGATTCGAGCACCTTGTAACAATCTGCGCATGCTGTGCATCAAATCATCCGTTCCAGGACGTGATTGAAACAAGATGGACGTCGCGCTGGGAGGATGATTTGTAAAATACATGGCAACAAATTATTTACAGGGATCCCTGCCACCCCGAAAAGACATTTACAGGCAGAGCGGCTGGAGTTTTTACAGGGACAAATGAGACTTTTATGAGATGTGATGGACAGATGCAGAGCTGCGATTTATGGCTCTGGCACCGGCCGGATCATCCGCGGGGATGTATTAAGGAAGAGATGGGAGAGAAGAGCAGAGGAGAGGATAGTAAGAAGGGGTGAAAGAGGGGAAGCAGAGTGCAGCGGAGAAATGAAGAGGAGGAAACAGAGGAGAGACAAAAGAGAAAAAAAGAGCGTTGTGGGGATTGTTGAATGTTCTTCATTCCCTGCGATTGTCCTGAAGTCGGAGGAAAGGGCAGCGAGGAGCGGTCACAGTGCATTCCTGGCCAGAGACGAGATAAAACGTACCATCGACATCTTTAATTCACACTTCAACACTTTAAAGGTGATGTTGCTATTAGAGCCCGGGTGGAAATTAGATCACAAGGAATGTGGCTGGAGATTTACAACATCATGCACACAACACAAACCTGCTTTATTAAATGTACAAAGCACTTTTCCTTATCACTGTCACAGGGGACGAGAAGGCATCTATAACTTTTGAGTCAAGGCAAAGGCAATAAAAAGTCAGAGATAGTAAAAAAGTGTTGGATGAGAAAAAGCAGATGCCTGAAACTTTGTGAGACAGAAACAAAAAAATGAATAAAACAAAGATGTGAAAGTTGTTGAGGATCTTTGTGAACCCGAGAGGAAACCAAGTTAAATGAATCTTTTCTTTGGATTATTCAGTACTGAGTAATTATTTGTGTTTTTAGACGTTGATTGTTTATTGCAAGCACATGTGACTGAAATGAGCTTTAATCTTTACAGGTACTGTAGAGTGAGGAGCTCAAAGTAGAGCTGCTGCTCCTCCACTTGGAAGGGTGTCAGCTGAGGTGGTCAAGGTGAGGTGAGGCGGCCAGGGCATTTTCAGGCATGTCAATGGAATGAAATTCTCATGCCATGAGTTTCACATAGGTGTGTGCATGCATGTGAGTGAGGGAGGGAGGGAGAGTAAATGTATGTAAATGTTCATATATCTATTCTCATGTAATGTGAATGGAATGTAACATGAATGTTTGTAGTTCGTTCAAAGTGCAGATGTTGGAAATGTGTTGAATGTGTGTACATGAGATTCATGCAATGATAATAAAATACATTCTGATTAGACAAGATTGTTTTAACCGCAGTGAGATGGTTTTGAGCCATTAAATCTAAATCTACAGAATCAGTGATTGTATCTCTCCTCTGGAGCACTTACACTATACTCCAGTTACACTACATTATCTGCATTGTTTCTGCAGCTGTGGCCGAAGTTGATGTTTCTGTTTTGACCATAACTTGGAAGAAATAGCATTCAAATGTAAAGCTTTTAGCAGCTTGAGTACTTTGGTAGATATAAATCAGATGAGGAAACCTTGAGTTTACATTGTGGTCACTGTTTGAGTGAGTCCTCTTTTTAGGTTGGTCAAGTTTTTGAAAACATTGCTGAACTTTGGCTCTGGCCCTTAGAAATGCTTTCTGCGTCTGTGGGGGCAGCTGCACCTATAGAGCACTTTCTCAGAGTGAAAACCTCAACCTGAGAGTCCTGATGGGGCCTGTGGGAGTGGTCTGGGGATCAGGAACGGGGCCTTCAGGGTAGAGAGAAGGGAAAGGAGGGGGGTGGGTGGGTTTGCAGGACTGAGAGCGTGGGCCTTGTAAAACCAGTGTGGGGCTGATGCGGTCTCGCTGCGTTTCACGCAGGCTGATGTTAACGGCTGCAGCGAGGTGGAGGGTCCGAGCCCAGGGCTGTTTATCCTGGACCTGGGCGCAGATACGACTCGGGACGATGCAGAGCTGCAGATGGGTTCGGCTTTACAGCTCGTGAGAGGGTCGTACCGAGCCGCTGTGTGGATGCCACCGACCGAGAGGGTCGTTATTACCTCCACAATGTACTCACACATCAGGAGTGAATCTGGCTCCACCCCGGCGCCGTTAAATCCGTCGTTTGAGTCGCACATCAACACGTTCCCTCTGCGTCTGCATCACAGCTGGATGCAGACGAAAAAGTCCAGCTCAAGTTTTTCAAATCCAGGGCTAGAACAACCGCAGACCCGGAGGACCGTCTGCCATCTTTATATGAGTTCTTGCACCCCGCAGGATAAGAGCAGCGCACACAGTTTTCCTCCTCCTACTGTAAAACAACAATCCCCAGCCTGATTTATTCCCCCGCTCTCATGTTCTCATGCGTGTCTGGGTGGTGCACTGCATCAGGATTCAAACCATAAAGTTACAATGGAGCGTGCTCCATTAACACACCCACTGTCACCCCCTCAGGTTCGGCCCCATGTGGAGATTTCTGATCTCCTGCAGAGAATCAAATCTGCCACATCTGACTGAGAAGTTTTAGCAAGAGTCACATCAGAGGACGGAATAGGCAGGGTGTGTCATTGTGTGTGTGCATGTGATTGTGTTCTTGATTCAATCATCATCATCAACACTCAGCCTAACTGGATTCTGACTGGGTTTGGTTGGGGGGTGCATCACACAGGAGCTATGGTTGGTTGTGAAACAATGACTCAGCAAGTTCCTTAGTTTTACATTGATGAAGCTGCTGCAAGTGCTGCAAAGCTCAGCTCGTTTATCCCAGTCTGCAAACAACAGTCCAAGAACGTTACAATTGTTTCTAGCCATTTACTTTTTAAATACGCTGTTTTTTTCTGGTTCTATCTGGTTTAAGATTATCTTTGATACTCTCATACTTGTCTTTCAATGTTTTCCCTGCCCTCACCCTATGTGACCTGGAGACAGGCTCTGGCAGAGCCCTGCAACACTGTTAAGGTACACATGAGATAAAATAATCTGATTCGTAGGTTCTTGACTTCAGTCAGAGGTAGAGAAATGCTCATTATGAAGTAGTGTTCATGTTAGTGTCATGTAACCCTGTAACCCTGTAACCTATAAATCAAGAATTATCTGGAACTTTTAGGCTATAGAAATATATATTGGAATATGTGGAAAACATCCATTAATGATTATATTCCAAAAAATGCATTAATCACTTTTAATGTAAGAAACATTCATAATAATGACATTAATCTCTTTTGATTCCATACTTATTACATACAAATCAGGAAATAAACATACATCCTCATTCTGCTAGAGATGCACTTACCTGTGCAACTTTTGTTATGTGATCTTTGTGTGTACGTATTAATATATATGTGTATGTATGTATGTATGTATGTATCTAGCACAAAGTAAATGTAGCAATTAAGTGCTGCTCTTGAAAACAGTGTTGGGTTGTTCCTGTAGATAAAAATCTGTCCGGGCTGAGGTTTACACCTTTGGATGGACCAGAAGGACGCAGCTTGATCCAGATTTTACACTTTGTGATTTTTGAATTTTGATTGCCGCCTGGAGGAAGGGATTCTGCTGACAGTCGGCCCATTTATTTATTTATTTTGACAGATGAACTGCGTTTTAGCCAAGTGAGCAAATGTTTTCCTTTTTATGAAAGCGTCCTGTATCTGGAGCTGCGGCAGGTCCCTGTGTGAGTCTGCCTCTCTGGCAACGCCGAGCTCCTTCCGCTTATGTAAGCCTCATTAAGGACGGAAAATAATTTAATTTGTCTCACAATACCTCATCCTTCTGTTCTTATCATCACCGCAAAGCCATCTCGTCATTCCTCGGTCTGTTACATGCACCATCGCCCCGTCACTGTGAGTCCATAACCAAAAGCTCTTGGCCTTGAACCACACAGAACATCGGGCCCCGGCCTAACCTCAGCGTTTGATCCTTCGCACAGATGGTTTTCTTCAGGAGAAGGTGCTGAGTGAGGGCTGAGAAACCGGGGTTTATGGTATCAAAAGAACCGGAGACTGTGCACGCTGTTCTGCCAAGTGCGGCCCGGACTAATGGGGGAACGAGCAAACCAAAAGGCTGCGATGGAGCGTCAGATAATAGTTGTTCTTACTGAAAGATAGGAGACTAATAGCTTATGAGATTGTTTTTGCTCAGCTGAAGCCAGAACTTCTGCAACAAAAACAGCAAATTTGTAGCTTCACAGCAGCAAACAAGTCAGATTGGTCAAGTCAATTGATTGAATTGATTGATTGCTTAATACATGCTTTGATGCTTTAATAGAAATGTTGACCTATTGAGGCTTATGTTGGTCATAACTGATCAATATGATTGTCTCAGGAGACTTTTGAGTCACTTCTATAAACTTATTATGAATATAAAACAGAAAATATCATTCACTCCAATGCGACTTCCTATGTAATGAACAAAAAACATTTTACAAAATAGTGATTAAACCTAAAATGTCATTACAACATTTTTTAAATAACTGACACTATTTCTTCTTTTAAAACTCAGAACAGAACAACTGCACCTCACTTTATTCTGCCTTTACATCAGGAGAAAATAGACATTTTCTTCCTTTATTTTGTTTGACAATAAATGAAGTGTTTTAATGAATACTCAATATCATCATTTTCACCATTACTGTCTGACGTATTCACAGTGTTATACAGCTAAAATATTGATATTAACATATATAATGCCAAGCACAGCATTGTTGAGGTATTACTGCATAATTCGCCTTTGCTTCATACCTGAAATTCAGTCAGACCATTTCATTTTTGACATTTTCTACTGTTTTGTATTGTCCACTTCTCTGCTGTAGGCCTTGACATTTCCCAGTTATGGGACGAACAAAGGAAGTTTCTCTCCTCTCTTCTATTTCTGACAAGTATTATAGCTTTTAAATATGACGTGGTGAAACGATTCTCTGTGGCTGCAGAGTGTCCGGAGACAAAGATGTGTTGGTGGATGCTGCTCAGCAGCCAGAAGCAGGAGGAGGAAGCTGATGTGTGTGAGTCTGTGTGTGTGTGTGTGTGTGTGTGTGTGTGACTGTGTGGCTCCCAGATGTAAATGGGTGTAACCAAGTGTGAAACAGGGTGGTGCTGAGAAAGAGCGTATGCATGAGACACGTTACATTACCGCCACCTTTCCCAGGACTGGTGGATCCTGTCAGTATGTCTCAGACAGCTCTACTGAACTTTATATTTCAAAGAAACCACAAAAACCTTGTCAGTCTGCGGATCTCAGACTCAGAGAGCCTCCTCTCAGCCCCCCAGCGGTTAAATTTTGCCCACTTTTCTCTGTCATTCTGACACACAAAATATCAAATTCCTGTCGTCAAAACGGGCAAACCTGTCACGATTCTTTCCCACCTCGTGTGCTGAGTCGACCATGCTGCCTCTGAGCTCCTCTTGTTGGCTTGTTTTGCTTTCCTCAAAGTGTCAGAGATGTATGATGTGGATTTCCGCTGAGAGCGCTGCTGGATCTTTCCCTGAAGTCGCGCCCCCCCCCCGGGGGTCGACCTCCCACACGGCCCGATGTCGACACGTCACGCGCCCGCTGCGCAGGTCTCCCGTTGCCTTTGATTCTCTGGTTTCGCGTCGCATGCGTGCGTGTTTGCCTTTTCCACCTATAGAACTTTAACTCTCCTCTGACTTGCTTCCTTTTCTCTCTCTGACAACCCCTCAATTACCTTCTCACTGCGTTTCCCGCTCCCTCAGAAAGGTGGAATTCTTTGGCGAACTGCCCCTTTCGCAAAATGTGCAATTACCATTGTTTTCGTTTTTAAATATCGACGGTCTCAGCTCAGGATATAATTACAGCTAGGATATCCTTTTCCACTCCACTCAGTAATAAGCCACAGTTGATGATTTCCCTCCCTCGCGACCTGAGGCCTTTTTCCGAAGCCGCTGTTTGTGTGTGTGTCGCTGCGACGCTGGGGCGTCGTGATGGATTCGAGGCCCTTCGCAAAAACAACACGGCTTACGTTTAATCGCGGCTCTCCACTTTACACATTAGCACAATCAGTTTAATTGGGGAAATTGCCGGGCGAGAGGTGACATCAAACGGGGGGGGGGGGGGGGGGGGGGGGGGGGGGGGCTCCGGCACATGCAATCACCCAGCATCCAGCGCTGCCCCTGGACCGGGGCTGTGCGTCACGGTGGCTGCAGTGGAAAATGTGAGTCGCTCACAATGCCTTGTAATGCGGAGAGAGGTCTTTGAGGCCTGCCAGACTGCATCACTGTGCCCGTTTGTCTGGGTGGTGTTTTTCATGTTACTCCGGAGAGCGGAGATTCGTCCACATCCTTTCAGCTTTTTATGGTTTTAGGAGCCTCGACTCTCAAATGTCGCGTTCTCCCGGCTTACATCAAGGTAAGGACAAGGTCAGGCCAGACCTCCGGTCCTGAGTTCCAGTTTCTGTATAATGCTGTGCTTTGTACGTGTGGACAATAAACACTAACGTGGACCTTGAACTGGTTGAATGGAGTATTTATCCTTGTTCTCTGGTGTTAGCATAGAAGCTATGGAACATCGGTTTCATCAGAAATGCCTAAGATGCTATTTTTCCTATCCGCTTTACGATCCTGTTCTCGATGTGGGAACATTATGATCTGTTTCATGTTCATCTGGCAACCACACCTACGCTTTTACTCTTATTGGCTGTCTTACCTGCCACTCACATGACCGATCACGTGACTTTACATACCCTGATAAACAACGTAGCTTCTCAGCCTGCTGGTAACTGCAGCTATGGAGCAATGCATTAATATGTTGGAGTCGGAGACTGAGGAGGAAGCAGGAGCATGTACTAGAAGCTTCACCAAACTGCCATCACATCAGCTTGAGGCTTGCACAGATCAGATCTGTAACTGTCATCCTAATATCCAAAATTCAGAAATGAGAGATGTTTTCTGACATACTTTACATCTTTAACTGGGAGGAAACTCCATGGATGCTGCTCTGGATCAAGGACCCTCCGAATGGCACCTGTTTGTTGGGCTCTGCTCTGCATAAGTTGCATGTTGCTTGTTTTGAGATGATATTGTTATGAACTGGGACTTTAAATAAAATTGAAGTTGAAGTTAAACTGATTTCCAGCAAAGCCATGGTTAAACTAAATTCTAGAGCTAATTCTAGAGCTCATTTAACACAGCATGTGGTTTGAAACACACAAACATTGTCACATACTTTTACTTTACATACATATAAAGGTCAAATATCTTATAGTGCAACATCACATAGATGCAAAGCAGTGAAATTAGCTTTAAACTCTGTTTATTTATAGCTGTTATGCTGCTCTGACTCATCACTTATTTTCAATCTCTAGTTATGTATGTCATGATGTATGCATTGCAGGATTACTGGCAAATTTGGATTCTACGGGCTGTAAACTTTAAACTCTCACACAGAAGGTACAATGAACACTGTTTAACTGTGAAAATGATGTCATGGTGTCTGTAGCAGGCAAATGATCGAAGGTATAGCCAGAACTGTGTTTTATTACGTTCATGGAAATGGGGAGAAATTGTTCCAGACAACAGTGATAAAACGAGTAAAAAAAACTCAAAGAAGCACTTGATTGGCTGGAAGCACCCGCCTCCAGGAACAGCGACCCCAGTAAAGTTTCCACTGATATAAACACGGTGATCTTCTCTCTTTTCTGCAACATCGAGCCTTTTGTTCCGCTCTCTTACAGCCTCACACAACACTTGGCAGAGCAGACGGTGGTTCGGGTCCAGCATGTTCATCTTAGGTGAAACGAGAGAGAAGAAGCCTCCTCTAATGCTGCGTTTACACCTGGTAAAACGTTGATCGGAGGGCGCAGTCACACAACAACAACAGTATCACAGTAAACACACATTCACATATCATATTCACCCTAGATTTGGACATGGATTCGACGTGGGTGTGGAATTAGATGGTGGAGTTGAGGAGCTGTCTCTGACCTGGGAATGGAGAGATGGTGGAACCATCAATGGTTAGGAGAAAATCTCCAACCTTCCTGAGCTCTGTTTTGTTTGCGGTTTAGATTAAGTAGATTTGATGATGTCCAGGTGCATTTACCATTTAGTTCAGGGAAAAGTTGCTAAACTCTGTTGTTTCACAAGAAATGTTAAGTCACGTGACCATTCATGTGAGTGGCAAGACAGCAATTCAGGTTGCCAGATAAACATGAAACAGACCATAATATTCACTCACCTAAAAGCAAGATTCGATAAGGGCTTATAAAACAGCATCTGAGGTATTCCTGATGAAAGTTCCATAGCTTCTATGTTAGGATGAGGATAAATACTGCATTCAACCCCTCCAGGTCCCCTTCAAACCTGAAAATCTCTCTCTCTGAGTGATGCTCCACATGTGGCTGCATGAGCTTCCATTTTTTATTGTTTTGCACCTCCTGCAGCGTCAGCCACCCTTAACGTCTGTCCTCAGGGCTGGAGGTCCCTCAGGCACCGGCAACAGAGGACGAAGACAAGTCTGCAGACGAGAGCGATGCAGAAAATCCATCTCCATCTCCATCTCCATCTCCATCTCCATCTCCATCTCCATCTCCATCTCCATCTCCATCTCCATCTCCATCTCCATCTCCATCTCCACCACATCTTTCACTCATCAGACGTCAGCACAGGCAGTGACCTGAGCAGAGGCTGCGCAGGTCAGGACCGCGCTGTCCATCTCCCTTACCGTGTTCATGAATAAACAGAGGCCTGAGCGCGGGTGTGTGTGTGTGTGTGTGCGTCAGGGCGACGCGCGCACACGCACACACAGCCTCGTGCCGACTCCACTGGCATAATTAGAAACATTTGGGATCATTTGCAAAGGGAACAGAGGCTCTGATGGGATCCAGATGCACTACTGGGTTTCACCAAAATACAGGAACCCTTATTTACGAGGGGCCATTACTGGCTCCTCACCCAGGGAGGTGTGTGTGTGTGTGTGTGTGTGTGTGTGTGTGTGTGTGTGTGTGTGCTGCCTGGTTTGTCCAGATACTAAATGACTGTTTGGGGGTGTATCATCCATATTCAGGTCAGACTCAGTTTAATGGCTTTTGTTTTTGTGAGAAATTGAGGGCTTGTCTTCACATTCAAGGAACCTGAGGGCAGAAGTTGTCAACAGACAGAGAAGTTTCATTTTTCTTTTAATGACAGGAAAAAACAGTATGCCTCATCTTTTCAAGATGCGGTACATTTGGTGTATGTGTGTTTTTTTTGTCCTCAATGAAATCAACACCAACAACTCCTTAACAGTATATGTCAGTCTCCTTCTTCTGGTGCCAGCTCTTTTGGATTTCCTGTGGTGGAAAATAAAAACAGAGGAACACCATCAGTTTCCCTCTTGTTTTCTTGAGATGCTGTAAATGGAAGTTTTGAACTCAGCAGCTCTCTTGTTTGCAGCAAAGGTCAGTGCAGTCACTCACGAGACTATGCTGCCACCTTGTGGCAGAAGATAAACTAAACAAGATTTTTCTCGAATGTTGCAATGATACCATATTAAAAGCTCATGGTTGGACATAAGCATTTTAGGTTTAATTTAAAGGTTTTAGGTTTAAAATAAATCAATCTGCAATCAGGCAAGAGAAGTGTAAGAAAATACATCATGGCATCCAAGCATACTTTTCTATGTGATTTTACTTTTATATTCATTCTATATTGAATTCAGAGATGAAAATTCCCATAGAGCCATTGATTCTATACAGACTGACCCACTTTTAATTGCTCCAGACTGACTATTCTCTCTCCGTCCACTAGATGTCCCCAGACTCTGTAATTACTCACTCCTGCAGGCCACCTTACGCAATGTTTCTATCAAAATTTTCCCACTGTCTCAAGAAGATGCCACAACATCTGTATAAATCCAAGCTGAAACAACAGATATAACCCCTGTTCTTCTTCTTCTCTTTCAACTTGGTGTCTTTGCTTGTTGGTACGTGCCATTATTTTTACTAATGAATTATGAAACATTGCTGCCTCCTGATGCATCTTTATCCACTTATACTCACATTTTTGTTCAGTTCTTGCATCTTCACTTCACCTCAGACCACATGGCTCTCACGTTCTGTCACCATCTCTTCATTGCACCTGGAAAACAGGCAAGGCAGCACTTTTCGATTATCTTTTATTGCATTAACTAAGCTGCAATAGTTAATGTCTGAAATGTGTTAAAAAAGGGAAATAACTTGTGATACTTTAATATTCCAACAGGGGGCGTGCGTATCACATTTATTTTCTCATAAATCATTTTAATAACATATTTACACTTATATTCATGCATATATGACTTATGTTATTCTCTCATTTTACTTATTTTTAACCCATATAACACATATTGTCGTATCTAGGAGTGTGAACTCTGTTGCCATGGTGACCTACATTTAATTATATCACAGCCTGTTAGGTAACACTGCGCATCACACCATGTAAACTGCCACTTTTCTTCATATAACGTGAGCCCTTGTGTGAGAGGGTTAAACCGTCACCTCTGGACTGTGACAAGAGTAATTAAACACTCCCACTGGGGCTGCACAGCAGGAAAGGTCACACGGTGCCACGTCCCATCACATCTCATCACATCTCATCTCACATGTCACGTGGAAGACGGCGAGCCCTGACCTTCCTGCCACGTCCGGGTCCATCGATGCTCCGATCGGGAACACGCTGTCACGTCCACCCCGTTTCCCTCACCGCCTCCTGACCGATCCGTCGGGAAGCTCTGAGCCGCGTCTGAACGTCCGCTGATGCTGGGGCCAGGTTAACCTGTGACATCACTCAGGTGCTGATGAACTGCTCAATGGAAGGGAGGATCCCTGAGGAACATACACACACACAGGGGAGGGAATTAGGGGGCCTATTTACCTGTATTATTGTGTGTGTGTGTGTGTGTGTGTGTGTGTGTGTGTGTGTGTGTGTGTGTGTGTGTGTGTGTTGTAATTACCTGGAGGAGGCCGACAGAGAGTCAGTCGTACCTCAGCTGGCGAGGTCTTAAACAGCTTTAGCACTTTCTGCAGAGAGACAGTAGAAAAGATAATGATGGTAAATGATGGGAGATGTAGATTGAAAAGTTAAAGGTCAGTATTACACTGTGAAAAACGACAGGGACTAAAATTATAGATGCATTAATATGTATGTTGCCTTTAACTAATGTAGATGTTAATAATATTCCACTAATTTGAACTACTTTACTTTACTGCTGAGCACACAGACTTTCTAAATAGTCAGTTTTGCACGGCTGCATTTTTGAACAGGGGTTTTACATCGTTCATTTATCTTAGTTAGTGGGAGAATTTATTCAACCCACGGAGGAGCACTTAATCCTTAATTTTGTCAGAAACCAATTTGAAATCAGCAAATTTGGAAGTTCCCTGGACAGAGAGATATGAATTGTTTATTCATAGCTGTTGCAATCATGATGGCGCTCAGCCTGCAAATGATAATTTCCAATAAAAAAAAGAAAAAGGCTTGTGTGTGAATGGGCCCAGCACAAACAGAGAAGAACGAGGTCTGAGCTCGTACTGGATAGGACAGCTCCTTGAGCGACTGGCCGTTGATGGCCAGCAGGACGTCTCCCTCCTGGATGCAGCCGCTCTGCTCCGCCGGCTGACCTGGGAACAGCTCCTTGATGCGGACCAGGCTGCTTAGGTCCCGGGTGGGAGGATCCAGCTCGCACATGAGGAAGCTGAAGCCCAGGCCGTTGGCGCTCTTGGTCAGCGTCACGTCCAGCGTGTTGTCTGCAGGAAGCAGAGGCAGGGATGGAAGAACGATGAGGTGGGACGTAAAGTCGATGTGAGGAGCTCAGGAGTTACAGGAAGGAAGAGGAGGGGAGGAGGGGAGAGGAGGTGAAGATGATTATTGGTTTTGTTTTTATTTAATGCCATTTAAATTCAGCAAATAAAATGTATCTGACCACAACTGGATAACTTAGGTTTGTTTATGGATTCAACAAATAAGAGTTGAGTTGATGAGTGGATTCTAGAGGATATAACTTTTAAGGAGGCCAGGGAAGTTGCTTCACTATTTCCAGTGATACATTCTAGATGTGAAAGAGGCATAAACCTTTTGATCTATCTAAATCAACAAAAATAAAATAGATTTGGATTTATCAAGATATCATTCTGTTCCTCCAACCAACCAAGTGATTCTTGTCACTACACACACAATAAAAGATGATTTTCGGTTTAGTTTTCTGTGGATTATGTCATCACATTATCAACTGACATGAGATCAGAGAAGATTCTCTTGTCATAATAATAATAGTAAATCAATGCTTATTTCACTGTTAGGTAAAGAAATCATTACTTGCATGTCCTCTTCTGTCCTCCTGTAGATGTGATGAAAGGTGATGATAGAATCGATTGTACCACTGTGATGAATTGAAACGTCAGGTCTATAATTCAATAATATATACAATCAAAAAGGTACAGGAAGCGAGTAAAAGCAGGAAGCGATATAGATAAGGGTTCGGACGGATGCTGCTAAGGTTCCTATAGCGCATAATTATATCATAATTAAATCATAACTGGCTGTTTTCATCGGCTGTTTTGTTTTTGCCAGGATGGCTCCTTCTGATGGACACCATTGCCTCTCTGTTGTGTTTAAACATGTGATCTGTTTGCCTGTGTGACAGTAAATAGTAGCAATGTGGGATGACAGATATAGACGAGCAGGCTGGAGGATAAGGCAGACCCGGGGTGGGGGATAAGAAGGGGAAGGTCAGGGTTAGCAGAGAAGATCAGGATGAAGAGCAGGAAGTGTGTGAAAGTTCACCTTGAAGCCGTCGCTCTATCCTCTTACTTTCTTGGATACTACAAACTTACTTTGCGTGTAATTTAGCATCGAGGTGTTTTACCGTCTGTGACAAAGTTGTAGTCCCGGGGTCGTGAGGAGCTCTTGCTTGGAGACGTTCTGGCCGGGGAGCAGTTGTTGGTCCTCTGAGGACTGGAGGTGGGGCTGGCGCTCTGATTGGACACACTGCTGCTGGTTTCTGCACTGAGGGAAACCCTGGGGAGCTTCATGGACTCCCTCTCCACAACCAGAGATACTACCTAGAGGGAGGAGAGCAGAAGACAAGACAAGGAGTCTTATGGGAAGGCCTGTGCTCCTGTCTCCCCAGGACCCACTAACAACATTACACTGGATACATCTCAGCTATGTATATGTTACTGAATTCTGGTAGGAGGTATCTTGTCACCCTATGCAAACATTATATGAAGATAGTTAAGGATAAGGAAATGGGGGCTGAATACAACTAGAAGCTCTTGTAGTAGGGAAGAAATCTGGGGTTTGGAGTGTACATGCAGTTATGTGAGAGTGGGAATGTGAGTTTCAAAATCAATACTCATATCATGGAAATTTTATTGATTGCTGGTTTGCAAAATGGGCTTCAGTTTTTCATTCTCCACAGTAATTTCTCCTTCAAGGAGACAAATAAAGTTGATTTTGAACTCAAGGTATGCAATTTAAACGTTTTAAATCGTGGCAATTAAGAAATAATTATTCATGAGTAATTAATGAGTAATTTATTGCTGATTACAATATTTGCAATTTTGTGATGCATAGCATGCAGCAGTTATAGAAGTAGACATTTCTCTGTCATTTCTTATAAACAAAGATAAATTAATGATAATGCACAGATGGAAAGTGAAAGCTTCTTAAATACATGTTTACTGGGAGTCCATGCACACACTGGTTTTGTGCAGTGGAGGAGCAGCTGACCCATAGAGAGACACATCACCATCATCGCTAAAGTTCATTTTGCAACTTGTTCTGCATGAGTTTGTGTCACATATGGTCTCGTTCTCACCTCCCCGGTCTTACTCAGACAGCCCACAGCCTGGTTGTAGGTGATGCCCTGGAAGCTGAAGCCATCCACCTCCAACAGCCTGTCGCCTGTGACAAATGAAATAAAACATAATAGTTCATGTTTTGGCTATTTATTCTCCTTGCTCATTAATTTATTCTGCAGTACTCATTGTCAAAACATGCACAGGAAATGTTCTGGTCTAAGTTCTCATGACTACAGATGAGCATGCATATCGATACAAAGTGTTAAATGTAATTATTTGTTGTGTTCTTGTTATTTTACATGGTACAACTTTGGTACGAGTTTCTTTCAACTTCATCTGAATGCAACGCTTGCCTTCCTCGGCCCTGATGAATAACAGAGGCATTATATGAGCTCACATTCCAATCATAATAACTCATTTACCCAAGCTTCATTTTGGATATTGAACAGGCAATAATCCTGCAGTCCAATAATCCTGCTCTCCCGCTCAGGGCTGTGTCATTATCTGATGATCAGACGGGCTAAAGGACTCTGATCTGAGCCGCTGGAGCGTTCTGATGAATTCTAGTCAATCTGCACATTATACTGGAAGGAGTAAAGATCAGTCACCATACAGTAAAACACTGTTTAACAGGTCTCTTCTCCTCGTTGGACATGGATTTTCATACCTGCATGCAGACGCCCGTCTCTCTCGGCGGCTCCGCCTGGAACGAGGCTTCTCAAGTAGATTCCTCCATTTGGGAGATTGGTGTTGATGCCTCCCTGAATGAGTTAACAGTAAAAGCTGACATTCAGGTCATTTTTGTGATGAACTGCAGGCTGGGTAGAAGAGACAGAGTAATGTCTCCGACTCCAACGTTATCGTTTTTAGCCCCAAGGTTTTAATATCGTCGTGATGAAATAGTCAGACTCAGTCTAGAAACTGATCAGTGGGAGGAGAGTTTCCTCACAGCATTTCAGACTGATCCGTCACATTTCTAGATAAAATTATTCTACAACCACCAATATGTACAAAAACACCACTAACAGACCTGACTCTGAGCTGATATTAAAAAAGTGTAAGACCAATGATCTGGATCTGCACATACACAGCTGTCATAGTCTTAACCAGTTACTGTACATCCAAAATCCCAGCTGATATGATCATCTTTTCAGTGCCAATCAGTAATAAAAAAAATGTAGTGAGCCTGTTTCTACCATTCATAGCTGCGTCTTTTAGAAGAGAAACTCACAGAGACGCTGATGCCGAGGCTGCCTGAGATCTTTCTGAGCTCCACAGATATCTCCACCCTCCTCACACAGTTCAGGGGGGGAGACAGAGAGCTGCCGTCCTGGAAACGCACAGACAAGAAACATTCAGGCTGTTATATCTATGAAAATGGACTTTAACCATCAGAGGTGCAAAATGACAATGTGCAGGTAAACAGCTGCTTCTATCTCTCATCTATGTAGGTGGTAGAACCATAATTAGATACAGAAACAGTCTGATTTGTACAGAAATGTATTGTATTGCTTTTCTAACTTCTGGCCCCTTACATACAGTATAGTCTTATTTACTTAGAGAGGTTTTAAAGCAGTGCCGGTATGATCATACCTGTGCACTGTGGACATGCATGTTGCGGGGGACGTGCAGCCTGTTGCCGGTCTTCGGCGTCATCATGACAGACGTGATCTCGTCCAGGCTGTCGTCTCCACTCCGGCCGTCGGCCATCAGAGTGCTCTGGGACTCGTAGTTTCTCAGCAGGGAGGAGCGCAGGCTGTTGGGACTGTTGTGGCCCACTGTGGACAGATAAACAGCAGGGTCGTCAGATCAACAAAATGCTGAAAAATGTTCATTTTCTGCTAAGAGGCTTTTAGGAGGCATCAAGCCTTGATGTCTGAAAGTCCTGAAGGACAAGTCTGTATCACTATATTATATTGA
The DNA here is from genome assembly GCA_029224185.1 of Karalla daura. NCBI lineage: Eukaryota > Metazoa > Chordata > Actinopteri > Chaetodontiformes > Leiognathidae > Karalla > Karalla daura. The sequence continues at coordinate 3,743,262 of CM055207.1, read as the reverse complement.
CTGACGTAGAAATATGTTACATTCTTTAAATAGAGAAGGAAATGTCAGACTTAATACATTATTTACTAACACCAGAGTGATGAGAGATGGAGAGAGCAATTCATTTTTTGCCCTTGAGAGCAGAGTGAGTCAACATAAACTCACATTTCGCCCAAAGACAAACGAGTGGGATGGTGATGAAAGAATGCAAATATTTTGTGACATATTATTCGATTTAATGACAAGCTGCAGAGCAGCACATGTAAAAATAGGTGCAAGGCGGCATAAACAAACGGGAAGGTAGAAACACAAATGCAATTTTTGCATGTTAACTTGGAGCAGGTGCAAGCAGAGTAAGGGTCACAGTATTGTCACGCACATACACACACACACACACACACACACACACACAGACGTGCATGCAAAGCACCTTTTGCTTGCGACACAATGAGCTGCACCTCCTCGGGGCTGTTCTGCATGACCTCTGCCGCCTCGCTGAAGGTGACGCCCTCCAGGCTGATGTTGTTCAGAGAGATCAGACGACCACCTGCAGGCACAGGTCACAGTCACACGCTGCTGGTGTCCAATGACAGTGGAGCCCGGAGACCTGGATGCCACCTCTGAACCCCCCCACGTGACCTGACAGACCCGTGATCGAACCCTGCTCACACTCACACACACGCTGTCTGTTCTCCAACAAAGGATGGTGAAATCAGAGTCTGTATTATTTGGAAAGGGACATTCTGGACTTCTTGAAAATGAATTAGAAAACTAGACTTGATAAGATGAGAGATTTCCAAATAGGGAGGCAAAGAAAAAAAAATGCATCGTGCACAGTGTTCCCGAGAGTAATCCAATAATGTCTGCGTGATTATGTACCTGGTCGGATGCGTCCGTCTTTATCCGCAGGTCCATTAGGCACAATGGAAGCAACAAAGATGCCCAAGTCATAGTGTCCCACTGTGTCCTCTCCCACTATCACTATACCTGCACAACCAAACCACAGAGGTGTCAAAAAAGATTCAAATTCCTCTGAAAATGTACAGAGAATATGCTCTAAGAGGACAATTGTAAACACAAGCAAGTCATAATGCTGCATTAAGACCTGTGTATTGCACACAGAATGAGTGCTGCAACCTGATACATCTTTCAGTTACTTTTCTGATTAATTGATTAGGTTTGGTTTGGTTTATAAAATGAAGCAAAAATGATGAAAATCATTATCATCACCTCAACGAGATTCAATTTCCTGTCACACAGACAAAAATGGAAAATATTCACATTTATTCGATTAATTGATTAGTTGTTGCATCTGTAATTCAGTGGAAACAAAATCTTAACTGTTGTTTGTTTCCAAAGGTAATCTGACTAATCTGTGCTATAAGGAGTAAAACGTCTCACCCAGGCCAAGCTTTGGGTCTTTCTTCAGAGAAACACACAAAACTTCTCTCTCTGTTGATGTCACCAATTTGGTTGGGGTTTCTGTGAGAGAGACAGGTAACACCAAGAAAACCTTAGCATATCTACAAAGCCGAGTTCACTGCTGCCCACTAACAATCAATGAGAAGATGAATCACACTGTGGTTATGAAACACACATCACATAACTACTGAGACAAAATCACATCTATGAAGGACACTGGATTTTCAAAGTTTCCTATTGGTACAGTAGAAGCATCCCGGAGTCCTCAAATCATCATCTCATGGAGTTTTTTTCACTGTGATAAGACTGTGCTGTACCTCGGGCTGCCGGGGATCCTGAGGGAGCCTCTGATCCACTCCTCTGAGAACAGGCCGGCGAACGCATCCCGGTGCTGCTGCGCTGACTGCTGGAGCAGGTGCTGCAGAGGAGACACGTCACGTAGATGATGGAGCAGTTCACTCAAGTCCTCTCAAGAAATGATCCATTTTTTTTGTTCATTCTGTGCATTTGGTCCCTTTCATTTTTGTTGAAGCCCTTAAATTATGTGGCTTAAATTTCCTGGCACTTGACGGAGGTTTCTGGATACTGGTACTCAATGGATACTTTGACTTAATGGAAAACTGTTGTGGAAACTATCAGAATACCAACTCAAGCATCTCTAGCATCAGAAAGAACTTGAAGAGTAAAACCTCATTAAACAGTCATATTCACAGTGGCTTTTGCACATAACAAAACAGCACTTTTATTTCTATCTTATTGTTGTTTTTATTTGTTCATCTATGATCTTTAATGACTTGTGTATGCTGTATGCACCACAGTGGAGGAATGAACCTAGCCTCGCTGTATTTAAGATACAATGGCAATAAAGGCATTTAATTGAATTCAGTTCAGATCAGATCAAAACTCCCTCAAATTTGGCAACTTTTCCCTCCCATTTTCTCCAAAGCACACTTGAAAATGTTCTATCTGTACGTGCTCATGGCTCGTTTGGCCTGTTTCAGGTGCTTTTTATGTTATGTGACTGCTTGAAAAGTCTTTATCATCCAAACTGAACATATGGCTGACAGAGTTTCAGTTTGCCCTGGAATTAAGACTCAGACCAAACATGTGAGGTTTGGAAGGAGCGGGGAGGGACCTCTGCTCGTTGACGCTCTGGCGCTGCTGCTGCTTGATGCGAGCCTCGATCCTGGCCGCCACGTCGTCACACAGCTTGGTGAGAGACTCGTCCTGAGGCGTGGTCAGGCCACTGTCGTCCTGAGGCGTCTCTGAGCAGGAGAAGGACTTGAGCCGGCTGCTCTGGGCGCGGCACGCTGCGGCATACTGCACAATGTTGTCCTCTGCAGGTGGAAGCACAGAAACACCTCAGGTTGATCATGTTTCTAACGTTCTCCACTGAAAACGATGGACTGTCTCCTGGTTCTGACCTGAGACCAGGCTGTGGCTGAGCTGGCGAGAGGTCATCTCGTTGTTGAACTTGTGCTGAGCTGAGCAGAGGTTGCACAGATACTTGGCGATCTTGGACCTCTCTGTGAGGAAGGTGTACTTCTTCTTGCTCGCCCTGATCTCTATTACGAATTTACGCCTCTGCCGGAACACAAATGACAACGCAAGAGGAAGAAGAAACAAATTTACTTCCACACTTTTGTTTTGGCAGCTGTTGATTTTGAGCTCCACAGAATAGAGGAGCTCCTTGAAAAAAACATGACTGCTCTCACATTAGAGGAGATCGTTGCCGTCTCCCTCCAGAAGAAGCTCTGGCTGGTGGATCGACAGCCGTCCTTAATCTCGTAGACGATGACTCCTTTGGCACAAACCCCCAGGACGATCTCTCCTTCCAGAGGCTTCTTTTCACGCATCACACGGTGGAACAATACGCCGTATTCAGGCAGCTGCTGACACACCTGAGGGCACAGACACAGATTGTCAGCTTCATCACTAGATCAGAGTCTGGTTCGACGTTGGACCTTTGCAGCACCTTGAGGAACTCCAGCTCTGATTCATCTGCGAGCATCTGAGTGTTGTTGCTGTGTAGTCTGAGCAGCTCCCCCTGAATGTGAGGCAAGGCACGTTTCTCCATCACGCTTTTGGAGACATACTGGTCAGGGCGGTAGTAGTTCCTCCCATAAACCTAGAAAAGACAGATGAGAAAATGATTAGATTTTTCTTTTAAGCTGCAAAAAGGAAAAAGATTTAGTGGGAGATGTGATCTTATGGGAGAAACATCGGCTGCATCAAAACACCTGTATTAACAAGCTGAACACCTTTGAAAACCAATACGCCATATGTCTCACATCTAAGGTTTAGGTAGTATTTGAAAAGAGGCCCCACATAACAATGTATCTGAGGTAAAACCACTATTTTCAAACCAGGGAAGATGCATCTTGCATCTTACTTATTGTTTACTGTTAAATCCATTATTATTGGTTGTTATGAAGATTCTGTTACATATTGTTGTGTGACATGAATGTGCTATCTTTGTCTCTCTATCTTTGTGTGGGACTTTGGCGGCTGGATAGAATAATTCCCCTTCGGGGATAAATAAAATACTTATTGTATCTTCATCCTATCTTATTTTCAGAGGCAAAAAGAAGACTCCTTTATAAACCTCTGACAGGGTTTGTGTGTTTGATGAGCAGTTCTGAAGCTGCAGGTGAGTGGAGGGTGGAGGCCGAGGTGTGGACTGCTTAGATCCACTGCTCAGAACATGAAAGGAGAGGTGTCGAGTTACATCTCAACCTGCGTAAGGACTCTTTTCTTAGAAGCGAAAGCTTTGAAATTGTCCTGGGTTTGATCAGCATGTGTTAAGGAAGTGTAAAACGAGCGGTGCTCCACCTCAGGCATGCAGTCTCCACACTCGGCCTGCAGGGCCAGAGCTCCCAGGTACAGAGCCGTCTCCTCGTGGCAGGACAGCCTGTCTTCCAGAAGATCTCTCCTGAGCTGTAGGTAATACTGGTGGCGGGTCTGTCTGTGCCTGATAGAAAGTTGAGGAACACGCTCTCATATGTTTTTGATTTTATTTTTTAGACAAGAGCGACAAAATGATGGGAGAAATACTTACAAAAGAAGGGAAATATCACTGACGAAGAATTTGACCCTGAAGAAAAGGACAAAGGTGGTTGAAGGCACTTTCTTCCAGCTATCTGGAGCCACTTTGGAAATCTTGGTATCATTGTCCACAAAGAAAAACTCGTTATCTGGTCAGAAAAGGAAAACATCATTAGCAAAGACCATCACAACATATGGATGCAACACCAGTTCCATCTTTGTTATTTTAGACCTCTTTACCATCGATATAAGCAAGGCCAAAGTAGAAATGTTCCATCAGGTTGGCGTGAGCTACAATCATGTCAAAGACGTCTCCTCCTCTGGATTTCACCTCACACTTCACCTGAATGCTCTGCCCGTTTGGCATCACCACACTCAGCTCTCTCTGAGTGACGGGAGATTTGCCTTTCTTCGACTGAGCGAGGGAAGAGGAAAATGGACAAAAGAAAAATGATTTAAATTACCTTTCTACTTTAGTGGCAGGCTGTGGAGTGCTATACTTAAGTATAATTTAGACTTTTCTATAACTTATACATCTGCCCCACTGACATTCACAAGCAAATCTTGTACTTTTTCTCCTCTACATGCATTTTGCAGAGAATCACGGTTTTAAATGTATTAATCTCTGCAAGAGGAATTCACAATCTCCACAGCTGCTTATAAGGTAAACAAAGGGAAAATCAATGCATCATAATAATCCAATGATGTAAGATGCACTGTTCTCAAAAAGGCCAGTTGAGTGTAATATGAACCTTTCTCCTTTACTACTTATCTTCAAAATCACAATAATTCTTTAACATATCTATGCAGTGACATTGTAACTTTATCAGTGTTTATAACCAGTGATTTCCATGATGTCATAACTGTTTTTCATTTGTGTGCCTTCGAGATATTGTCAGTCTCTGCAAACTCTCACAATAAAAGTTTAATGTCCTCAATATGAAACCCACCACGATGGATCCAGGCAACTCCAAGACAACCAGCGGCTCATCTAACGTCCTAATGAACTCAGGACCCATGTCCTGCAACAGAAGAACAGGCCTTCAGAACATGAGTTATTCACCTGTCACAACAATTTGATTAAAAGTGATTTGTGGTGTTATATTAAACACATGATGTCACGGTCTGACCTTCATTTTCTTGTCGTTCAGACTTATTGTGGAGTCAAACTGCGTGAGGGATCTGGAGTTGGCCGGTCGGTTCCCGTCCATGTAGGGACTGCAGGGGTTGCGGTTCAGCTGCTGCCAGCTGTCATAACTCTCCCTGTGTCGAATTCCCGAGGGAGTCCTGGGAAAAAAGAGTTTTCCGTTCTCAGACTGACGGGAGGCGAAATCTGTCACTCACAACACATAACATCACAATTCTCCAGGCAGACAGTTCAAGTTTCCTCCGAGGATCAGTCCCGGCGCTGTCTTTTTGTTTGTGTGTCTCTCTATAGCTTCATTTTATCTGTCCTTTATACAACTGAACAAACTTGATCAACTGGAAATGGATTGATGGCAATTTATCGTTATGAGGTGTGTAAATTATGTGCAGCATAGGGACAGTTTTCTTACCCTGTGGTCTCACATGGATAGGACGCTCCAGAAAATGTCCTGGAGATCTTCTTCTTCAGTGACCATGTTGAGTTGGTAAAGGAACCTCCTGAAAAACAACACAAAAAGGCAGTTTTACATTATGTGTTATAAAATGTCTACAAGCAATTAATTGACATTTTTGAAATGGCACTTATTCTTTTTCTTGGTGGGAGTTAGATAAGGAGATTAGATTCGTGAATCAGGTTTTGTTTAACTGAAATTAAAACTACAATTAATTGTAGAGGCTGTGGGTGGCAGACGTGCAGCCTGTTCCTCTGCTTCCAGGATCAGCTCCAGCAAAATCCATCACAAAATCCATCACCCGCCCCAAATTTGCATACTAGCTTTATAGAGATGAACTAAAATAAAACCTTAGCGGTAATGATAAAGATAAGACCAAAAAGATATAGTTCCTTTAAATTCCTCAGCTTCAGGTTCCTGTTTTTATGTCACGATAAATCTTTTCAATTTCAGGGAGAGAGCGGATAAGAATTATATCTACAAAATTAAACTATAGCTCAAAGTCAGACTGAAATAGAAATCTGAAGTGTTTCTATCTGTAGGTTTCTGAGTTTCTCTCAAACTAAACCATAGAACAGGGTGTGCATGGAACAGGCAGTTTAATTCCCAGCGAAGCAGAGAAAATAAATGGGTTTCTTACTGTGCAATCTGTCCCGGACCACTTGACTGCGGTCGGTCAGCTGGGATCCATTTTCATTCATGGACAAGTGGTCGACCTGCAGAGACATCAGTGGCCAGCTCAAGGAAACAGGCACGTACATGGGCTACTTTCATTCATTCACTTTCTTGACCCAAACAGTATCTGCTGCAGTGCACTGTATAATCTATCTATCTATCTATCTATCTATCTATCTATCTATCTATCTATCTATCTATCTATCTATCTATCTATCTATCTATCTATCTATCTATCTATCTATCTATCTATCTATCTATCTATCTATCTATCTATCTATCTATCTATCTATCTATCTATCTATCTATCTATCTATCTATCTATCTATCTATCTATCTATCTATCTATCTATCTATCTATCTATCTATCTATCTATCTATCTATCTATCTATCTATCTATCTATCTATCTATCTAGACTGAAACCTAAAGTGAATCCACAAACCCGACCGTGTCCCACTCACAGAGCTCCTGTAGACGTCCTCCACCAGCTGCCGGATGAGCCTCTCGGGCGGAGGCAGCAGCGAGGCCTTGTAGTGGAGCTCGCAGGTGTCCAGCACCGTCAGCAGGTCCGTCCTCCTCACCATGGCATCCTCACACATGCTCAGCAGCAAACCCTCCAGCTCGGCACTCAGCTGCACCGGCTGCAAGCACACGCGTGACAAAACGGTGAGCAGCGTGAGGGTTAAAAAAAAAAAATCATGTGGAAGAGTTGGAGGGAAAGATGAGCTGAGAGGAGGGAAGTACCTGGTTTTGAGGTAGATGAAAATCAACGCACCAATAAAGAGTCATGCCCAGAGAGTAGACGACCATCTGAAAGCAGGGGAACATTTAAATACTGTCATACAATAGCACAGATGCTGAACATTTTTGGAAAAAGAAAATGAACTTGTGCAAAGAGTTAATTTGACTTAAGCAAAATTCATGCACAGGGAATTGTGCAGAGCGTCAGGTTGAAAAATTAGGCAGATATGCTAATAGACTGTCAATGTAACATCTTTTTATTCATATCTGATTGTGTAAATACACTTAAACCAGATTTATTTTCTCTTCTACTCTGCATGGACATGTTTTTGTCATACTATTGAGTTTTAACAATGAAGTCTGTCAAAACAAAACAGAGGCAATGATCCCTTCAGATTTACATGGCGGTGTTGTTTCTGTTTTCCTCCCATTGAACTTGTCACCGATTCTGGTGGAGATGAGGGATGTGGAGATGAGGAACAGGGACTGTTTGGTTGTTTGCCTCGTTTGTTTGTTTATGAATCTTTGACAAAATAATAACTAAACCAAACTGAACCCAGCTAAACTAAACTAGACAGACATGACTTCAGAACCGGTCCGTTTCACCTGAATTCAGTTTAGCTTGACTTAAACTGCACATTTCGATTCACATTTAAAACGTATGTGTAGAAAACTCTTTGAAAGAAACATGAACCCACATGAGAAACCGCTCATCCACATCCTGGCACCTCCTGTGAGCTGCTGTTACCTTCTCGGCCGCAGTCCTGCTGGGGGCGGCGTGACCCGGCTGGACCTCTGGAGCTGTGAACGAGGCCACGTCTTCGTATCGGGCACAGCTCTTAAAGGCCAGACTCCCATTGGCTGACAGCAGCACCGAGCCCGGACTCAGCACACTGCACATGTTCGCTGAACCTAAACACGACAGAAAGCAGTGACATTTACTACTGATATGCCGACTGATACTGTACTAAGCACGTCAAGTAAGCATCAACACTTCATATCTCAGACATTTCTGTGTAATTTTAAAATGAGAAGCATTAGAAAGCAACAACACAATCATAGGGATCAAGCCTAACACAAACAGATATCATCATGTAAGTAATAAAATAAATAAATGCTACAAATACTTGTTTCATATCACACAGCAGTAACATTAACCCACTGAAATGCTTCTGAATACTTCTGCACATGGTGCTCTTGAATGCTGCATGTGCCCAGACAAACAGGTGGAACACAGAGTAAAAATGCAAACACCTTTTTTGGAAATGTCCAGCAAGGCCTCAGTGGTGGCGAGCAGCAGACACCAGACCTCATCCTCCTCCAGCGGTGAACCCCGGGCCTCCAACACTTCTGCCAGGGTCACAAACGTACCCATCCTTCTGAGAAACACACACACACACACACACACACACACTGGAAGCTGCAGATCGATTACACTGCTGTACACTGCTGAATTATGCATAACGAAAAGGTTGTTCATTCTAGCACTGTACATTTGTTGCAATACAAGGAGACGAATCCTGTTTGTTGACCTCATTTCCAACATTTTAGAAATGCACTTCTCAGTTCAGTTCTACACACCAGTAAAAGAGTCGATTACAAAAGAGGTTCAGGCAACAAGAGGCTTGTGAGGCTCTTTGCCAAAAATCCCACAGAGGAGTGCGTCAGACACAGTGAACGTTTCGAGGTCAGAGGTCGACGTTTGAGACAGACAAGCTCGGGGTTTAGAGGAATTAGATCTGATTGGATATAAATCCAACACTTAATGAGTTGCTATTGTACTTACCTGGTGACTTTCAGACACCCTTCCTATCAGAATAAAGGTCATTTCTGCTGACGACAGCTTGTTTTTCAGATGCTCAAAATCCAAAGCAGCAACACAGTTTCAGTTTTTAAGACAGACAATTTTGTCATTTTGTTTTAGATTGTAAAAGCTTTATCAATTGGTATCAATTTAGGCTGTTTAGTTGAGCCTCGTACTATACCGTTTTAAAGCAATTATGTGTTTAACTTCCAGGGACTCCTGAAATGATAAATTACCTTGAGTAGCTTCTGGTAATTGTTAACAATATCAAGTACAGACATTAATTACCTCAAATTACTAGTTCTGATAAAACCATTTTCAGTAATTCATGTGCATTAAGCTTTTTATAACATGAACTAAAGGGGATAAAAAAGGAAAACATCCTTCATTTAGTGCCTTACAGTCATAGAAACGTAACATTTCTATAATGTATGTCTGGCAACAGTGATCCTGGTATATCAAACATTGTTGTTTCACATATTTTCTAGGAACAAAACAAGGTTGTACACAATATTTGTGGACACATTGCCATATATAATTCAGCTGATTCAGAGATTTGGGGAGACGACAAAGCCTATCAATGTAATTTACAGCAAATATTGCTTATAGTTGGGTTGCACATCAGGATGACTCTATGGCATCAAACAGTGCGCAGCGTCAAGCCATTGTGGTATTAATTTTTTACAACTATTAACAGCACAGACATTGAGAGATACTGTCTTTAGCGAATAACCAGATTAACACGGCACTCTTGGGTATTAACAAGGTTTCTCAGTCACTTCACTTTGTATTATTTGTTTTGCAATCAGATTAACGTCCGGATGTTTGTGTGTCGCGTGTAGGAAGCACCTTATTGTAATCATCTTCTTCCTTCTTACAGAGGATAAGTGGAGGAAGCCAGAAAAATGTGCAACAGTTGCTTCTCGTTTTACCTAGATTCTAGATATCGAATTAATCAGAATAAAGCGAGTGACTGGGTGCAAACCTCTCCTCCGCACAGTGGCATGTGAGGTGCTGTGATAATTTGCCAACTCACTCATCTCTACTAATCAGGTTATGTGTACTCTGATTCAATTCAACTAAGTTGACCTGAGGTTAGGTGTATTAGCCACGACAATCAGAGGTGGCCTTACCATGGCAGACATTTTGACTTCATAGCAGGGAAGTGCAGGCACGACTAATAACATTAACGATGGCTCTGATCTTTTCAAGTGACCCAGTAAGCCATGACGGCGTGACAGTGATCCAGCAGGAACCGCCACCATGGTCCTGAAACCAACCGCAGGAGCTAAATGGAAGACATCCATCATTATTTCTAGAGAGGCTTTTCCTGTAGTAACAGGCCAAGAAATATACCTTTAAAGTAAAAAGTCTGTTGATCAAAATGGATTAAAATCAATCTGAATTATTTTATTTGGAGGGTGTGAACATGAGTGTTTTCATTCATTTTAAGATACATGATAGTTATTGGGTTTTGAAAAATGCTTTTACTTGGACATATATAAGGACAGAATACAGTGACGTACTTTTGAGAGAAAAGCTAATTTGCATCTGCCATATAATCAAAAGTCACTGTGGTACTGATGTGTGTATTTACCTGCGTTCTCAGGCTGCAACACTGAGTTTCTATCTTAAACTGAGTCATTTTGTGTAATTCTCTCCATCCAGCATCTTGATTGATGTTATAACAGTACCAAATATAAAAAAATACGATGCCTCACAATCCAGGCAGTGTTATTTCTGCGCACACACAGACACCTAGAAGCCCAAAGATGGTTTGTTATATGATCAAAAAATAAAATGTAACAGCTTGGTTTTCTGACATTATGTAGCCTACCTTATTTCATCCGGTATCTGAGGAGATTCTTCTTAAGTTCCTTCAGACATCCACCACTCTGAACCTAATCCTTCCTCTCAGGCATCCCCTGCTGCTGCCGTTCCTCCCACCTCTCCCATGTCCGAGTGCCACACACCTTCATTTCCTCGAGTCAGATCAATAGTCTCCACAGAAAGGACACATCAGCTCCATAACATAATTTGCTCTGCGCTCGCAACTAATGACGTGCTGTTTTTGCGTTTTCCTTCATTTTCAACTATTTTTAGACCGGGGACCATAAGCACATAATTGGATTTGCAGAGCGAGCTAACGGCAGATGGGGCAGCAAAGGGCCAATCCATTGTAGGCGGCACTGTGTTAATCTGAGGTTTCAACCACAAGTGACACATTAATTGTCCCACTTTCTATTAGTTTATTAGATTATAGAACATGCTACAAGCTTACTGTGCATATCCCTCCACTGGGCTCTGGAAAACTACTAAAACTACTAAAAATTTTCTGTAGTGAGGAACGTAATAACATAGAAAGTCCTCCATTATAAAAAAGATATACAGTTAAGTTACCATAAATAAATGTCAAATGTACTATGATTGAGTATAAACTGACATTATGAATTGACATCCTCAGGGCGTACACTGACTACAAAGGCTTTGCTGACCCCTGACTCCAACCTGAACTACGTCAGCTGGAGAGCCTTTGTACCTTAGTCAGGATTTGTGTCCTATAGAGCCACAGGAATAATTAAGACACTGACCTGGGGCAGACATTTCAAGGTGATGCCTACGTATGACCTCCTACTGCTAACAGAAGCTTTCTAAGGGTTGAAATTTGACCCCTGAGATAACAGATAAACACATCAACTTCACTTGTAAGTCTTGGTTTCCGGTGGGGCAGGTAAAGGTGAAAAACAACATGCAACACACTGAAATCCAATTGGGTTACTTATTTGTTAGCTTTTGCTTCAGTGAATCTGAGCATTTCGTAGATGCATTTATTGTATCTTATGACTATTTTGGCACCTAAAACAACATTGCTGTTGAATTCCTACTGTGTGTCAACTTGTAATGTTTTGCTTATCCCTGTAAAATCAGTTGTTTTGGGTTAATATAGACACACAATGCCATATAATACAGCACAGTTATAGGATACTTAAAGTTCTCAAGCAATAATCACTTTAATATGCTTCTCCAAAGCAGTTTAATCAAAAATGTAAGTTTTGACACCATACAGGATGCATAACTGTTGAATTAATTTGTGGTGCCTCATAGAAGTGTAAAAATTGTAAATGTGTGTATTATCTATGTAATATCTATCATATATAGATGTAATATCTAGCATTGCATTATATTATTGTTTAACTAATTTAGACTGCACAATTTAAGATTAATGTTTTTTGTTGGTTATCTGGTTGTATCTGTTTTATTGTGATTGTAGTGCTTTGAGATTTTACCAAATGTAAATGTGCATTATACATAGAAAAGAATAATTATTGTTGATATCATTAGAATTATTATTAAAACATCACCTGGCTTTATGTGCTTATACTGAATGCTACCTGATCAGCAAAAACTGGACGTTTATAATTTTACACCCTATGTATTGAAAAAAATGAAAATACACTTCAATACACACATCCAATGTATGTTTGAAACCTTCACATTAGTTGCATCATTGATGAACTAATTAGCTGCACTTGGCAAAAGTAATAAACGTAGCAAATGAGTAATGAGTGTACATTTACAACACAACATCGAGTTATCCAAGATTAGAACCGTTTTTATTTGCAGATTAATGTATATCACAATGTTTTTAGCACGTGCTAATCTTGAATGCTACCTCAGCTGCAACGCCCTTTTATAACAGTGCATGTTTATAATATATACATTACCCCCCACCACACCCTCCCTTACAAATCACTTGTATTTCAATTCGCTCTTCCAAACATGCCCTGACATGTGTGCGCTCAACCTCCATGCAGCGTCATTTCCAAAACGTTGCAAAATCGTCGCTTCCGCTTCCCCCGGAACGCGCGAGCGGTCTTGAACGTCCCCTGGCTGCTCATTGTGCAGCGGAGGAAACATCGCAGGTTTCGTCGACCGTCGGTATGAAATGGCAGAAACTGCTTCTTGGGTCACGGAAGCACAACGATTAGATTGCTCAGATATTTTTTGCGATGACCCTGGTTCGCTAGTGTAAGAGGTGGGAACCGAGAGTCAATCCGAAACGGGATTAAAGATCTTGTTTTTTTTCTCAATCCGAATTGAGAGAAACCAGAAAAGCGTCCGGGTTGGTTGCGTTCCCAGGCGGAGGACTGACTGCGGGTAAACACTGCTGGGATCAGCCGGAGAGACGGGTGAGCAACACGAACGGGTCTTTATTCCTCCCCTTTAGTACATGTTTGACCTGGTTTTGTCTTCAAATGGGGGCTGGGGAGACGGTGTCCCACAGGTTAGAGTAGGCAGGTGTTGGTACAGTAACACCCAGCAGGCAGGACAGGACAGGACAGGTCCGGCCTAACAACTGGACTAGACTGGGAACCACACACTCCTGTTCGTAACACGATGGTGTGTACACACACACACACTGCGATAAGACAGAGTAAATTGTCCAATTTAAATGCTGTGACCTCCAGTCCGAGGGGACATAACACCCGCCATGTAAACACTGTGAACACAGCCCGATTTTGCTGGTGTTTACCGCAGTAAAACTCCAGTTCCTGTACTGGGAACCAGTCATATATGAGCTAAACACTGAGTTTATGTAGTGAAGTGTCTCCACTGTGAGTCCACAACACCCCTTAGGAAATGTGACAGTAATTCTCAAGATAAATGCTGCTTTATATACGTCTGCTTAATCTGTGAATGTGTGTTTTGCGTACGTGATGCGTTCGCGGACACAAGGTGGATGTGATTATCCCTTCCTGCAAATTGCACATTACTTCAGTTTGGTTTATCTTTGTTACTACAATGGAAGAGTGTCAGCTGATGTCTTTATAATAAAGCTTCTGGAGTTGTCTGATTAGATCTGAATCTACCATCTGCCAGATTATTAGTAATATTGATACTTGGGGTAGCAGTGTTATCTGAGCAAAGGTAGTTTAGGCTAGGATTGTTACTGATACAGTCTGTGCTCCCTACTACATGAATTTCTATTATTTCATTAAAGCAATATATCCCCGTAGTCATGCTCCCATACTGCATTGCATGTTTCCCGGGGAACAACCTGCCAAGACAGCAGCAGCGGTCAGCCAAAAAGCACCGAAGCATCTGATTCCTGCACCAAAAGCCAAAGGTAGCCTGCAGAGAAGGAACTCAGCAGTCTGTGCGAACACGCGACAAAGCTCACAAATGTATCTCCAGGTCGATCCCAACACGTTTTGGAGGCTATTGGACGAGGTTGGCTATTGATTACATAGCCCATCCTGGCAGAAAATGCAATCCACAGGGTTTAAATACCTCGGTTTGCCTTTGTCAGGTGTGTCCTGTTTCTGATCTGAAGCCAGGCCACAGTGTGGCATGTGCAGGGTGTCGCGCTCTAACCTTGGGGCCAGGAGCAGCTTTGACACACATACAACCACGCCACGCATGCCACAGCCCAGGAAGTCATGGTTGAGATGGTTTAGGGCACAGGAGAAGTTTTCATGAGAAATAATTGTGACTCTCACAACACTGGATTGTGTCTCTTAACAGGCCTGCTACAGACCTGAGGATGTATATCTCTGCTATCTCCTTTAAAATACTGTATTAGACTGGTTTGATCTGTTCTGTTTTTCCATCCATTTTCTTTTATTGTCCACCATATGCGGTTTTGTTGCTTTAAAGCAGCTTTTGTATATGAAAGAATCAACATAATAACTGTTGTTGATTCCTGTCATATTAGTGGTTGATGAGATTTGTCATGTTACAAATTCCAGTAGAATTTGGAAAAAATTACAAATCTTGTTTATTTACTGCCAGATTTACTGAAATTGACCAACATAAATACAGTGTTAGGGCAGCAGGTGAACAGCTGGTGTACACAGTATTGTACTTGAGGCTGTGCTTGCTGTCTGGATGCTTTATAGGATGATGATGATTAAGGTGGTAAAATTAGATTCTTGTATGGCTTGTCTTTGCTTGGTGTGGATTTTTATGGCTCGGTTAAGAGTATCGAGCAGTTGCATCACTTGTCTGTGTGGTGTCAGCCTGTAATAAGCCTAACCCAGTTATGGACCTTAATATGGTCCATGTGGCTGAATGTGGCTTTAAGTTGACAAAGTATTGGTCTTTTGTTACCTTGTATAGCTTTGTTTCTGGGATGGGTCTTGTTTGTAGCAGGCTGTGAAGTCACAACATGACATTTCAAAGCAATCAAGGGACAGTTGACGTGACGTTTCTTTCCCTAATTGTTTAGATTACAAAAGTATTCGAACACTTGTCATCCACCAATACATGATGTACCTCTAATTGCTATATGTGGCTCTTCGCTCCGGGCGGCCTTGTGAATTTCCTCCCTTTTACATCTGTTTATTTTAGATGGTGGCAATTTAATTTGCAATTTAAAATACTTCATTTCACGACAAGCTTATTAACTGAGGTTTTGGCTCCAATTATTGAACACTTGATCTTAAGTACCCCCAATTTGTACCCTCAGGCCGTTAGTAGAGAAATGCCTTCTTTTGGTACCAGATGAATGTGACCTTCTGAGCACTCGCTCAAATATCTGGTATGCTAAATCATTATTCACAGATAAAATCAAAGAGTGTTGATATTTGCCAGAACGCCGCGAGATGAAGTGGCCTCAGACCTGGCTGTGACGCCCCAGTGAGAGACAGATCGCCTCTCGGGAGGGACAGGGTGATGGGCTGCTGCGGGGGGCAGGCCGAGGCAAATCTGGACAAAACTGCCAAGACTGCTGTATGTCTGTGTATGTCTGTGTGTATGTATACACCTGTATCAAGGAAGAAGCATCTGACACGTTCCGACGCAGTCATCTTTTCTTTTCTGGCAGGTTGTCACAGACGATATTTCTGCACTGTCTGTGATTTTTAACTCTGGTGATTTGTTGGAAGATTTGCTGCCTCAGTCTGGGTGGGTGTGGCCTTTGACCCCACTGGAGGTGTCGTGTGGGCAGAGAGATAAAAGTCAACTTGTTGTCTTTTGTTTGTAATTTTCTTGATCTGTCTTAAAACTAGCAGAGCCCCTTCGCTAACCGCACTATCAACTTTCGCTCGCTCGCTCACTCATTCATTCATGCATTTACATGCAACTGCAGCTGCCCAACACTGTATGATGAGCAGCTGAATTGGGTTGACAGCCTGACACACACTGTCATATCGCTCAGCCCTATTTTCACATGCAGTCACGGCTCCGGCAGTCTCACAGTAACCCGGATACTCTGGGTATGTGTGTGTGTGTGTGTGTGTGTGTGTGTGTGTGGTTTGTGTGTGTGTGTGTGTGTTCGGCTGCTCTGTCTTCAGACGAGAGAGAAAATCATGTCACACCACATGCTGAGGCTTAACATCAGCTCAGACGTACTCTGCAGTGTTTTAATATGTCTACCTGTAGCTGGTGGAACACGAAACAAGAACACACTCCTAAAAACGGCCAATTTTGATTCGTATATTCCTCTCAAAAGCACAAGCAAAGTGGTTAGTATATTCTTTGAGGTCTCTGCCGACATATTCTACTGGCAGAAGATGGCGACCCATTTTATGTCGTGTGGATCAGTCTTACAGTTTCAGGAAAAATGCTCAGTGAAGTGTGTTAGTACATTGTTACTACATGGTAATCGTATTTAAAAACACACAGTCTCTCCCATCTTTCTCAGCATGCATGTTTGCATGGTATGTGCTAATTGATTTGGATCAAATTTGTTTGTCCATGTCTTCATCAGTTACCCTTGTAAGAATGAACAAGCAGTATTCTTTTGTGGTCATGTAACACCAATGAATCCATGCGTGGTTACTCTATAGAAATGTATGTTGGAATATGCATACAACGTGTTTTTTTAGCTTGTGGGTATAAGTGGGAGTGCCTGGGGATAACGCACCCAGAGATGGGGAGGACACGCAAACTGCCCATGCAAAGGCTCTCGATCTGACCGTGCTTCGAACCAAGGATCTATTGGTTCCTTGCAGTAAATAATATTCCTTTGAATCCCAGTGATTCTGGGAAATTCTCTACTTTAACTTTAGCATGTACCCCATGAGCATGGTGAATTGGGGGCGCAAAGAAGAAAACACATATATACTCATATATGTATGTATGTGTGTATGCATATATAGGACAGAATCAGTAAAAATATGAATGGATAACATTCATTTAGTAGCTACAGAACCAAAGCGTCTCTCTTCTTTTTCCCTGCTATTAATGGGCCTGCATGCGGTTGTATTATATATATATATATGTATATTCCAGTATGGCTTGCTGTATTCTCGTGCAGGTTGAGGGCAGTAAAATGTGGTTAAATGGAGAGCAGGCAACATACGAGGTGTTAGGTATGACCGTGCATCTCAGTCAGGTGGTAATCAAACAGCAGCAGGTGGTGCAGAATATTTGGAACATTCACTTCATCTTTTTTTTTTTCCTAGTGCATGTCTTGGCACGGACACCTCGCTGCCAGTTTTTTTCCCTATTTGGATGGGGCCACGGCACGCTGTGCAACATGCAGTATGTTATTCATGCTCGCTGTGATCTACAATTCTGTCGGTACATGTGGTATTTTGTTTACGTGCCGCGCGGAGCCGTCACTTCAGGTCTGCACAAGCTGTGGAGTGACAGCCACGCCCAACCAGCACAAACCTGTCCTGTGTACAAGTGTTTTCCCTCTCCCTGTCAGGCCGGTGGGGGGGTTGAGGATTGTAAAACAGAGGGTAAAGAGAACTGGTTAATGTTAGTTTGCAGTCAGGTGAGATGGTCTCAAAAGTAAAACTTTAAGAAATGCAGTTAATTTGCTGTTTTGTTCATAAAATGTTGGAAATATACTGAAAAATATTCAATCATGTCTCCCAAAAGTCAAAATCAAGTCCTTTAGAGTTTCCATTTTATTTCTTAAACTTGTTTGCAGAAATAGATTGTATGAATGAATGTTCTGATTAAGTACTATGATGACTGTTTCCTTTTTTTACGTTGATAATTGGTCAATAAGTCGATGCATGTTCTAGTTGGGGTTAAGGATAGGTTGGCATGGTACAGGTTAAGGTGAGTGAAACCAGAGCGGTGTTCATCATCACTTAGAGCTACCTGACAACAGTTGTCATGACAAAACCAACGTTCAATGATGAATCCATTGTCTTAAGATTAAACAGCGTTTTACGAGCCAACCCAGAGGAGGAGTGGTTGCACTGTTCCCTCACAGCAAGTTCAAATGCAGGTCACATAATGGTTGGATGTACACTGTTTTCCATGCCTAGAGCCTAGAGAAGCTTTTTCAGTACATTTTTTGTGTCCACCCTGCCACACATTGTCCTGCTGTTAGACAAAATGGCCAAGTTCGTTGTCTCGTCAGCAGGGTTTCCTCATCCCAGTACCTCTGCTGCAGACTGAAGTCAAGGTTTTTCAGCAGGGACAGAGAAGATGATGTTATGATCAGAGTCAGAGAGAAGAAGGCAGCAGAGAGGAGACGAGACAGAAAGGATGAAACACAACCGGAGGAGGAGGAGGCACAAAAGGAAGGCGAGCGACTTTTGCCTTCAGTATAAAGATGCCTTTTTGCAGTTTATCGGTCCTGATTTGAGGTATTTCAGACAAGACCAGACAGTGCTGGTCTCACCCCAGTTGAACCAGGTGTCTGAAAGCAAAGTGCAAGAAAAGAGACTGCAGTTTTAAAGAGCTGCGGAGCAAAGAAGCGGCTCAGCGTGCATTGAAGATGAGAGCAAAGAGAATGAACGGCTAACTAACACTGAAAGCAGAGGGGGTGGGGGGGGTGCTAGGAGTCGTATGAGAAATCCTGAGGTCAGTTCACGGTCCAGGAGAACGTACAGCTATCATCAGAGTCGACCTCCTCAGCGCAATGATCCAAATTCCACTAATGATTTGTCATCTTTGGAGCAGGCATGAAACCGTGCTTTCTCCCTCCTTCCTTCCTTACTTCCGCTCTCTCTCTCTCTCTCTCTCTCTCTCTCTCTCTCTCTCTCTCTCTCTCTCTCTCTCTCTCTCTCTCTCTCTCTCTCTCTCTCTCTCTCTCTCTCTCTCTCTCTCTCTCTCTCTGCCTGGATCGTCACTCCCATCGATCAGACCCTTTCGGTTTTATATAGTCCTTACAGTCGATGGACCTCGATTGAAGACTGCTCAAGGCTGGTGTGAGTTTCTGATGTCGAAGGCAGTGACGAATCAAAGGTTTTATGGTCATAAATGGCCAGAAAAATGGGATTTACTCTGCAGTACATCTGCTCTTCATTGTATCACGTTACTATTGATAACTCAATTGTTCTTAAAGGAATAAATCAGATTTTAGTGAATATTCCCACCAAGTCTTTTCAAAAAGAAATGATTGAGCAGCGTGTATTTGCACTCAAAACAGTGATTTAAAAGGAACATTATCAGTGCTCTGACACACTTTTGGCATTCTGTCAAAAACACTTAAGAGTCCCGATTAATGTATCCGAAAACACCCATTGAACAACCAACTAAAGTGGTGCCAAACATGTTTTCAGGACGTCTGCTGTGTGCACACAGGGAGTTCTTAAAAGGGTGCAGAGTTTTAAAAGGAAAATCTCTGTCCATATGGAAACACTCAAGCTGAAAACACTTTGGAGAGCGTGTTGCAGGCTGCAGTATAGAGAGACATATCCCTAAAGCTGCGTCAGGAAATTAGAAGCCGGGAAGATGAGCGATCGCTGATAGAGGTCCTAATGGGTCTTGTCTGCAACTTGTCTGGAACTATTTCAGTTACATTCTCTAACATCACTGTTTCCTCTGTTTTAACATCCGTCCAACCACCACCTTACTCGCTGTGTACCCAGTGGTACAAACAGGGTTCCTGGTGCATCCATTCACTCTCACACTCACACCTAGAGGCAGTTTAGACACTCCAGTCGACCTGGACATGCATGTTTTTGGACTGCGAGAGGAGAAAAACCCACGCAAACATGCAAACAAGGACGTAAACAGAATTGCTGAAAAATATGCACCTGGGAGGGAGTTTTCTAGTGTTCTGGTGTCAGTGGAAGAAAGGTCAAAAACCCATGGAAAAAGCTGTTACCTGTTTATGTGTGGGTTGACTTTACAACACAGTCCTTTGAGCTTCAGAATAACAGCACAAGCAGCTTTTCCAGGCTATATTCAGGGGCTTCTATGGGGTCTTAGAGGTGTAGAAGCTGTTTGTGAAAGTAGAGCCCAAAATGAAACCATATTGGTGCGGCTGCAGCCTGAGCAAAGCGTTTCTGGGCCAGACAGCCTGGAGTGTGGGGCTTTTTGATGGACACATCTAAAGTATGACTTGGCTGTCCTCCCTAACACCGGCTTTGGTAATGGTGCCAGGCGACCAGCTCTCGTTTACCCACCACTTTAAATATTAGTTTGCCTCAAATATTGCGTGCAGGGGGTGGAGGTGGAGTTTGACACCGTCGTCGGTTCGATACGGTGATCATCTGGAATAAACTTTACCCTGATTCAGTGCCCGGCAGCAAAGTGACTGACGTGCGGCTGCTCATCATTATTGTACGAAAAAAGAAAAAAATCCCAGCACAGTGTGCGTGTTTTGGCTGCTGGAAGAGGAAGTGTGAAATCAAAGGTCGAGCACTGTTGAGGGGGGAAAAAAATGACGGCCTATCTTCCTTTTTATATTCCCCGCAGGTCTTGAGAGGAGAGCTCCACTTGGATGCCCAGGCACAGCTTTCGTCCAAGGCTTCACCATGAACCGGAACAAGCGTGAGAAAGAGTACTACAGTATAGATGTGAGCGATTCTACTTTCATGGTTTTAAAGCGCTACCAGAACCTCAGGCCCATCGGATCCGGAGCACAGGGAATTGTCTGGTGAGTGCTGAGAAAGGAGAAACAAAAGCTCACAGTCGGGATCCATTTATCCAAATAACCAGGCTTTTGCCAAAGCCTTCAAATGCATCTAATGGACTCCATCTGTGGAGGTGGTGGATTGAATATCAGAGATGGAGAAAATGGTCATAATTCTAATTATAATAATAATAATAATAATAGTAGATGACATTTATGTAGTGCTTTTCTAGAATCCCAGAGACGGGTACAAATTACCAGACACAAACCGTAATACTCAACAATATGACACAATAATAAAAATGCAGATGCAGATGATATATAATATAATATAATATACCTTTATTTCTCATACAGTGGGTAGCTCAATCAAAATGCAAGAGCAATAAATTATAAAAGACAAGAGTGACATGAATTAAACACTATGTGCACAAATCAACAGAATAGCAACAAATGATCACAACCAGTGATTGAAGGATATGAATGAATTAACGCACATTTACACCTCTTTCAGTGTTACATACATTGTTCTTGTGATAGATCAAAGTCCATGTAAATCTAAATGCTGTTACATCTGCTACTTAAAATATTCTCCAGCCAACAAATTGTTCCTACTTTTAGAACATTTTCAAAGCTATAACATGTTCAGTGGTTAGTGATCGGTCATAATTAAATGGATGTTTAGGTCAGTCAAGTGTGTCTGTCAGTCAGAAAGTGGTGCAGATGCAGAGCTGCATCACTGCCAGATGTCAGATGGACCAAAATGGATAGATACTAACTATATGACTTCTAAGCAGCTGTACAGCCTAATTGATTGATTGCACCATCATATTTCCGATCAACGTCCGAAAGCTGAAGTCCAGACCAACCCAGGCCCTCCTGTTTTTGCAACATGAGATGAACTTATCTATATTCCTCACTGCCATTAATCCTCTTTGGCTGTCACAGCCAATGGGAGCACTAAGAAACTGATGCACATATGGATCATCAAAGACTCCATTTTGTTATCTGGGGCTTTGCTGGTTATAAAATATCAACATCAGCCCCTGACCCCCTTACACCCTACAGGATGAACTGCAACATAAAGCATATATATACCAAAAAGAATAGTCCATTGTACAGTGCAAAGCAGATCAATATGAAAACAGCTGTTATGCATGCATTTATAGGTGAAATAAGCCAAAAAACTAGACTTGTTTTTGGACTTAAAAAATGGTCGGCATTACAAACCTTGTTGCCCAGGCCTTTTCAGATACATATTATTGTTGGTCACGCTTTTGTTCTCCACAACAGTTCAGCGTATGACCACAACTTGGAGAGGAATGTCGCCATCAAGAAGCTGAGCCGGCCCTTCCAGAACCAGACCCATGCAAAACGGGCCTACCGAGAACTGGTGCTAATGAAATGCGTCAACCACAAGAATGTAAGACCTTCTCTCTTCTTTCAAGACGATTCCCTTTGAAATAGCTCTGTAGATTAGTGCTGCCATTAGCTGCTGCACCTTTACTCTCTTATTTCTTGTTTTTTTTTTTTAAGTAGTGTGTGAAGTATATACATGTCTATACTTGACGTGACAAGACGTGCTTTCTAGCGGTGAATATTGAGTAGGAAGCCAAGCTGCTCAAGTCTCTGGAAAACATCATTCATTCTTGTTCCTGCCGCAGTGATTCATAAAGTCGTAATCATCCTAAAGGCAGCCAGTCTTGTTTGATTGACAGGTGATTTTAAAAACAGGAAACTAACACAATTTGGATGTTTTAATATCGGTGTGTCCTGTTATTATGTATAATGAAAGCTCTCCACAGAGGCGGTGATGTCATCCATGCCAGCCTTTTAATAACGGCGCGTTTTGTTTTTCTGGCAGATAATCGGCCTATTAAATGTATTCACACCACAGAAGACACTGGAAGATTTCCAAGATGTGTGAGTATTACAAAGCCAAAAAAACATCTGCACAAATCATGAGTGTTTTTTAAAATCAATACAGGATGGGGCAAACATGCTGACTGCAGGTGCTCAGGATGAGGGGGGGTGAATTTCAAGTGATTCGTTCACTCAAAGTGAAAGGAGTTTGAGTCTGTGTTTAAAAGGAAAGGTTCTTAACACAATCATATTTGTAGGTGTGGGATTACTTGCAGGCTTTGCTCCGATTGGCTGTCTTATTTGCCACTCACGCGATGCTGATGTGACTTTACATTCCCTTGCTAAGCAGCGTAGCTTCTCCCTTTGCTCCTGAGCTAAGTGCTAACTGGAGCTTTGATGCAGCTATGGAGCTCATCACATCCAGCCTTTTATGTCAGAGACAGAATCAGGGGAGGGATTGGATAGCGAGAATGAACCAGCAGCACAGATGTTTCATTGACTTCACATACTCGACTAAATGGATAGAGGCAGTTGCATAAAAGCTATTTTGGAGTGGGCAGGTCTTGTATGTATCTTTTATGTTCAGATTTGGCCATATTTTTTCTACTTGATTGAGGACTCGACAACGCCAAGACTGTTGTTACCAAACAAAGCCCAGTTGAAAGTGTTCATTCTCGGTGACATGATAATAATAACAATGAAATGTAAATGGACATAATTTGACACTCGTATACGCTCTAATGGTTCTTCCAAAATGCAGCCTCTGCAGTCTGCTCCATCTCGTTTTTAAGCCCGGGACTCTTTGACTTTGATACATTCTTCATTTGATTGGACACGGCCTCTTTGATAAGATAAACACGGGGGCATATCAGGCAGCATCCTGGTCGTGTCTCCCAGTCAACTCGACAGCCATGCGAGTGGAAAACTGGCAGTGGAATCCAAGGGAGAGGAGCACTAAACTGAGATGTGGGGGAAGTGTTGGTTTCGCTGAGTATGACGGGAACAAACATGATTAATGCCATCCTCAAGAAGCTGTGTGTGTGTGTGTGTGTGTGTGTGTGTGTGTGTGTGTGTGTGTGTGTGTGTGTGTGTGTGTGTGTGTGTGTGTGTGTGTGTGTGTGTGTGTGTGTGTGTGTTCAGTGCTGTGTCTGCCTGATTGGAGCTAAAAAGGAAACTGGACAAATCATAGCCAGAGGCTTGCAGGGCAAACACTCCGTTAGAGGATGGAGGAAGAACACTCCATTTGCCTGTGTGTGTGCGTGCACCTGAATGCACACTTGTATTACACAGCAGCAGACAGTGAATTATACCCGCATCTAAAAATACATGTTTCGGCACAGACGAACGTCAAACCTTGCCAGAACAGCATTCTTTGAAAGTGTACGCTCATCTATTTTGGGTTTGCTCAGCGTCGTATTAAACCCGGAGTGTAAACAGATATCATCCCTATTGTTTACGGAGTGAAGCTGCGCGCTCTGTCACCAAGATGTTGCCTTTTGTATGAAAAATCTGTCAGGCAGCCTGCACTGCGCGGTGGAGGATCGCAGGGACTGATGATGTAACAGCTGCCAGAGAACATAAAATCATCGCTGTTTAAAGAAGGGGGAACCCATACTGCCACTTCCTAAATGCCACGGATGAGGAAGCAAGAGTTCAGAATGTAGTTATGGCTCCATGTTGTACTCTGCGGTTTTTCACTTTTCAGCTGACCAAGAATGTTAAACGGGGAGAGAGACAAAGGAAAACTGCTGTTACCTTGGCTTTGTTGGATAATGACAAAGGCCAGAGAGCAAGTCCTAAAACATCTCAGAAATTTAGGATTTTGAAAAGACAGTTAAAGAAAGCAAGCCAAGCCGTGACACAAGTCATACAAGATTCAAGACTGCTATCAAGACTGCTAGTAAATTAAAAGACACAAGAAAAGCCACTTAGTCAATAATAGGAGGTGGTTAAAGCACAATCATCTTTGCCACGTTTCTACCGTCATTGTTCACACATACCTGCCTCCATTCTGGTGAAATGTCAGTGTAAACTTCCTGGTCATTGCTCAGTGTCTGATTCCTAAGAAAACATTGTTGCTAAGCTTCATTGTTAAGCCTGGAACATAAAGTGACGTGTTGGTCATGTGACTGGCAGGCAAGACAGCCAATCAGAGCAAAGCAAATGTGTAGTTGCTAGATGGACATGAAACAGATGTGTGCAGAATAAAAAGTAATACCTACCTCAAAAACAGGATCGTAAAGGCATTACAGATGAAACCAATGCTCCATAGCTTCTAAGTTAGCACCAGAGAACATGGTTGATACTCTTAAAGGTAAAATCCCAAGCATATGAAGGCTCTGGGTGTGAAGGAACATCCCTGTGGCTTCCTGCAGGTATCTAGTGATGGAGCTGATGGACGCCAACCTCTGCCAGGTGATTCAGATGGAGCTGGACCACGAGAGGCTCTCCTACCTGCTCTACCAGATGCTGTGTGGAATCAAACACCTGCACGCCGCTGGCATCATACACAGGGTGAGACACACACACACACACACACACACCTGCGCAGTAAGCCGCTCCACATGTCCCTTCCAGGCTGCGTGTGAATGAAGTGACGCTCAGCAGCTGCAGATGAACATGGTGCGCCTGGTGGACGCAGATCTCCGGGCACCGCCAGCATTGATATGTTAATGGGATTCAGCACCGTGTTGTAATGTGGCTCGCAGCTATTTGCCAGAAATATCTCAACATTAAAGAGCCGGGGAGAGGCCAAACGAGCGGCAACAGAGATGTTTTCATGTCTCCAGCTTTTTACAACTTCAAAGTTTGGAAAGTGCAGGAATCGTCGCGGGCCCAAAATGTCTGCCATGTTTACACTTTGAAGTTCTTGTGTGGATTAAGAGGAGGAGATTTTAGGGCCCAGTTTCTTTTTATTGTGCAGCACTGGTTCAAAGCAAGATTTCTTGAGTGTGCTGTGTAGATGTCTTCAGACACAGCTGTGTTTATCAATGCATTATTTAGATACATAGCATTGCATTTTAAGAACACAATGAGAGTGGGATTAATGAGCCTGGATAATCTCTGATAAAATAGGCACAACGCCCACTAAACAGTCTGTTGTGTGAAGAGCTGTGTGTGTGTGTATGGGATGAGGAAATGAAATGAAGTTAAACCCAAAGATCAGGTGTAATGGTGCTGCACTCTGGCACGGACCCTCTCTCTGAGGCTGCAGGGATTTAACGATCTGAATACAGTCACAGAGCAGCTGAGCACAACAGATTGTATGAATAAATGGAATAAACAGTCCCTCCCCTGGTGTCATTAAATGGCTTCTCTCTATGGATCGATTGATTGGTTTAAGTGCATCTGTTCATTTGTCTTGGTTCTGTTGAAGCATTATAAAACCCAACAACACCGCAGACTTCTAACAACTCTTTATCTAAACTTTCCTCCCATCCCTCCCCTTCATGTCCATCCCTTTCTCTTTGTACTGCAGCTGTGTTCAGAGCGATAGAACAAATTCAAGGTCAGGAAAGTGTTCATGTTGTGCTCATTGCTGCAGCAGGGCGCTTGATGTGTTGCAGTGGTAGATTGACTTTTGAGTCAAAATTGGCTCAAATCTGACTTTTTTGCCCACATGTGATCCACTTACAGAACATATCAGACCCACAATACTTTTATATGAGATCCCAAATCAGATGTATATCTTATCTTCTTCAAACCGACCTCAGTCTGAATGGTTATGTCACCGTATGTAAGATAGACGGGCAATATAAAAAGCTCATCTCAGCAAAAATAATCAAAACTGAGCATTAATATTTAGATTGACCTTAGTTTGAGGCACCCAGTCTAAACCAGATCTGTTTTTTTTCTGCCCTCGACTTTAGTGT
Organism: Karalla daura; assembly: GCA_029224185.1. NCBI lineage: Eukaryota > Metazoa > Chordata > Actinopteri > Chaetodontiformes > Leiognathidae > Karalla > Karalla daura. The sequence goes on along the minus strand of CM055207.1, from coordinate 3,716,491 downwards.
TTATACATAAGAAAGTTGATGGTTTCTTCACGTTAAATGCACAGCTGTGATCATTGTCTTTACATCTGACTCTTAAAGCTGGTACACTATACGTTTCCCAGTGGGAGGAATCTCAGCTTGTTTCCATCGGATGACTCTTAATCCTTTTACAAAATCACCAAATAACACAACCAAGCAAACAGAGATTTTTAGAAAGGAGAGATGATGCAAAGGTTGCAGTAAAACACACACACACACACACACACACACACACACACACACACACACACACACACACACACACACACACACACACACACACACACACACGCACACACACACACACACACACACACACACACACACACACACACACACAGGCTCAAACTCTCTCACCCACTCACTCAGTCACTCACTCGCTCTCAGGGTATTGCTTACTTTGAAACAACAGACACACGATAACTCTCAAACTCACACACAAGCGCACGCACACACACACACACACACACACACACACACACACACACACACACACACACACACACACACACACACACACACACACACACCCCCTGAAGCACCGGCAGAGATGCACAAAGGATCCCTGGTATATACGTACACACACACAGAGCGACGGCACTCTGTCAATCACACGGAGCGAGCGACGCAGCACTAGATTAGCGGAGCTCCTCTTGCTCTGCCAGCCAGAACTAATTGAGCCACAGGCGGAGCGAAGGCAGCGCCGCTCGCCTCGCCACGGCTCGGCACGCAAAGCTTTCATGAGGTGAACAGATGCAACATGAGTCACGGATCGCCAAAGATCCTCTCCTTCTCCTGGGCTTTGTATCCAGGATGAGAACTTCCTGGTGCTTGTCCCTCACGCTCCCTCCTGATTACACCTCCCTACCTCTGAAGTCTTTGAGCATCATCAACAGTGCGTTTAGCTCCATTTGTCTCCTGGTGAAGACGTGGTGAGATGACGTACAGTTCGACCTGTCCATGCCCCGCCTCAGGTTCCCTAGGGAGCTGCTGCAAAAGACGGGGGGTTTAAAAGGAAGATAAAAACACTAAATGAGAGGAAAACGATGCTAAATGAAACTATCTAGAAATATGATTGTAGTACTTTTGAACACCTAAAATAGGAAATTGACTTTTAAAACCAGATAAATAACACTGTTACTCCCAGTTTTTTCCCAAGTATTTTGTAGTGTAATCCCTAAACCAGGAAGTGACCGCAAAACCACAAAAATGATCGGCATGTGTAAAACCGGTTTGTGTTGAATACCATCCGGTCTGCTTGTCACAACTGGCAGATTAATGATGGTACTTCATTTGAAGGGAAATTAATTTGAGGATTAGTTTGTAGCCACAGGTGCTGAATCGTCTTCATGCTGTGACATTTTGCTGGATGAGTTTGTCAGGTTTTTTTTTTGGTCTTCAGGAGAAGAGAAGACGCTCGCTCTGGAAGTCAAATCATGTCTGAACTCTTGAAAGAGTGACAAATGGAATGATGGAACGATATCTCAGCACACGTCTGATTCCTTACTGGGGATGACGGGTGATTGACATGAAGGAGCGACTTGAAATGCTGCACCGATAAGGAGTCAGGGATGGTTAAATACGAACCAAATAAGAGACAAACTGTGTGTTCACTGTGGAAGACTGTCTCATAACTGTTTTGAGTTCATTTTTTAGCATCTGTGAATTAATTATTGCTTTTCGTATTGTTTTTCGTTGATGCTCTTGTGGTATTTAAGGCTTAGTCCACACATACCAAACAAAAAAAGAAAAGACCAGCACATTTGAAACATTTAAAAGTGCCTTAAAAACTACTTCATACTTGAAGTGGTACCAAAACAACTGGATGTTCAACCCTGGCTAATGCCTACTGTGAATACACCTGATCTCATCACATCTCAGAGAAGGACCATGGGTCATTTTGGGTGTTGGTGGTACACACAAACACATAAAAACATCTGGTCTTGGGGGTTTACACGTTTGCATGTTTGTTGATAGTTGAACTCTTGTGAGTGTCTGATGATGTGTTCTGCTGTGCCACATCCAGCAGTGCTGTGGTTCCTCACACTCTCTCTGTCCTGCTCAGGATCTGAAGCCCAGCAACATCGTGGTGAAGTCTGACTGCACGCTGAAGATCCTGGACTTCGGCCTGGCCCGGACGGCTGCCACCGGCCTGCTCATGACGCCGTACGTGGTCACGCGCTACTACCGCGCCCCCGAGGTCATCCTGGGCATGGGCTACCAGGCCAACGGTGAGTGCAGCCAAGCAGCTTCACCCCCCCAACCCCCAGGAGCTCCTGAGCTGCTGCCTGGCCTGCTTTCTGCATGGCCCTTTCTCTCTCTCTCTCCCTCCCTCCCTCTCTCCCCCCTCTGGATGTGTTTCAACAGCACCTCCCAAACACACACACACACACTCTCTCACACACGCACACACACACAGTCCCTGTTACGGTAAAGGTCACACTCGAGGGGGGCGGGAGTTGGCATGTTGGGCATTGGTGCTTTGTGGGAAACTTCCTGCCGGGGGACTCCAGCTCCCAGCAGTACTTTAGCATGCGTTTGATGTTTTATTAAGAGGTTTGCCCGTCCTGAGCTCCCTGCAGCCTCCATGGAAGCGCCGCTCTGAACACAGGCACTTGTGCATGCTTCAGTGGTTTCACTCCTCTGATTGGAACGTATCACAGTTTTTTTTTCGAGAGGCGATCCTCAAGGAACAGTTAAATAACGGCTCCCTCAGCCTCTGTCTGCTGAGAGGATGGAGACTCTTCTATGTCCATTAGATCCGAGGGTGACAGCTAACGCAGCTTCTCCTAAAGACTCATGTAACGTGCCTGGGTTGTAGATTAATGTACAGTAGCATCTTAATAATGGCCTCTACCCACTACACAGCTCCAGCTCTGCTTGGTGTGGTACAGCTCTTATTCCCTTTGCTGTTACCCATGAACAGTCAGCATCAATCTGCATCAAACAATTACTTTCTAGTCTGATGATTACTTTCCTGATAAATAGAGTTATTTGTTTGGTTTATAAAATTATGCAAAAACCATGAAGTATCACTGATGGGCCATAATTAGCTCTTTTACGGCCAATTTTCTGTCAAGAAATCAGAAAATCATTTTGAAGAAGCTGAGATCACAATGTTTTGTCTCCATGTCTTAAAATCACTCTCAAGAAGATGCTTAGATGCTTCTAGTGCCTCATCAAAGTGGGTGGGCATCACATCATACATGATGCAAACACAAACAGTTAAGGACATGGAGGGGATTTCCATCTCAGGCCCATTCCTTTTTGTCTTTTGGTGTCTGCCACCAAACAGAGGAAAGTTTGCACCTCATTGCCGCAACAGATTGTGTTGTGGTTGCCATGGCAACCTGTGGAACCACAGCATTTAGAGATGCCGCAGATTAGGTACTAGGTAGTAGGTTCCAGGTAGTAGGTTCTAGGTTTTATCCCCATAGAGGAAAAGCAGAGAAGCCGAGCCGTGCAGTGGGAAAGGGTCGTAAGTGCACCGCAGCATTGCTGCTAGGCAGATCTTTCTATCTTTGGGCAGAGCCAACTGAGCTGTTCAGATCCTTACATTAATCTAAATAGACCTTGCTTCATCTAAATAAAGCGTCCAGCCGCCCAGCCTGTGCATTGGTACGGTCATCGTGATGTAAATACGCAGCCTCCAGTTGTAGTAAAACTGAGGAGAATCCTGTCAACACTAATACTTGTCCTTAATAATCCTCTGCCAAAAAAAAGCATTGACCCTAAATTTTCCTGCTGACCTCTTGCTTTTTTCCTTTTCTTTTTTTTTTTTATACTTTTGCTTATTCTCTTCTCCTCCTCCTCCTCTTTTATGCTGCGCACATGTAGTGGATATTTGGGCTGTGGGCTGCATTATGGCAGAAATGGTTCGCCACAAAATCCTTTTTCCAGGAAGGGATTGTATCCTTGAAGCTGCTTGCAGCAGTGTCTGGCACTTCTGTCGAAGCGAAACGACAGAAAGGTTCTTTCTTGTCTCTCCAAAACCATTAATTACATAAAAAGAAAAAAAACAGATCGCATGGAGATCAGATTGACAGAAACGCTATTTCTCAGATTTGTCTGACGCCCCCTCATCTAACAGCCGACCACCCACCTGCTCTTCCCACGTGATCTACCTGAGCAGGAGAGCTGTCACACAAATACCAGAAATAGAAGTCACTAGTTTGCTCTTCCATGCCTGGGAATTAAACTGCAACTGTCTGTTCTTAAACTGCCTCCCACGCCTCTTTGGAGATGCCATAGCAGCAGCAGTCACACAACATGATGAAACCTTAGTTTCCTTGGAGTCGCTCTGAATGACATGGTGTGGGTATGATAAAATGAGACACCTAAAAAAAACAATCTTTTCTAACCTTACAGATCACAAAGTTGCAGTTTAACACAGCATGAGGATGTTTTTATGCGTTCTGGCAAAACAAAACAACATTTTCCCAGGACCCTGAAAGCCAGTCTCTCCCTTTTGTGAAGCAGAAATGATTCTCTAGAATAAAAGTATTATTATTTTGATTATTTTTCTCAATATATCTAAATATGTTATATGGATATATTTATCAATATTATATTTTAGAATATGTGCATATGATGCTCATTTCCCAGTGCGATGCCGACCCAGGTTTTAGGAGCGTCTCTGCATGCGATTCATTTTGTCACGCATCACACTCATCACCTGGCACCATGTCACATTTCTTTCCCCCTCTCTTTGTTTCCTCTGTTAAAATGTTTTTTTATTATTATTATTTTGTGGTTGTTACATTTGTTTTCTGTATGTTTCTTAGTTTTTTCAGTCCTGCATGCTAATTGGGTGGTTGTCATTTCATTTTTCAGTTGATGTCTGGTCTGTTGGCTGCATCATGGCTGAAATGGTCCGGGGTAGTGTGTTGTTTCCAGGCACTGATCGTATCCTTAAGTTGAACCTCCATCCAAAGTCCTCCTGCCCTGAAAAAAACAAAAAAAGTCTCGTCTCATCCCCGTTTTCTGACGTCTTGTTCACATCTATGCTAACAATGGGAACAACAACATCTTTGATGATGAAAAACAAATAGACAGTGATGGATCCATTCCACATAAGTGACCAGGCAAGTCATTAGTAGAATTAGCATACGCATAGTAGCAGTTTAGTACTTTGTTCTAGGGCTGCAACTTATATTTCTTTTCTAGTTGTTTGGTCTATAAAACTTGCAAAAAATGTTGATCCATGTTTCATGAAAGCTGTCAGAAGGTGTGTTTCCTTTCAACCTAGAAATGTGCATCACAATAAAAAATGATGCTTTCATTTTGAGAAAAAGCTGCAATAGAATCACAACAATCGAGTACTAAAGAAGCCTTTGCTTCAAAATATCTTTTTGTTTTTTCAGAATACTGACATACTGAAACAGTTTAGTCCTTTGATTTAGTTTAATCAATTTAGTTTAAGATAGATAGATATAGTTGAATCAAAGGACTGTGGTGGAATGGAATCCAGGCTTCACTTAGGAGGCACATATTATTTAAGGAACCATTGTTGTTCATTCAGTTTTAAGGAATGAACAAAGATGTGAACAAGACATTTCTGTATGTGTCCTCCAGGTAGATCTGTACCTGTTACATCTGTGTGAGTGTGTGTCTGTGTGTGTTTGTCCTCGAGAAAAGAAAGAAAGAAAGAAACACCAGCACCTGAGGTGAGAATCATCTGCCTCAGCCAACGTGCAGTGTTTAGAGTCTTCTGAAGTCTTCTTCTCTCCAGCTTGTCCTTATTGTAGCTGAATTAAAAGAATAATCCTCTCCAGACCAAACTCTTCCAATATTGACAGTTTTAGCCTTCAGACACTTTGATGACTGCCTGTGTCAGCCATCACAGCTCAGCTCAGCTCAGCTCAGCAGCCCCAGATGGCTCCTCTTTATTATTCATCAGTTCAAAATGCTACTCACAATCACCCGACCCCCAGAACCTGGAACCCCCCCCCCACCTGTCCCCTCTTATTGTCCCACACCCGTCGTCCCAGTGCTGCTTTTTCTTAACCCTGTGGCCTGAAGACATCGACCAGTGGAACAAAGTGATCGAGCAGCTGGGGACGCCCTCTCAGGAGTTCCTCATGAAGCTCAACCAGTCGGTGAGGACCTACGTGGAGAACAGGCCGCGGTACGCCGGCTACAGCTTCGAGAAGCTCTTCCCCGACGTGCTGTTCCCGGCAGACTCCGAGCACAACAAGCTGAAAGGTAAACACGCTGCCATCATGGGTTGGAGGCCTCAGATTAACAGGTGTGATTGGCTGACTGGGAGAGGAGCGGTTTCTTAAATTATATAGGTAATCTGACTTTTGATGGGGTCTCTTGGCCAGGTCATGCCTGTAGATGAGAATTTGTTCTCAAACATTTAACGTGGTAACAAATGAATAAATTAGATTTATTGATACATAAATCGTCCTTAATCCTTATCCTTTAGTGATTCTTGTTGCCTGGCTGCAACAAACAATTCATTTTGGAGTTGATTTATCTGTTGATTACTTTGTGGATTGGTTTATAAAATGGTGCAGAGGCCTAGATAAGGTCTATAGATGCCCTTTTTCATCCTCGCCTCAATGTCATAGAAACAAGAAAATGTTCACATTTCAGCAGCTGAGATCAGAGAATTTCAAGGACAACCCAAGACTTTTTGCACCAAGATCGTTAATTGACGATGATTTGATTAACAATGATACATTTTAATTAACATATAGTTAATTATTATGTGAATAATTCACCTGAAATTTGCTGTAAGAAGTGAACAGGGCAAGAAGGCTTTGACGGCTCCTAACGCTTGAAACAATCTGTAATCTATGTGAAAACTCTAGAAACCAGACTCTGTGTAAGGTAGTGTTTAATATGATTATGTTTCAACTCATGTTTGGTCTGATTCTGATATTATAACTGTGTTTCCTGTGGAGAGATATTTGATCTCAGCGGGAGCTAACCTGGTTAAATCAAGACTGAATGAAATAAAATGTGAAGAGTTTTATCAGACTTCAGACCATGTTTCGAGAGCCTTGTTATAACTCCTCAAGAACTGACTTCTTTCTTATGCTTTCTAAAGCTCTGCAGTTGCAGCATTAATCACAGGTGACTTTAACATGTCTGTCTGTATCCCGGCACAAAGCTTCAGCCTGTTTCGATGTCTCTGTTCGCAGCCGTACAGACGTCTACCGACGGCAGAAGCTGGAGTGACAAATCACTTTTCTCTGGCTGCTTTAGATTAAGCTCTCATTACCGAGGCTGACAGTTCAGGCCCGAGTTGTTTACTGTGAAAGGGAGTTTACCGCCAGCGTTTTCGCGCCTAAGTGGAGAGAAGGTGACAGGAGCACTCACAGCAAACGCCGTGGAGCTCTCACGAGAGGGAAAGTAAGGCGGAGCGCGTCCTTATTTATTATTTTCCCCTCATTAATCTGCAGAGGTAGGAATGTGTGAATGCAGGAGTATGTGTCTCCTGGAGTTGCTCCTGTTAAGACCTGGAAATTCACAACTGGTCCGGAAACCGTTTAACAGCTTTCACACAGAACATATGATAATTATAGGCCCATAAGCATGATAAAACATGTGGATGCTGATTTTTATTCAAATCTATAAATATGTACGCTCTCACTAGATAGTCGACCTCCCAGCTGGTGGTGTTACATAGTCTTAGTTAGACCCCCAGTTCTTCAGAATGGTTCCTCCCTAGCCCCAAACATGGTTGGTTAAACCTTTAACTGTACGTGCAATTGCATAACCCCTAGAAATACACAAAACCTAAATATCACTATCAAAAACTGCTGACATGTCAGGAATAACCTCTCAGATATCGCAAAAACATTTCAATGTAAAAGTTTGTCGTAAAAGTATAATGAAAACACTTTATTCCAATTAGATGAGACCGAATGGAGGGAGACTGAACTTGTATAAATATCCACGCCTACCTGCCTTTCTTTTACTAAACACAGCCACTGATGTGTGTCTTCCCCATCTCCTGCCCTCTGGTGTGTTTGCAGCGAGCCAAGCCAGAGACCTGTTATCCAAGATGCTGGTAATAGACGCGTCGAAGCGGATCTCAGTGGACGAGGCGCTGCAGCACCCGTACATCAACGTGTGGTATGACCCCACCGAGGTGGAGGCAGTAAGTGCCCGATACGCTCTATTATTAACACTCCAGTCATATTCCCTCTCTATTGTTTGAAGTGTTACTGGTGTGGGCCTGATTAGACATTGATTGAGAGTGGCCTCTCGGCATAAATGACACTTACTTTTTGCTGCATTCTTATCAGTTGGACAATGTCTATGATCTCACAAAAAAAAAAAGCACAAATCCAGAAACTGAAGTGACAATAAGTGTTCTAACGGAGACTGGGTTCTTTTACAAAGCTTCTTAAAATGTCAAAGGCTTGATTCCTCTAATTAGTCAAAATTCATTCAAATGTCATCATCATGTAAACATTCACTGAACGAATGATCTCCGATGTCATCCTCAGGGATTATTGATAAGTTTTATGTTTTATGTTTGTGGCTAGTTGAATACAAACGAGCGCTGTAAAAACCAGTGATGATATAAAACAGTTTGATGACTTGGATATTGAATATAGATGATGAAATCGGAGTTGCTAAATGCTTATCAGTTCCCATCCCTGACTAGCTCTGGACACTGTAAATCAGAATAAATCAGTGCGCTGGCCCTTTAAGGATTTACTGCCACTGAGGTAAAGGAACGTTTGGTTCAAGGTTTTTCAATAGTTTCTGATAGCTAAAAACCTTAAGGATGGACTGTAAGACTCGGCCCTCTCCTCCTCTCCTTGCTCTCTGCATGTAAAAGGCATTTTCTCCTCTCTTGTCTGCTGACGAACCATCACACTCTCCTTGAAAACACAGTGACTCAGCCGCTGCAAATTGATTTTGCCTGTGATCAGGTGGACGGGGGGAGCAGCTGATTTGTTGCCGCTATCTTCCCTCCTGCACTCTCCTCCTCCTCCTCCTCCTCCTCCTCCTCCTCCCCTCTTTAGAACTGACGGCTCAGCCTTGAAAAGTGCACATTTGTTCACTCTGACGTTGCATAAATGCATCAGAATCTCCATCCCACTCTGGGGAGGACGGATCCCTCTCTCTGTCCCAGGGCTGGTTCATTCTGAGAGGTGGTTTATTTCGGGGCCATAAATTTCCGCTCTGTGCCGTTTCCCCAGCTCAGGTTTTGTGCACTTCAAAAGCAGGACAAAAATCAGCAGAAGCCGATGGTAATGAGGAAGGTGCAGTGCAGCAGTTTTCCATCCAGTGCCATCAATTAGCTATGTCTGTAGATTTTCCTGCTCTCTAGCCCTTAGTTGAAATATCATCCACGTGCTGGGGTCTTAAGGTGGAACGAAGCAGCCATAGCAGGGGTGAGAGGAGGCCTTAAGGTCCTGTTCTCTGCACCACGAAAAGACTCGGGGAGTCACGGTAACCAGCCGGCCAAAAGAAGCTGCTCACAAAGAGGCATTATGTCCACGACCATCCCAAACCACAACTCACATCTGCCAGCGCTGTGATTCAGCTCTGAATGGCTCCCGTGTGTTGGCGTCCAGCGCTAACTGATCCGTGCTGGAGGGAACATCCTGCTGCAGACGTCTGCAGAGCGCTCTGGGTGCAGCTGCAGCTCCAGCAGCTCCAGCAGCTCCAGCAGCTCCAGCAGCTCCAGCAGCTCCAGCAGCTCCAGCAGCTCCAGCAGCTCCAGCAGCTCCAGCAGCTCCAGCAGCTCCAGCAGCTCCAGTAGCTCCAGTAGCTCCAGTAGCTCCAGCAGCTCCAGCAGCTCCAGCAGCTCCAGCAGCTCCAGCAGCTCCAGCAGCTCCAGTAGCTCCAGCAGCTCCAGCAGCTCCAGCAGCTCCAGCAGCTCCAGCAGCTCCAGCAGCTCCAGCAGCTCCAGCAGCTCCAGCAGCAGGACCAGCAGTCCACTGTTAGCTCTTCAGAAGCACGTCACCTCTTTGAGTTTCATACGTGAGGCAGCAGCTCAGCAGGCCACACGGCTTGTTGCTACAGCCAGAGCGGCCGTGAACATCTCTGTTTCTTTGGTGCTTTTTTTACGCCACAAAACCGCTCACACCTCATTATTGGCTTTGTTTACCCAGCCCATGGACAAATTAATTCCTCTCTCTCTCTCTCTTTCTCTCCATGTTTGTGGAATAGAGATGTGCTGTTAAACGTTTCAGTCGTCACTAATGGATTTAGTCCTGATAATTTTTTTAGTTGCCAATCAAACTGTGACTGTTTTGCCAATATTTTACAGGTTATTTCATTTTCAACTCCAGTTTCAATTCCAGCAGATACAGGCTTTCCTTGAATACCTGTGTTAACTCTAAAATGAGGCGAAAAACTACAAAATGTTTTGATGTATAACTTGGCTTAGTGCAAGAAGAAGAGTAATAAGAGGAAATGCTGATCTATCAGCAGTCTTAAGAGAGTGAATCTTTTCTTAAGATAAGTTATTGTGGAAAATATAAAAATGACATGTTTACAGGTGCATTCTTGTTGCTCAAAGCCTGAGTGTGTGTGTGTGTGTGTGTGTTATTTATTTATTTATTTTTCTTCTTCTTCCAGCCACCACCTGTGATCACAGATAAGCAGCTGGATGAGAGGGAGCACACGGTGGAGGAGTGGAAAGGTAGGAACGCTGACTCTCCTCTGATGATGAGCTGTCACACGCTCTTAGTGCTTTTCTTTTTTCCTCTTCCCCAGTGGGTTGAGTAATTGTGAGTCCGCTCGGCACAGTTTCTCTTCCATTCTCCGACTGATTTGCATAGTTTCCCTCTGCGAAGTCTGAGTCCATAAATCTATTGATGATGCACAGTCCTAATCCAAATATTTATTCCTGTGTAAAATCCACATCGTCGTGCTGCATTTGCATATAAATGCACCAGACTGTTCAGCTGTGACGTGGGGAAGGAGACACAGAAGCTTAGTTTATGTCTTTAGAGAGAAAATAATGACTTGAATTTTCACTTTTACCCAACTAGAGGGAAGGCGAGTTAGTGGAGAAATCATTTCTCAACCTGAATCATAAAAAGAAGATACTGTGAGTGAATTTTAGACAGTTTCCAATTACATGCTTGGACAACACCTGATTCAAGGTAAAATAAAAACTTATGATCCTTACATGTTTATAATCTGTAGGATACTATGCAAAGGGATTCGAGTGGAGCTGCAACAAGTCACTTGACTGTTAATCAACTAATGCAATAATCACAGAAGTGATACATTTTTTATTTGAGAAGGAATTCAAGAAATTACGTTTCTGGATCGAACCCATTTAACCGATACTTTGAACTGGGAAAAGACAGTGGGCCGGGAGCGACCCCAGAGGGACTCCCCAGTGTAGACGCTTCCCTCAACCATCCTCCTCTTCCTCCTCCTCTGCAGCGCTGCCAGTGTGATAATAACAGCAGGAAATTCACACCTGGAGTGTGACTCGCTTCCTGATATTACGCACACACACACACACCCATTCACAGTCACACACAGCAGGAGGTTGTTCCATCACATCCGTCTTCGTGTAGAAATGATTTCCCATCAAAAAGACAGACAGACCGTTTATGTATTTCAGCAGGTGAGAGAAAAACAGATCAGTGTTTAGGTAACACCTCGTCCCACAGGAACACAGCTCGCTCAGTGCCCCCCCCCCCCCCCCCCCTCCCCGCCCAACACCACGTCTCTCCTGTCTCCTTTATGTCTTGATAATGTCTATCTTGTTGCAGAGTTGATATACAAAGAGGTGTTGGACTGGGAGGAGAGGACGAAGAACGGCGTCATCAGGGGACAACCTGCGTCCATAGGTTAGTTGTAACCCTGTGTGTGTGTGTGTGTGTGTGTGTGTGTGTGTGTGTGTGTTTGCCGCACACCTGGGCCTACAAACTGTGTCAACAGAGCACTGTTACGGTTTTCGTCCTGGTAATTCCCCTAATCGTGCTCCTTCTAATCACACTGAGTGGGCAGCAGAGGGGCTGAATCACCGCTCTGATACGTAATGTTAGACACTTATTACACCATTCATGTTGTGACCCTGCTTAGGTTTGGCTTAAATCTTCGAGTAATGCAGGATTATTAAGGGAAACTAAGTACAGCATTTATCCAGGATTAGCTCTGCTCTGTTTCAGAGTTTCTCCAACTGATTGCACAATAAAAGTGGATCTATGTACAGTTCCAACTGGTCCAGGCCGGTCGGCCCGCCTCCTGACCTTTGTCTTTCCACTACTGTTTTATTGCCATTTTTCCTGTTTTGTAAAACCAGAGCAGAGGAGCTGTCAGCACATATTTTAACGTCTGGCCGCAATAATTCATGTTGAATCTAGTATCTGCTGCATTCCTGTTGTAATATTATGTGGAGACGTGCAGGTTCTGAGCTGTTTTGCTTTAAGGTGACTCATCAGGTCCATTGCCTGATGTTTATGGGAACGGGATATTGATTTCTCTTTTTTCCACCTGAGCAGAATGAGCTGCTGTGCAGAAACTTATGAAGGTCACAACTATGACTGATAGAGCCCCGAGGTGTGAACAGTTAAAAATAAGCAGAATATAAGCAGGTTTTTTCCATGATTCTCTCTGAGGAAGATGGGTGTACTAAAACTAGCCATCCATATCCATTCCCACAGTTTTATAAAATTTTATTAGATTCCGAATAATGCTATTTTTACGCTCATTACAGTTTTGTGTGACTGCCAGAAAAAAGATCTTTAAGGTTTTTTGTCTTCTGAGATGTAGGTGTTTCCTTTACCAGTTTTTATTGTGATATTTAGGTTTCACACATTTCCACCAGATGCAGCAGATACACCTCTCCAGTTCTCTGTGGCTGACCACAGGTCTGCCTCCTCTTCCTCATAGCACAGGTGCAGCAGTGAGCAGCAGCCCCCAGCAGCAGCAGCACCACCAACGCACCTCCACCACCTCCTCCTCCTCCTCCACCAACGACGTCTCCTCCACCGACCCGACTCAGACTGACACCGACAGCAGCCTGGACAACCCCCTGGGCTGCTGCAGATGACCTGGTCCTGGGCCTGGTCCTAGGCCTGGTCCTGGTCCTGGGCCTGGTCCTGGGCCTGGGCCTGGGCCTGGTCCTGGTCCTGGTCCTGGTCCTGGGCCTGGGCCTGGGCCTGGGCCTGGGCCTGGGCCTGGGCCTGGGCCTGGTCCTGGTCCTAGACTTGGTGCTGGGCCTGGTCTGAGGCCTGGTCCTAGTCCTAAACCTAGTCCTGGGCATGGTCCTGGCCACACCCTCCCACCCTGGTCACACCCCTGACCTCTCTCCTGACACTGGCCCCAGGTCCCACCCCTCCTCTTTACCCTTTCTCCCCTTCCTCCTCCTCCCTCTCCTCCTCCTCCTCCTCTCTGTGCTTGTCTTCAGTAGTGTAGCGATTAGCCAGCTTGAGAAATATTTTGATTTCTGAAAGGACAGATCTTTTTTTATTATTAATTATTATTATTTTATTTTAGTTATAGTCTTTTTTTTAATTAGGATTTCATTTTGTTTGAGTCCTAGCTGTAATTTATTGTGGCATTTCTTAATTTTTTTTCAGAAACCTAAGATGATGATGATGATAAGAGAACTTTTATGATTTCACCATATTCCGGTTTGTATTAACCGACAGTGAGAATTTAAAGGAATATCTGTAAAATGTTTCAATGTGATCTATTTTTCTGTTCAAAGTCCTTTGTTTCACTTGTAAGCTACTGCTTTTACAACTTGCCATATAAATGTAGACTGAGTTTGTACAGACTTTATGGTAGATGTAGTTTTCTCTTCGATACAAGTTTGCAGTGAGCCATTGAATCATAATTGAACTGACAAATTGTATGGTCTTAGTACTCCCCCGTCTCTCTTTACTCTCACATGATATGGATACTGTTTTAAATGCATACGACATATCCATTTATTTGAACTGAGATCATCATGTAGATTTACTTGTACAAAAACAAATCTTTCTTTGTGAGTCACTACTACTCTTCCTATATTGTAATTTGCTCATTCATCACTTCCTGGTCAGACACAGTGACCGGATTAAAAACAGAAAAAGGTTTTCATGATTCGTTTTTACCTTTTTGACTTCTTTTGGATGGAATTCGTAACGGCACAGTGAGGTCCCGCAAGATAAGGTGGAACTTTTGTTTTTTTTCATCACGGTCTTCTGTATATTTTAAGTGCTTTAAGGTCCCTCCTCCTCTGGTCTGCGACAGGCTGTGAAGTGTGGTGAAGCTGGGGTGGTGGAGGACTGGACGCTCACAGCTTTGTCACGTTCTCCACTGGTGTCCCGCGACAGTGAAGTAGTGAGGCGTTGCTAAGAATGCGGTGTCAGGTGTTTTCTTCCTTTTTTAATCTGAAAGTCGGGGCTTTGGGGAAGCAGTTTTTCTTGGAGATGTAGATTGTGTGAGGTCTTAAAATCGGCGAGGGTTTGGAGTAGAATGTGCTCGGTCATGTAGGGAATTGTGGTATTGAGAACGCTCGTGAACGTGATTTGATGTTTGGTGTCCTGGAAGAGGGGAGACGCTGGCTCGGCAGCCTGATGGAACACGCGTGAGAAGATATTTGCCTCCTTCTGCCAGATCCCGTTGTTAGCAATGTGCTTTTTATGAATCTGGAAATCAGAAAGTTGATTTTTCTAAAGGAAAAGAAAAATAGAAGAAAGTCGGCCAAACTTTGTACCAGACTTGCCTGTAATTGTTAATCAAAGTCGAGAAGAAAATCTGAAATTGAGCGCGTCCGACCGCAGCACAAACAATGAGTCATGAGAAACAAATTATTCGTTCAGTATGCAATAATAGTGCCCTGTTTGAGTGCGTGTTGGTTTTGCTCTGGAAGGAAAAGTGCCTGTTGTTTGTCATCCACTCCTGAGAACCTGGAAGGAGGCGAGTTCACTTTCCGTAGGTTTCCACGGCGTCTGGATAACAACAGTAGTTTCCTTACGAAACCAGTACTGTATGATGGGGGTCATAGTTCTCTAAAATGTATTGTATATTTTTGTACTTGTTTTGATTTTGACCCCTCGAGTCGAAATCTTGGGAGACTGGTGGTGTCTTGCAGGGTAAGAAGGTGATGACATATACGTTGAGATGCTTAAGTGCGCGTTTTAAGTAATTTAAGTCAAGAAGAGGCAGTTTTATCAAGGTCGTTCATCAAAGTAAAAAGAAGCATTTCTTTGCAGTGACAGCAGCTGAACCATAGGTGACTTGTTAGGTTTGGCTTTTCTTTGAATACTAATTTTAATGTGATGATTGTACGAGAGATGACTGAACACGATTGACATGTTTTTAAAAATCCAACAACTGGATCGAACTAATCTGAACTCTGCAATATCGTCAGTATTTTTCGGTGCTTTCGGATAACTTTTACCTTTTTAGAATTCAGGTTTATGCTTTAGTTATTAAGACATATCATGGCAGAGCCAAACACCGTTGTGGTTTTGGGTAATTTTGCTTTTTTATTTTTAAGATTGGAAACCCTCATGCTACTAACTGCAAAAGTGCTCAAACCGTAGTTCATCAAGTCGAAATGAGCCGTAGTTGTCTCATGGTTTTGTGGCTTTTGAAGACTGTAAATATCATGGTGAAAACAAAAGGAATCTATGCTATATTCAGTTAACCTTTTTTTGTAATGCTCACTTTCACTCGGCCATTACGCTAGCTAGAACTGTTTTGACGTGACTAAACGTATCATTTGTACAAGGCAGAGTCCGGATGATTGGTACTGTCGTGAACTTATCGTCTGCCAAATGTGTAAGGCTAAACTCACATGGAACCATGAATTGAATGATGTGATGTCTCGAACTGCAGCACTGTGGATAGCTCTGATAGTTCTGCACCAGCTACTCCTAAATCCATTAGTACCAAATGAGAAGTGGAAAGTCACACGAATGCCACTGATGCAAGCTCGTGTCACCTGCTGGAAACACAAGTGTCTCTTTGTGTTGTCGCGTTGACTTAATATGTATATCAGCAAAGTACAAGTATCTAGTTTGTAGGTTGCACCATTGGAAACCAGTATTTTGTTTTGAGCCAGTAATTAGACGTATATTGTATTTTTTATTATATTTGCAAAATATTTGGATCCTAAAAAGTACCCATAGATCTAATTAATAAACAGCATTTTATCAAATGTATTGCACATCAACTATATCATATATATATATATCAACCTATTGTATTCAGTTCTTCATTTATACTACCAGTACTAATTAGGCAAATTTACTGGTTAATGGACTGGTTAATATGGTGCAACCTATCTTAAAAATTTTAACTTTGATTGTCGTGATACTGTGTAACGGCTTCTGTTTCAACTTTAAACTTATGAACAGCTGGTGCCAATGAACCCCTGCTTATTATTATTATATTTTTATTTTAGAGAAACCTTAACAAACGATTTGTTTTGAATTAAATCAACAGGTGTTGTAGATCCTGAGAGCATAACGCTAATTGTCCAATAGTAATTGTAACTTTGATAAATCAAGAGCAAAAAAAAAAAAACGAGCATTAAGAAGCGTCACAAGAAGGGAGAAAATGAGTGTTATGTATCCATTAGCCATATTAGCCCATTTGTCATAGTAGCCTAAAGTCTGATAAAAGTTATCATTTGTTATCTTAAGTGCTCTTAATTTCCTTAGCCCGACAACAGGGGCGACAATTCGAGTATTTCTTCTTTTTTTTCCATCTTAGGTTGTTGTTGCTTTTTTTTATATACATATATATAATCACTGCATCTCTCCAAACAATGTCATTGTGATTTAAGTTGGCTTTGATGAACTACCTCACGCTGAATTTCTGCCAGTTCTTGCATATACTTAGTCTCCTGCAGAATTAGCTATCGAAGACGTGTGAATAACAGATTCCACTATTTATTTATTTGAAAGTGTACTATTTGTTGGTTTCAACAGACTTCTAGTTTTGTACATTATGTATACTTCACCTAGAAGTAAGAGAGTTGTTATATGTATTTTTTTTTTCTTTTTGTTTTTGTTTTTCAACTTAATGTGCAATACCTTCAGCAAACTGTACTAGTAGTATGTGATGGGCCTAGCCTTTGTTAGCTGTCTCCTGAAGGTAAAGAAAATGTTTGGTACTGTCAGTCCATGTTTTCCTTTTTTTAAGAACAAGAACAATTTTTATTTCTGTGACTTGTTTATAGTCATGATGTTACGTAATCAGTCTTTACCCACCAGACAAATCTGTCGGCCGTGGAGGTTTGATGCAGGGATGGCCGCAGATTTCTGATTTGGGGGATGTGGTAATGACAGTAATGTTAATAAACACACAAAAAAGATGCGTAAATACCTACAAGAAATCATTATATGTTTGGTGCTGGTTTGTAATGTTTGCTAGTGAATCCAGCAATGCAAGTAGTTTTAAGAATTCCTGGATCTGTGCGTCCCAAAAACCGCAACCAACGAAGAAGTGCACTACTAGAATACATGCACTGGGATCTGATGATGCCACCTCTTAAAAAAAAAAAATCAAACAAAAAATAAAAAAAAACATGTACTGCAAATAAAAGAAATACACTTTGATTCATGCTGTGTCCTCGTTTTCTTCTCTAATGTTTTTGTTTTACGTTTACAGCAGATTTTTGTCCATTTTGGCAAAATGACACCAGACAGTTGTCACATGTTCTTTGAGCGTTTCCAATAACTAAAGTCTCACAGATGGACTTTGTCACCTTTTATTCTCATACATGTCCATTCAATACAATAGTGGAAATCCATAATAAATAAGCACCATAGCTGTTCAGCAGAGCAATAAGAAACATTTAGTCTTTAGCCATGAGACACGCAAAGTGAAATTAATGTACCTGTTGGAATGAAAGGACCTGAAATACACTTTTAACCATATAACTGTGTAGTGGTAGTTCAAAGAAAAAAGTCCTAAGTACCTTATGAACCTGTGCAATGAAGGGGATATTATTGGCTCTATGTTTCTGAACATAAAAGGAGTTACAGTCACATTGTCCAACAGAATCACACCTTCACTTGTAACTACACTGTTAGGCCCTCTGAAAACATCGGCTCACCTACACCCTCTGCACATTCTTCTGATTGGTGAATAAATCCTTAAAAAAAAGGGGGAGAAAAAAGGATATTTTCAACAATCTAACCACATGCAATTCTCTCAAATGAGACTCACCCGCTCATTTGGACAAACAAAAGTAAGTGGTAACAATAATGCAGCGGACCAGATCCACACACAGCTTTCTCACAGCTTTCCAGACGATGTCGTCCTGTGTGACGGATCACGTAACATAGCGCACGTCAGCTTAATTGAGACCTGCAGGCAAAGTAAGGAAAAAAGGGATTTGAACACTATTACTGATTCCAAATTTTTCTCCCTTTTTTGGTCGTCTTTGACATATCTTTTTTTTTTCTTCATAGGGCTGGTTTAATCGACAACACATTACATTCACTACGAGGATACATTCTTAATTCAAAACTTTCATTCACTTCACAATTCACTTTCACAAGAATTGGCACCTTCTAGGGAGATCGAGTTACGCATCTTCAGCAGTTTTGTCGCCATATTAAGAAAACAAACAAACAGAACAAACAAAATAAAAACAATGCAGCCACTGTGTGTACCATCATGGGCAAATATATGCACTACATCTCTGGACAAGCAAGCAACACTAATCTTTTTTTTGCCTATTGAAAACCATTTCCCTGAAGGCACAACCAGGAAATTTCATTGTTTCTTTGAGGGCAGTGTTCAGCTTCATGTGCCAAAATCAACATGGCTTCCAGGCAGGCCATTCTGATCTTCAGAGAGCGAACAGCTGAGGCGATCCAGCTTTGGTATTTACTGTGTTCTGTAAACGGCCTTCACCTACTGAGCCCAGTGTCCTGTGTCCCAGGCAGCGTGTACACAGTTGAAAATGCTTGAGAAATTGTTTTCATCGTCCCTGTTGAGTTGTTGTCTGTACATTAAAGGTATATGGACATCTGTGAGGAGTCGGAGTGAACCGAGGTCTGAGGCTTAATTTCCATCAAGTGTTAGTGTGGAAACCATGTAGATGGTGACAGAAGAGGCACTGGAAGGGCCTGAGGACGAAGAGGAAAGTACAGAGGCAGCTACTGCAGAAGTTCCACCTTTTACAGGATGTAAACCTAATTTTGTGTTGTGGTGTATATATATATAAAAAAATTTGATTCTACCTTCAAATATCCCGATATGTCTGCAGTACAAATACAGGAGAATAAATGTAAGTGAAGCGACTTCTGCTAAAGCTACCTGTGTACTGTTTAACAGTCAGTTCACTCGGATTAGAAAAAAAGCATATTTTCTCAATCATCCCTGGTTTTGTGCTAGCCATGCAAATACATTTGGTTCATTTATGAACGTTTTCTGCAAATCTAGAAGGGGACTTGAATTTCGCTATTAGCACTCACAGCATTAAAAAAAGAAAAACATTTCTTCAAAACCTGGTTGGAAACAGTGATTTGCATTGTTAGCTAGCAGTACAGGGAGGTGAGAAAACACATTTCTTCAGTTTTGTTCAACTGACTCAAGTTACAGGACTAGCTTGAATTTTGACATTATTTCCTTTCTTGCAAACATGATAACCACACTTTAAGGTATGTAGGACAAATGTGAGATGAGCAAAACCTCTACTTAGCCTAGCTTAGCATGGCTAATGTAAATGAACCTAGAATCAGGAGCTGGTTAGAACTCCTGTTAAACCACAGCCTTTAGTTAGTAGTTCCCAGTTTTCTCTCCTTGCAGATTTAGATTCTGATATTCCCTGTGTGGATGCTAAGCTAGGCTAATAGCCAGTAGCCTGGTTTATATCCTACATGCGAGTGGTATCAATCTCCTTTAGAGTTGTTGGCAAGAAAGCAAATAAGTGTGTTCTCTACAATGTAGCATTATTCCTGAAAGACAGAGATCAGATAAAGTTATATGTCAGCTGTTCGCATTAACACAAGTCTTGCTGTTTTGGCAAGAAATCCATTCTTGAAGTTAGTGGTTAAAGAAGTGCTCTCCAGGCTAGAGAATGTCATAAAAGTTACGTTATGTTCTACCAGTCACATACAGGCACCTGAACTGTTAAAATACTGCCTTCACAAGACAAACCCCAGAACCCCAGGGAGTGTGATCACAAGAACTCTTTCTTCTTATCTTGACGTTCCATTTCAAGCATGCGTAAGAAAGTCCAGACCGCTTGGTGGAGATCGTTATTAGTCCCAATTTGACATTTGCATCCTTCAGAGTTTCGTTCTCCATATTCCCTTTATTTCCTTCTTTTACTGAGGAGGATGTCAGCCCTTCTAAGACCACCTAACCCTGCCTTATAAACCCTGACAGTACAGATGCATGACTTCACCGTGTCAAATGTCACTAGTCCTTGCACCCAGGGCCAGATCTCCCAGTGTGGCAAAGAAATCCTCCATCTCTTTTTCTAGAAGCCGGTTACGGTTCTCTGCATCCTCCCGTGCTCGTTCGGAGTTTCGTAGTTTTATCTCCAACATTCGTTGCTTCTTCTTCTCCTGCTCCATCTCTTGTTCCAAACGTTCCATCTGTGCACACAGAGCAGCACTGGACTCCTCCAATCTGAGGAGAGGTGGACAAAACAAAGTTAATGGGAGTTGCCTTCAACTTCTGTTACTTTAGTAGGAGAAATACAACCACAGACAGACTCACTTTTGGATCCTGGCTTCATATGACGTCTTCTGCTTCCTCAGCTCTTCCTTCAGTCCTTCCATCAAGCTGCTGAGTGTCAGATTAGTCTCGTCTCCATCCTCGGACATGATAATGGATGGTACCCCAGCGACTGGGGCCACGTTCCCGTTCTCACTGCAGGCTGCGCTACTGCTGCACAGCTCCATGGCTTCACAGCTGTCCTGCTCTGAGCTCGGGTCTGTTGTTGTCCCTTCATCCCTCCCTCTATCAGTGTCTCTCTGGTTCTCCATCCAATCAGCCTTTTCTCCGCTTTCACCCCCTACCCCACAGTTCTGGTTCGCTAAGGGCTCACTCCCCGAGTCGGGGACGGAGATTTCACAGGAGGACGTGGACCAAGGCGTGCTGGAGACGCTGGGAACGCTCCCCATGCTGGAGGAGGAGGTGACGTTGTCGTAGGTCGACAGTCTCTGCGAGGACCCGGTGGAGTCACGGTCACGGGTGGATCGCTCCCCTGATGACGTGCGACGGTGTCCCCTCAGAGAGGACAGACCGTTCATGAGCCAGTTACCTCCACCTCCACCTCCACCTCCCCCTCCACCTCCTCCCCCTCCTGAAGACACGCTGGTGGTCTCAGCCGCAGAGCTGCCACTGCTGCTCTGCTTGGCCTGCGTCTGGGACCGCTGGCCTGAGGAGCTTTTGAAGGAGTATTTCCAGGAAGGGATGGACTTGGCCTGTTTACTCGGGCTGACTAGTGTCTCTCCTTTACCAGACGAAGACCCCAGTTTTGGTCCAGGGTTCAAGTTCGGGGTCTGGGTGGGGGTCACGGCTGCACACAGTTTTGCATCCAAAGATGAGGCGCTACTGTGCAGCTCCTGGTCAGGGTTGGTGACCGGGCAGCTTTCGAGATCTTCCTCGGAGATCCAGGCTCCCAGGCTTCGATGCTGGAGCTGTTGCCCCTGCATGGGTAGCTCCGTTTGGGGTGTGGTGAGTCCCTCCTGGTCCCTCCCTGAGTACAAACGAATGTGTTCCCTAATAAGGATTGTCATCAGGTGCTGGACCAGAGAGGTGCCTGTGGATGACAGTCAGACAAGATATCATTAATGTATCCTGGAATTATTTCAGTAATGAGGTAAAATGATAAGAAAACAGCTGCATTGAATTTTACCTTCCATGATAGTGACTGGATCTTCCATCTTGGGTCGAAGGATATTTGGTCCAAAAACTGTGGCAAGGTTTTGGACGCTCATCTTGTTCTCATGACAATGGGACTGGACCTCATCAAGGAATCTAAGGAGAGATAATGACAGACATAATGGTTAAACAATTAATATTAAAAAGACAAAATACTAGGAGGAATTAAATGGCTGAGGACTTACTTGCATATGTACTTGAGGAGATTATAGTTCGGTAGAGGTAGAGTGCTGACTTGCCTTCCAAGCTCCTGGACCCCCTGGAGGAGGAGAGATTTAACACATTCTCAGATGAACACACACTCATAGACACATATTTACAGATTCACAAAATATTCCGCTCATACCTCCTCCTCGTCTTTGGCCAAAAGCTGTGCACACGTTAGAAAGTCTTCATATTTGGAGAAGGGAATGACTGGTTCAGGCAGCTCCCGTAGGTACAACTTTAGTAAGGATGCCACCGTGTGGACGTCTGTGTTACTGCAATAGGGTGCAGAGGAGAAGGAAAAGAAAGGTCAAGTGGCTGTTTTAGCAATCATATATCAAAACAGATGATATATTCTTACAGCTACCTGTCAAACAGAGGCTTGTCTCCGCAGTCGAAGGACTCCTGCAGTTCTTTCACTAAGTTAGCCTGTCCCGGCATCCGGAAGAGTCCCTCCTCGTCTAAACCCCTCTCTCTGATGAAGTCCACACACTGCTCCACCAGCAAGGGAGCCAACCGGGGGCCAAACTTCTTCTCATACTGAACGGTGTCCTCTAAACGCTGACCGAAGATTCCTAGGGACAGACAGTGAAACAAAACATGCTTTTTTTAGACTGTGAGTCCATGTGATTATGCAGTCATGCATGCATGGAAGACTCTGCGATATTATAAGCTCTGGAATAAAACAGTGATGTCTCGACAACGTTGTCAACTATATTTATCTGTTGCAGTTACATTGCAGGCATGTAGAGTTCAGCCATCAGAGGTTTTAATATTTGATAACTTGAATTTTGAAAGAGAAGGAAGTCTCCTCTTTGGTTCCTTAATTCTGCACCACCATTACATATAGTGCTTTTGAGATCCAGTCCATTAAGATCATTGCATTGTGTTTGGTCCAGAGTCTCTGATTCCCCAGAGAGTGAGGAGATACAATACTTCTTCTATTTTTAATATTCCTGTAATTCAAATGAAAGAGAAATAACAGGACAGTAGTTAAAGAGTAAAGTTAGCCCCCATTACACACAAGTTATTTCTAAAAGTAGTGGAAAATGCTGCACCTAATTATCAGATAAGCCTGTACTGATTGTTACCTGCTGACTGGCTGCAGCAGTCGCAGCTGGCTGACAGCTCGCAGTAATCCAGGTAATTCACCGAGCACGAGCTGCACAGCAGCACAGGCCGTTTCTCGTACATCCCAAACCCACATTTCACCAAGTTCATCCATTTCGGCTCAGGCATTGGACTCTACTGACTCCTGCTCGTACACTCCTGCACTAGCGGGCTACAGTCGGAGGAGCTGCGGGGCCGAACAGCTGCTGACGGAGGTCAGAGAGCTGTGACCACAGTGCTGCTGTTAACGACAGGTCTATAAGTTGGCGACAGATCTATTCTGGACGGGGAGCTGAGAGACGGACAGCCCCTGGTCTGAGAATCTGAGAGGGAGGCTGGACACATGACACAGCAAGCATGAGGTAATGTACTACCACCACCCTTAATATGCGGATTCTGCTGATTCTGGTGCTGCCTTTGTTGGAAAATAGTAAATAAGTCAAGTAACTGATCAGAGGTGTAGTTACAATTTTGCTTGCCTTCTTTACAGTCACGTCTATATGTGAAACAGCTGTTCAAAAATCAAAATGAAACCAGCAATTTAAAGCTGTATCATTCACATTTTAACCACCAGGGGGCATACAGGCCCTGCTGCAGATCTGACAACTGATATCTTAATTAAGTTGCAACCAGCATCTGGTTTTCTAGAAGGAGCTTTTGAAAGAGATGCTACACCGTGTTGGGCTTATTATTGGGTACTTGCATGTAATGGTAATTTGATGCAGTGCTAAAACAAACAAAAAAAAGTTAAGGCGGTATTGAAAAAGAGCACCTTAAATGTAGTTTAAACCAGGCTGGAGGAAACCAGCAGAATTACAGATTTACAGTACTGATCAGAGTTCAGGATGAAATGCAGCTCTAGTGCTACTAGTAGGTCGACCAGTTGCCTCAAATGAAGCCTCATAAAAAAGGAATTTAAGCTGAGAGCTGTGATGTCATGCATACAAACATACATACCATGATGTTTATTCTACATTTATCTCCCTATTAATATAACACTGCTGTGTAACCCAATACAGGGACGCTCAGCTGCTCGTTCACACCCAGACGGGCCCGGCTGTATTTCTGGCCTCCTGTCAAGTACACTAGTTAGACGAGCAAACCGCAGCAGACAAGGTGAGAATTCACTGCATGCGTTCCCCCAGTTGGAGAAGAAGGAATTAGAGGATTAAGCCCATTTGTACTCCTCTGATTCTTGTAGTTTATTACCCCGCCACAGTGCTGAGAGGATCTCCACAGATGCTTCTATTTTTGATTTTAAACTGAAATAGATTAACAGCAAACGCAGTCCAGTCACATTTCCCCAGACAGGTACAGGATACCAGGAATAGGTGCAGCTAACTTGGCTTGGAAGTTTACATTTTCACATCAGAATGTTTTTTAGTAGAAGATGGAACATGTCCTAACCTCTTAAACTCCTAACCTGACACATAGGAGACAGCATTTCAAAAATCTTTGCATCTGTTTTGTCTTAAATGTATTGCCAACGTCGTGTTCGAACTGCTTCAGCTTTAAACTCTGCTCATATCTTGTGGGGCCCAGCCCAGGTTGAGGTATAAAGCAATGTGTCTGTGTTTCTAAAAGTGCTTGTGTTTCTCATGTTTCAGTTCGCAGGTTTGGCTTTACCTCCTCCAAACGGCGCCCAGATGACCCGTCGTATGGCCTTGACCCAGTCGTCCATGTCTGTCTGGGAGTTCGCCATGAGCAGGAAGGATTCATGGCTGATCGGCGCGCGGTCTTTCTCCCCCGTTCCGCCTGTGAAGGAAAACGAGCAGGAATAAGGAGGAGGAAGGTAGAGGTGATTGCAGCGGAGGTTATTTTAACATTCTGCCAAACCACTTAATCCTGTGGATTCATCAGCAGGTCATGGAGCAAACACATTGATTTGTAGTCTTTAATTTTCAAGCACAACTTATTTTTGCACCCTTTTATCTTCTGGCATCTAGTTTTGGGTCTGGGCCAGCGCTCAGGTATTAAACCAAGCAATTTGGGCTTGTGCAGACAGTCAAATTCTCAACAAAGGGAGAGTGGAAAAAGAGAAGTGCATCAATAAACAAACAGACTTTTAGTTGTGTGCTGTGGAAAATTAATCAATAACAGTCATTGTTCTCAGGAACAATGACTTGCTCTTTATTTAAATGTAAGCGTATATAGTGGATTTCTTTTGCACACAGTGCATTTGTGGCTTGTATCAGCCTGTCACTTGTACTGATAGTCTTCCATTATTTTCTGCTCTGATTATGTGATAAGAAGTTTGGTCTTGAAGGTGTCACAATGTGTGTTATTTTTGTTTTGTATGTTTTGACTAACCCTAGCACTGATATTTTTCAGCAATGTGTAGATAAATATGGATGATTCAGGGAATAGGATATCTGAATTAAAGTCTAAAAGTCACTTAAAAATCCTGTGTTTTGGTTGAGACCACTAGGTGGCAGACTTGTGTTGTTACGTAGTTTCTACATTTATATTTATACTTGAACCTTTGTCCCTACACTCTCTACATCACACACCTGAGACCACAATTAAATATTTTTTCATAAATTCTTCCCTTTTTACTTTGATCTTGACAGAACATCAACATATCATCTCCGTCCTAAAACATATTTGAAACATACAGAGCAAATACATGTTACTATATTTGTGCCTGTCTTTTTCATTTTTTTCCCACTTCTGCTTCACGTCTAAAGCTTTAGGAAAACATTTCCTCTGTTTCCCGTTTGTCCGGGCTCATCAGCTTGGCCTGTTATTGTTGCCACAGTCACAGTCATTGTTGTCACAGTCGTTTAGCCGTGAGGAGGGAGTCCAAATATAAACAGCGGTGCCATAAAGCTGAGTGCCATTGTCACCCAGCTCTGCAAACTCACACAGTCCTGACAAACAACACACTCTGGACTGTCCTCAGATGTGCCCCAGCGTCTGGAAATAAGCTTGATTTTCTTATATTTCACCCTCATTGCCTCATATAGAGGCGTGTGTCTGTGTGTGTGTGTGTGTGTGTGTGTGTGTGTGTGTGTGTGTGTATGAATACTTATCAGTCATACAACAATATTAAACGAGTGCTTCAATTTTCCCCCAGGAAAATGAGGCTATTAAAGGTCTGATTGAAAATATAGAGACATGACTCAGACATGAAGGAGCCTTGGCACAGCCGGTACTTCCTCTATAACACACACACACACACGTACACAGCCACTTAAGATCAATCCCAACTTATATCTGACAGACGCCAAACCTATTGGAAGGTCCAGGTCTGGGTGCATAATAAGTACAAGAATCACTCTGGGAGCCCGTATAGATAAGCCAGACTTCGAGCAGGGCTGAAATGTGTTTCCCTCTCAGAGTCTCAGTGATGAATTTGATTTCCCTGTGGCAGCGATCATCAGACAGAGGTTGACATTTGCGCCTGTGACACGGGTCTGATGTTTACAGCTCATGTTGGTAAACCTTTTCCCTCTCTATCGTCTGACATTTCAAAACCCGAGCTATAATGCTTCTCATTTTTAACTTTGTTTCTTAAATGTCAGACTGCAGGCAGATGCTGCCAAATGGGAAACGAGCAACAAGAGCAGGTTATATTTACACTGCTGAAGAACATTCCTCTTTACTCCTCAATGGAAGAACATCATTTATGGAATTTGGATGTTGCTCTTCAACCCTTTGGAGTAGCATGAAAAGCTTGATGTCCATGTAAAGATAGCAGTCTGTAGTTTTATTATCAGCAGTCAAATGTATTGTAACAACAATGAGTAATTAGTTACTGAATCTGGAACACACACGAGTTAAGTGATTTTTCTCCTCATGTACATTTATAATCAATCTGTTTTCCCTCCACAGCTGCTGTTTTCAAAATGTAACCTCTAACCGTTACAATATTGTTCCTGATTTGATACAAAATGCCACCTTCTATTGGACTGAATCCAGAGCCAGATTGTAGACAAATAAGAGGAACATTCACTCTCTTTTATTTTCTGGTCCCCGCCTGCACAGACTCAGCTCCATGCTCTAATTGTCCAGCATCAAGGAGAGCAGACACTTGGCATCGGTTGTCATCCGCTGTGATACATTACACCGGATAAAATGATCAATTGTTGGTGTGTGAGACTCCTTTTGGACCTCTGAGGCTGATACTGTTTCATCTGAATGCAGAGGTAGTGAAACAACACCATCTATACTGCCCCTTGTTTCCAGTCACAATGATTAGAAGCGATAATATTCCCTTCTTATGACACAAATCTTCTCATTTAACTTTTTGCAAATTTGCCAAAGAAGTCTTAAAGACTTCACATCTTCTACGTCATGGTTGACCCGCCCGAGTCCCTCCTGTTCCAGAGAAGGTTGTGCAGTTCATCCGCAATTTGGAGCTCATTTTCCTCAGGTCATGTCCGCTGTTAATAATGTGACTGATGAATGGGCGAACTGGTCTGAGATTAACTTTCTATGACCTTATAACCGGCGCTTTGCAGGAGAGAGACGGAGCAAACAGGTGTATGAGTGAGTGGCCGAGGGAGACAGAAGACCACAGAGAGAGAGAGAGAGATAATGGCATCGCAATGTGAAATGGATCAGATAAAAGCTTCTTAAGGAGGGTTTCCAGCGTGGCCTCTTATAACTACACAGTGATGATGACCCTCTACGTGTTCAGCCTCCTGTTTGGTCAGCTTCTCTTTAGTGTGTCTGAGAGAATTCAGATGTTGTTGCCACTTTATAGAAGGTCAACATCTCAGGATGGCCAGAGACCGCACTGCACTCTGCTTTTACAATACGTCCTAACTAGAGGAGCTGCTATTTTTATGCTGAAAAAAGACATTTTAAAGCTTGGACTCATGCAGGAAACTGTTGGTCTTGTTATAAAACTGAAAGCTGTGCAAGAAACACTTTCAGCATTGGACAGAGCAAAGATAGTCAAATGCAGAGAAGCCAAAACCACAGTCACATTGTGCACAGCGGAGGAAATGCTGCAACAAAAATATCTATTACCTGATTAAACCTCTCTGTAACCAACAGGATTATGCAAAATTATATATCTGGATACGTGCTGCCTTGCTGATGAAAAAGTAAGATCCAAGCAGTGGAGGGACAGGTAGATACTTTCATCTAAACGTCACTGGAAAGGCTCATTTTGAAGCAGAATTGTGCTTAAATACATGAGACCAAAAGCTAAAATCTCTGCAGCATCTGTTTCCCGTTACCTTGGAGATGTTGTTTCTTCAGCCTGTCCGGCTTGCAGCAGACCGGCCCCATGTCTGAGCCGGAGCTGGGGAGCTCGGGACACGGATGTGAGACTGGAAGAGGCCAGTCTCCTCCGGCCTCTCCGTCAGCTCCACGTCCGCTTGGATGCAGATCAGTACGCAGGTAGGACCGGCGGCCAGGAGCTGCCAGTGAGGCATGCTCACTGATGCCAGCGGACACAAAAACCCTCCGTCAGACGAGTCCTGCTGCCGGCCCTTCACTCACTCAGTCTGTCCATTCATTCTCTCTCCTTTTTTTCTTCCTGCTCCTTTCATTCAGTGAGTGTGGGCAGCAGGTCCGTTCCCTCAGCACCCCTGGGGAGAGGCAAATCCCTGAGGAGTGCAACAAGGCTTTCTCTCTCTCTCTCTCTGTCTCTGTCTCTCTGCCTGAGTGTGTGTGTAGTAGCAGACAGATGGGCAGTCCTCCAGTCTTTGCCAAACAAACTTGTACACACTCACACACAGGCACACACACACACCCACAATGACAATCAATCTGTGTGAGACACAGACTTTGGATTCCTCCACAAGTCAGAGTTCCACTGAGGTCACACTGAGCTACACAGACTCAGCGTCTCTTCTATCGCCTATTATCACCAATTTCTCTATAAAAGCGACTCAGCCTTCAACCTTACATACAACACAAAATCCTGCAAGTGTGGCCAAGATGGTGCCTTCACTAAATAAGAACAATCAAGCATATCTGGTTATTATTAAGAATATAAATTTCTTAATTGTATTTGAGTGTAATTATAAAAAAATGTTTGTGCAGGTTGCACTTCAGGTTGGATGCAATGGTTTCCTCTCGAGGGTTAAAAAGTTAAATGCTCTTAAAAGAATGTTGAAAGCATTGTTATAAGTGAGCACCTACCCATCATAGGACACACACCATTCAAACCTATAGGAAATTTAGAGTCTCCAACTGATCTAAACTGGGAGGAAACTCCATACAGAGAGATCCATAGCCTGACCAGGACTCGAACCCATTGACCTTCTGGCTGTGAGGCGACAGTGCAATTCACTGAGCCAAGAGCCTGACTCAAGCATGCCAAATGCTGCTCTGTTTAACAGTGCATCCGAAACAAAAGAAGGAAGAAAGAAAGAAAGAAAAATCACTTCTATCTGAAATCCAGGAAATCCTTCAAGAGTTCCTCAATATATCGTAACGATCTGAACGTGTTCCCATATTCATCTTGAGATTTTTTTGAAAGCCACGCATCAAAACGGACCCTTATAATCAGCCACAATGGGGATTATCATATATTAACATACATTAAAGGGTTAGCTCTCATTTTTTTTTTTTCCAAGTGGGGTGGTACAAGGTTCTCGTCTATTGTCGGAGCATTAGCTACAGTCGGGAAAACGTCACCATGTTTCTTTAGTTCCAGGTGGGTTTTTATCAAGTGTTGCTGCAGTCATGATCTACAGTAGAACATAGCTCAAGACTTCATATAGAACCTAATTACATAACCTAATATTGGAAAATACAACAGTAACATTGAAGTTTTCTGTGAAGATTCCCTTAAATGCTACACTGTGAGTTTATTGTTGGTGCACACATGGACAGGCAGCCTAGACACTTAGTTCACAGTAATGAATTAGCCCGAGATGTCACGTTTGCATAGGCACAAGTGTGTTTTCTGTGTGTGTGTGTGTGTGTGTGTGTGTGTGTATTCCAGATGGCTTAATTGCTTCACACTCCCACAGTAGAGAGGGCTTATAGCCTTGAGTCAGTCGCTAAAACACAAAGAATATTTTAAAACATCCAGTTATTTGCCCATTATTTCCCCCGGTGCCCGCGGGAGCTTTCGAGAGGAGCTCAGTTCAGACTCAGGCACATGACTGTGGAATCAGCTTTGTTTGGGTGCACGGCCCGCTCCGTCTGGAGTGCACAGAGATAAAGAAAAAAAGAAAAGGAAACGTGGTGGGAGTCCAATTTTTAATTGCTTTCATGCAAGACGGCTGCTGTTATTTCACTCGTACGCCAAGAGGAAATTACAAGAAGTAGCAGGTCGAGATGTGTGTTGTTGCACTGAACAATGTGACAGACGGGGGAAAAGAACCCAGACTGTGGGATACCGTACGTTAGCTGGGCTGAATGTGTCGACGCAGGACAAATGTGATGACAGACGTTTTCATAAAGGCTCTGACCTTGAGACTGAGCAGCCATCAGACCTCTGTACCGAACAATGATTTCACACTTGTATTAAAGCTAAGTAGTTCAGTGATAGATAGATAGATAGATAGATAGATAGATAGATAGATATATAGGTGGTAGATAAGCAGATAGATGTTGAATGGATGGCGGAGGATGGATGGATGATAGATAACTGTACTGTATGTAATGCAGCATTTTACTCTTGCTGCTTTTGTGTGTGTGTGTGTGTGTGTGTGTGTGTGTGTGTATGTGAGTGTGTGTGCGAGCTGTGATCCATCTTGTTTCTATCTTCTGCAAAAGGGATGGCTGCTCTATTTCTCCACAATAAACATGACCAATGGATCTACCCTGTGGCTGGACACACACACACACACACACACACACACACACACACACACACACACACACACACACACACACACACACACACACACACACACACACACACTCACAAACACACACTTGCGCCCACATTCAACAAAGTCTATCCGTCAGTGACTATGACACAGATGAGCAGCCCCTTTTGAAGGGCAAGGCGACTATTTACAGTGGACAAAGGAGTGCTGAAAGAGAGGGAGGCCCAGCGGCTTCATTTCTGAGCCTCTCTGACCTCGGAGCGCGGGTTTATCAGCTCACTCTGGCTTTTCTACCATTTGCCGGCTCAGTGGCTCCCCTGTCTCACCCATGTACAGTGTGAATGAAAAACCAGTTGAGAGATTAGCCGCTCGGGCTCTTTACTGGTAAGACAGGAGACGTAATCTAATGGTTGAAATAACATCATCTCAGAGAGCTGTTAAGTTGGACCTCAGACGCTTCCCATTTAATTCACGCACCTATTAAGCTTTTCTATTAGCAGATGGTAACAATCCTGCCGAATGTGATGATTAAAACAGCAAAAATCTCTCCAAAACAAAGAGCGTCTCTTCCAAGGGTCTCATGAACAGGAAGTCTGGGATCAAATCGCCAATGCTGTGAGATCATGTTTTTTATCTAACCACGTGGAGTTAAGGACTCGTATACGAGGAGTTTCTCCTCCATTATCAGAGATGGCTGATAATGGAGGAAAGAACAGTAAACACTCACTACAGTCTTTACTTTGTCTGCTTTTAAGGCTAACTGAAGCAGAACAATCTGTGTGTGTGTGTGTGTGTGTGAGTGTGAAAGCGCTGATTGCTGTTTTGCCAGAGCAGGCTGAGAGTTTTCATGCTCCGTGAGGTGATTTCTTCTATTGTTCTGCTCAAATTATGGGAGGAAGACACTGCAGACATGACTGGACACCAAAATGACCATTAAAAAAGAGAAAAGTGCCATCCTCTGCTGACCTGTCGCCTCTAAAGTCTGAGATGTTTTCACTCTGTTCATCTCGTACAACAGGGAGCGAATGAAGCCTTCATCACTCTGAGACCGTTACAGACCAGAGCGACTCTGGTGTTTCTGCCCTCAAGGAATCGACCAATCTAATATAAAAGAGAGATTGAGTCCACACTGGGTAGGTAGGAAGAGGGAGAAGAGGAATGAAACTCATATCTCGAGAGCAGCTGATTTGTTTCATTGTCCATTGCTCATCTAACATAACCTGATGTATTTGGCTGATTGTTATATTCTTACCATAAAGGGAAAAAAGTGTCCTTTTTCCTGGGGTGAATAATAGAGTTTTGGATATGTTAAGATCTAATAAGTTACCCCTAGAAAAGTGTATTTTATTTTATTTTTGTAAGAAAATTTCTGATGCAAACACTGGCAAGCCAAGCGTCAAATTCATTTTAAAATATGCTGTTTATGATGGTTTAGGGTTATATAGCTAAATAGCTCAACTTCCCAGATATAAGGGTTACAGATGTATTTTCCTAGTAATATTTCTCCCTGACTGTGTCAAAAGTGCCTGGATCTTTTGTCCGACCTGTCTCTCTGTATCACCTGATTGACTGATTTCCTCCTTCCCTCTTTCCTCCCTTTCCTTCCCTCCCATCCCGTCAAGGCCTCTCACCTCTCTGCTATGTTGACCGGCTGTAAACAAAAACACACACAGGCTCATGGCGGCCGTTCCCAAACAGGAGGGGAGACCTGGGAGCAAACACTCCCAGAATGACAGAATGATATACAGAGAACGCTGCCTGTCTCACCGCTCCTCAGACTCTAATGTAGGACTTGATTTTGAGCTTGTGTACCTGAGAGCATCACATCTACAAACACGTTTGGGTGTGTGTGTGTTTGATTGATGGACTGAGAGCTCAGAAGGCTGCGTGAGGTCAATCTGAGCAGAACATGTGAGCCATGACGGCTACACTCACAGGCCTGAGACCTGCAGCCACACAACAGCTTGAGATGATGGAGAGGCCAATTTGCTCTCGATTTATTTTATGGGTCTTTTTTTTGCAGTAAGTGCAGTGACTAATCTTAGGCTAATAGCGCCTTCTGCTGTTGGGATGCAGAATAGCAGCCAGGCAATGACAGCAGGTTTTATACAACTGTTTTAAATCTTAGTTATTATGTATTTTTAGATGCTTTTTTTCTGAGTCTCTGAGTTCCATCAAATAAGTCCAAAGGTTAATTATTAGGGCTTTTTTATTAGAAATGTGACATGTACAGTGCCTTGAAGCAAACAGAGGAATGAAAAGGTGAAGGTACCTGGCACAATCTCAAAAAGGTGTCTCCCTGGTTCGTCTGGATTGGCTGTGAGCTCATTGACCTGGCAGCCTTGCAGAGGGATGCAGCCCTGGTAACACACAGAGAGGAAACATGTTCAGATTGCACTTCTGGGCTAGACTCTGGGCTGAACAACCTGCATGTACAATCTTCTTTGTTTTGCACAAATTGCCCTTTTTATTCATTTAATTGGTAATTGGTGATGAATTGTCCTCAGAGCTGTTCACAGAGTAGCTCCCCTACCACCTCGTGAGTTTAAATTTGTGTGTAATCTGTAACATCTTATGATGTGTCACTGAGACTCTGGAGCTCAGTGATCCAGCTGAGCTCCTGCAGCTCCCTGCAGCTGAATGAACATAAATCAAGCATGAGACATAAAAAACATGATTAGATGTTTCCCTCATGTATCCTTGCAGTCTCTCATCTTCTTGTTGCTTCCATCCATCCATCCATCTTTGCTCCCATCATCTTCACTCCACTCTCAACCCCTGCGATTGAACCGGGCACAGATTATCGGAATACATTATCCGGATCAATACCCATTTAGCCCTGAGAACACGAGAGGCAGCCAGCTGTGAAGCTGTGCCAGCGTCTGAGGGTCTGAGGGTCTGTGGGCACCACGTTAGTTAATCTGCACACTGGCATCGGACTCCATCAGGAGGAGGGGAGGAGGAGGAGGGTGCGTGTGTGTGTGTGTGTGTGTGTGTGTGTGTGTGTGGAGGAGGTCTCTGCCAAAAGAGCTGCGACCGGAGGGCCGGGCCCTCGCCAACATTAGTCGCCATGGCAACAAATGGAAGAGGTGGGGAGGCTGAGAATGGATGGAGCACAGGGGCAGGGCAGGAACCGGGGGAGTGGAGGAGAGTGGAGGGTTAGGGGTGGGGGTGGGGGAGCTGGGGGGGAGGTGGGATAACTCCCAAGGGTGCTATGTGCTCGGAATAACACGAGGTTCTGGCTGAGGATGAATGAGGAGGAAGGAGCAACACGTCACCTGACAACACAAATCACCCGGTTAAGTAGTGGGAGCTGACTATGTACGGGAGACGGTGTACGCTCTCTTTGTGCTGCAACAACTGATCAGTTAATCAACTATATGAAGTAATCAACAACTATTTTATCATATTCAACTAAATCTGAGAAGACTTTAAGAATTGCATAAATGTGAATATTTCCTTTTGCAATTTTGGCCCAATTAATCAGGGAAGTAACCAACATTAATTAGTAGAGAAACATTTGTTGCAGCTCTATTCCATGTTTTCCAAATGATAAAAAGAAAGCAAAGAAAATATAATTTTTCAAGTGAGACAAATGATCAAATAAAGCTTGATTTCCTGGTTTCCTAATCTAATAGATCCTCAAAGGGAAATTCATTAAAAAGCCTGATGGTTGTAGGTCCAGAGGATCAAAGTTAATTGGTTTGGGTTGAGATTACATTTTATTCTCTCTGAGTCTCAAGTTGGTGTCTTGGAACATAGATCACGTCTTTGTGCAACCAATTTAAAAATACTGGGCTCAAGCGTGTGAACAGATGTGGACACGCCCAGTTTAACCTGGGACCGTCACAATCCTGAACCAGTGGGGCAGCTGCCTCGAGCTTCCAGAGGTCTCGCTCTCACTCTTGCTTTTATTTCACACACTGGTATCCAATGGCCACCATGTGCGCAGCTCTTAAACCGAGGCTCGTAAACGCCTTGATTAACACAGAGAGGCTTGAAGACCAGAGTCTGTCACCAGACGTCTCCTCTCACAGTGTGAAGCTGCTCTGATGCTAGATCCCAGTCAAAGCAGTGGCATTAACCCACCGACCGACATCTGACCACCCGGACTTGTCACTTGAGAAGCTCAGGAAGAGTTGCTGCAATGATGATCTGTCTGGTTGAGCTCTATTTCTACTCATTCAACCCAACTGTACAAACATATGCAGGACTGAATCAAATTATGTAGAAAGCTTTCCACCTTCCACCTCTAATTCATTTGAAATAATTTCAGATAAAGCATAGTATGATATT
This sequence comes from Karalla daura, assembly GCA_029224185.1. Classification (NCBI taxonomy): domain Eukaryota; kingdom Metazoa; phylum Chordata; class Actinopteri; order Chaetodontiformes; family Leiognathidae; genus Karalla; species Karalla daura. The sequence goes on along the minus strand of CM055207.1, from coordinate 3,681,332 downwards.
CTGAACCACAGAGGAATGTTCTCACCCTGCAATACGTATAATTTGCATATAAATTGATGCACAAATAAACTTTTGCATATTAACAATAGAGCCCATGATTGTGTGCAAAGTTGAATTTTCACTCTGCCTTTTTACGCATCGATTAATAATGAATTATCATCACGAATCAATAATTAATACGTTGATTCTTGTTTTCGGTGTCATTTCGAGGATGATGTGCTGCCTCATTTGCAATTCAAAACACTGTGAGTTGACATCTGAGGTAGAAACCGTGGCAAAAACACCTTAATGGGAATTTACATTCTCTGAATCAAACATTTTTCCATCTCGCTGCTGGAGGTGCTTTCATCTTTATCTTCTTGCTTCTTGCTTCTTAGAGTATGTATTTATAGAACAAGGTGAGCCCTGCTTTACGTCTCCCATTGGCAGTTACTGAAGGAGACAAACGAGGGACATTATTGCCCCATTTGATTGACATCCCATCCCATTCGAAATGAAGGCAGAGCATCAACAAACCTCTCATGTCACATCCATTTCAGATATTACTTTTTTCTAGCCCTGTGTGTAATTCCAGCTAACGACTCATTATCTATTCACTGCACTAATCATCCCCTCCTCCACCACCACCACCCCTCCACCACCCCCCGTGGGTTTGTCTTGTAGCGACAGGGATCTATTGTTCGATAACTGGAGTCCATTTGTTCTGGAGTGGATTTATCTCAACGTGATGAAAGGGGGAAAGCAGACCTGTATGGATCTGAGTCCTTCTATCAGCCAATTATCCCACCTTTTCATCTCACCGGTGGTGGATGGGTTGGACTGTTTGCAGTCGTTTGCCTACATCTCTACATTCCCCTCCCATTAACACAGACACACACACACACACACACACACACACACACACACACACACACACCACCACCACCATCACCACTACGACCACCACTTCCAGCGTCAGATTTCCCATCGATTAGAAGATGAGAAGGAGGAGGAAAAAAGACTGGTGTGACACTTTCTCACACATCCTGTTTTTGACGGGGGAGGATGGGGAGGATGGGATGTGTGTGTGTGCATATTATGTGCATTCCTCTGTGTGTGTGTGTGCATCCGACCATGTGTGACTTAAATCCACTGGGAGTTGCAAATCAATACAGGCTGGATGAGTATTGGCAGGCTCTGATTAAAGGTGGTCTGTCAGAGCCTTCAGTCAGAGCGGAGACTGTCAAGAGGAGATTCGTCAGTCTGTGTGTGTATAGTGTGTATCGTGTGTATAGTTTGTGTGTGTGTGTGTGTGTGATGACAGCCATTGATGGTGTACGGCTGCATTGAATGAATGGCTGTTGTGCAGAGTGAGGAAGGAAAAAAATCAATAACTGTGTCCAGATTTTAGCCAGGAATGTAAAGAGATGATTATTATACTCTAAAAGCCATGTGTCTGTGTGTGTGTCAGTGTGTGTTTGTGTGTGTGTGGGTCAGTGTGTGTCAGACCTGCTCCTGCTGTCTTTTGTTGTCAGATTACATCATCGCCTGTTGTTGCAGTGATGTTAGCCTGTCAGCAATGACTGTCCACGCCTCCACTGTTTATGCTACTGTGTGTGTGTGTGTGTGTGTGTGTTATGTAGGGAAGATTACTTTTAAAGTGTAGTCCACTACACATTACAAAATACTGCAGTTTTTGATGCAAACTCCACAGAAGATGAACCTGCAACCCTCTTACTCTGGGTCAGAGTGAGAGGGTTATCAGCCCAATAACCACTGTCATCCAGTGAAACTAATATATTCTAAATACTTTCAGGATGAATATGACACTGATGATGACTATTGATGGGTCTCACTTATTCACTGCTGCACTAGATGTTAAGGTCAGAAGGTCAAGATTTGATTTGGTGCTGTTGATATGATATGAAGTAGATCATTTGTGTTTTCCATTAAGTTCAACGATGTAGCTGTACTTATCATTCTGATATGTTAACTTTGTTCTCATTTCCATATATGTATGCATGTAACACATTTTCCTGTATCCTTTCGTTTTAGTATCATTTACCAATACAATGGAAAACAATATCAAACGGAATGATAATCAAACAGCGCAACTGTATTTTAATGACCAACTATTGACTTTGTAACTGTATTGGAATGCAGTCAGTAATATTTTGAATTCTAATTAGTCCATTACATGTATCTCAATACTCCTGATCAGTGTGTGTGTGTGTGTGTGAGTGTGTGTGTGTGTGTGTGTGTGAGGGAAGAAGTGAGTCAGCACCTGGCCACGGCAGACAGCTCTCATGGGAGCTGATCGATTCAGGTTTTATTTTTTATTATTTTTTTTAAACTCTGTAAATATTTTCACGACGGTCCACTAATGGAGGAGGAAACCAGGCGTCACGCGCTGCTTGTGCTAATGCACTAAAACGCCCTGCGAGTGCAGTGACTCATCATCGCCGCCGAGCGTTTCCATCTGCTGTCAGGAATAAACACGCCGCTGCAGTAGTGCTGCTGGCACAGGCCGCCGCGGCTGTTATTTGTAGCCAGGCCGCGGACTCCTCGGGACGCTTTCATCCGGGATCAGTTTGCAGCGTCTAATGTCTAATTTAGCTCTCAGGGCGGCTTAAGAGGCTTTATAGACTGGACACGTATGAATGAAAGTCCTAATGTCTGGAGCTACGGTGGAGCACATGGGAGTCAGAACTATCTATCTATCTATCTATCTATCTATCTATCTATCTATCTATCTATCTATCTATCTATCTATCTATCTATCTATCTATCTATCTATCTATCTATCTATCTATCTATCTATCTATCTATCTATCTATCTATCTATCTATCTATCTATCTATCTATCTATCTATCTATCTATCTATCTATCTATCTATCTATCTATCTATCTATCTATCTATCTATCTATCTATCTATCTATCTATCTATCTATCTCTAGCTCCAGGGAAATCAGACCAGAGCTGACTGACTTAACTGTCACTGAAACGGCCCCACGCCTCAGTATTTATAACCCTGCGTCTTAACAGACATTACAGGTGTAAATTATCTAAGAATCCTACAGTTTCATGAATGGGAGCGATACTACAGTCTATGACCAGGAACGTATTTATCACTGCTGTAAATTTCATTTTAACACTGGAGTCAATGGAAACTGATTCATATCTGGAGCCGTGTTGCCTTCATTGTGCCACCGCCGCTCAGCAGCCACCAGTAATTTAACTGGTTTCGGGGTAGATGCTTCTCATTGAGTTTCAAAACATCACAGTGGAGAAGGCACAGCTGTAAATAACAATTTAGAGGCTGCAGTTGGGACTGATTTCTATTCTCGCTGCTCCGGGACCCTGGGATCACAGCACCAGTGCTTCCCCTGCTGTTCTCTAACACACAGTCTGCAGAAGTGACAGTAGCTGCCTTTTTATTGCTGTTTACACAAAATATTGTAACATTTTGTACAATTTTGCACCTCAAGACTCCACCTTTCCATCTGTGATTTACAAGGCAATTGAACAGTGAAATCTAACCAGGGCCAGTGAAAACAGATGGAAACAGATGTGAATATTTTTGTGAGTGATTGTATGAAAACTGAGACAAATAACATTTTAACAACTCCGCCGATATGTGCATCTGCAGTTTATCGCTGTCGTACTCGTGATGGATGAGACGCCTGAAGCTGAACCACAGAGCTGAGACTCCTTTTCCCACAAGAACTGTAATTACAATTACGCCTCATGCACAGTTTAATTAGATAAAATAATTCTTTAAATTTCCATTCCCTGCTCCTGCGCGTCGCTGCTCTCCAGAGAGTGAGAACCTACACTGGCGAAGCGAGTACTTTTATTCTATTATGTAAATGAAACTGGGTTTTTGTTTCCTGTCCTTTCTCTGTATTCCATTGGGTACAATGCATAATCTGATTTCCCAAGTTGCTGTTTGAATAAAATCATTATTTTTTTCTCCCTCTTTCTTTGTGTGACATGCTGTTAGAGTGATGTCTCTAAGTCACTCCAGGGACGACATTTTATTAGTTTTGTACCAAGCTCTAGCCGTCTGTGATAGTTTGTGAAGAGAGTGTTTGTGAAGCTAGGAGTTTGGCTGACAGGGAACCACCATCTTAAATCTCTGGAACCAGAAGAAACTGTATTTGGATGAGAGGGCGGGGCTGGAGAAGAGCAAGCCCCAACCTCCGTAACATCACCCATTGGTTTGTGAAGGGTTGTTGATGTCAGTGCCAGTGGAGGTTGGTGGTATTGCAGGTAAAAGTCACTTCCGCGTTGGCTTGATTCTTCAGACCAGAAGACTACATCCATGTTTTGTACCTGTGGCTTGGTTTCCTCCTCGTCTTTGTAGAAGAAGAGCTGGTCTGAGCGCAGCACAAACCAGCGCAGCTGCCAGTTCTTCATGATGCTGCGTTGCTTCTTCAGCCAGCCGGCCTTCAGCGCCCCCTCCTGGAGGCTCGGGGAGGCTGGCCGGCACGAGCCCCGCGACACCTCGCCCATCACCATGCTCTTGGACCTGGCTGCAAACACACAAACGCACACACAAACACTTTTACTCTACAGAAAGTACAGTGAGGGGACAGGAGGGACCTGAACAGCTCCATTTACTGGATTTCACCATTTTTATTAGCTTCGAGCTAAACTGGTTGCCTGTAGCTGCCAAGTCACTTAGTATTGAGTCATTGGCTGTTCCTTTCCAACACTCTTAAATCAGGCCATACGTCACCTGCCGTCTGTCGCATTCATCAAACAAGCATCGTCTGGCATTGCCACCTGCACTGTTATGACAGTCCAGACTTTTCTCATTTGCAGAGGAATCTTCAAAGAGCTCTTCAAAATCTAACTTTTTCTCTCCTACCTTTCATCCACATGAGAACATGCAAACTTTGCAGGTTTGGTATCAAACCTAGGTTCTTCTTGCCAACATAGACTTCAATTAGGGAGAAAATGAGCAAGACATTTGTTACTCTTTATATTTTAGTCACTTAAGCAAGAAGGACCTGAGTGTGTGGTGTGTCTGTGTGGGTTTCTATGGAGTACTACAGAGAAAGCATACATATTTAGACTGATTCCCCTAAGGTACAGTAATGAGAGTGAATGATATGCGTGTACCCTGTGATGAATTACACAGTGACCTTCACCCCGTGTGCAGTGAAGATATGCACCAGCTGACCCCAGCTGTGACACTGTTAAAGGACAAAGCAGGTAAGATGGATGGATGGAATACAGATCTATTTCCAACAGATCTGTCTCTCTAGCGCCTTAACTAAAGCCAAACTGTGGCCATAAAATCTATGGCAATAAGAGCCTCGATTTATGGCAAAATGCCAGTCCTGATTTCCCAGTCTCCTCCATTATCCATCTGCATGTCATCAAATCCATGTTGTCACATTTAATTTTAAAATCTCCTACTCAGTGACAGACACACACACACATATACACACACACACACTTCACGGACTGAGTGGTTATATGCAAAGCTGGTTAAGAAAATGGAAGGATGGATGGATGAATGGGTGAGCTGCGGCACGTACTAGATTTCTCCATTTTTCTCTTGCCTCGCCTCTGGTTCATTTGGCCCCTAATAGAAGTGTTATCCCTCATTCTGTATGCTGTATGCATGCACAGGCTCTGTTAGGTTCTTCAGTCATGAACACACACCACCTCTCCTGCCCCCGGGCTGTAATGCCTCCAGATGAACCGGGGAATAGGAGCCCGGAGAGGCAGCAGGCACAAATAATAACAGAAAGCAGATAACACAGAGGCTGCGATGGGGGAATATGCCCAGACACACACGCACAAAGACACACACACACATAGCCTGAGGTGACAGGGATCCCTCCTTCTATTTCAGAGGTCTTTGGAAGAGACTTATTGTGTGTTGCCACAGCGCGGTAGCAGAGGCTTTTCAGCTGAGATAATAGGACCACATGGGACCGAGAGAGTGAGCGACTGAATCATCCCCGGCTAATGTGTGTAACCTGAGCTCCGTCAAGGACAGGTTTTAAAAGACAGTTTTATAGCTCCGTCTGTGACGAGACTTCACGTTTGTTCCCTCTCAGCCTCCCGTTTTGTCCTTGTATGACCTCATGTGTGAAAGGCAGTGATTTACAGGGGCGACCTCTATCATTTCTGGCGATATTTGATAATAATGACGTTGTGAGGGTCTGCTGACGCCTCGGCTCAGAGAAGCTCGGCCTGTTTGTTTCATCGTGTTCCACATGGTGAAATCTGGAGAAACAGAGGGAGCAAAGCGGTTGTCCTTTGTAAAGCGTGCGTGACTTGGGGATAAATGATGTTACACACCGGCGGAGGCAAGATGAAGAAATGCCACAGAGTCCCCCCTCGAGCAGAGCTGAGGGCTGTATTCCGGTCAGGCAAACAAGGCTGTGCTATTTGATGATCATGTATAATTTATAGAAATCAATTGTGCAGACATCCTCCCTGCTGCTGCGCATTTTGGGTGCCCGAGCAGGAATGATCAATGTTCAGATGGTGCAGAGGGAAGAAGGAGCAAGGGAGGAGGAGGAGGGAGGAGGGAGGAGGGAAGAGGGAGGAGGGAGTTGGAGAAAAAAAATCAATGTTTATTCTTTTTTATTGTCTCATTTCTCTGTCTCTGGCATTCATACAGCTCAGAGGACAAGGCGCCAGTCATTTCTATTTCATGTCACAGCACTTACAAGCAGTCGCTAAGGCCTGTTGATCCTCTGAGATGCATCAGACAGAGAAAAAAAAGAGGATTTTTTAATTGTTATTCCAAAGCGTTTGTCATTAAATTCAAATCACTGTTTGTGCCTAATTTGTGTATAATTGGTATAATTTATGATTATGAACATTTCATCATGCGGTATGACATGAATTAGAATAACACATTTGAGATTTAATTGCCGGGCCCCAGTCTGATATCTCTAGGTTGAAATGACTACAATATTAGATGTTTTGGTCACTTTGGGTCCACATCGACGCCTGCCTTTGATTTGATTTTGAAAGAAGTGATGTGTGTTCCTCTGGCTGCACCAGCTTGTCTTTATCTGTGTGCTGTTTGATGCAGGCCTGGCTCAGGCAGGGGGTGAACAGCAACAGCTGGAACCCTGATGAAGGCTGAGACACTCAAACAAACGCTTAAAGGCACTAAAATAGTCCAAAGCTGAGGAGAAACTGCAGGATTTGGTGATAATTGCATGTACTGTAGGTCCATCCTAATGTAATTAGTAAAGGTTTCTCATGATTTATTTTCTTTAAATTTCATGTTACTATATCTCAACAGACCCAGGAGTGTGATCCGTCCATGAGCAAATCAGTTCTGTGACACGTACTGTATATATTCTACACTACTGATGATGTTTAATGAGATTTTATGCCCCATGTTGCATTAATGTGCAGCTGTCGACTGTAATGAATGGGTCTAATCTTGAAGACCAGGTCACTGTTTCCACATGTAGTTTTGAGAGCATCTTCTATTGCTTCCCTCAGAATATTTTCATGTGTGATCCTGTGTTTAGTCTGGCACCTTTTCATGCGTTGATGGACCAACATCTCTCCACCCTCTGTGCATCATTAACGGATGTGTTTAACAACCAGGCACCCTTCCCTTTTATTTTCACCCCTTCTCCTACTCTTTTTTTCTTTCTATTTATCCCGGTCTCCGTGGCCTTTCTCTTGTATTTCAGCCTTTTCCACCTCTCTATTTTCACCCCCCTCCCCCTGTCTCTCTCCATTTCTCCCACTTTGACTCGCTCTAATTCGCTTCTCCCCTTTGCGATCAGCACCGCTGGTCCTGTTGAATCAAAGCTCTGTTATTACTGAGAGGGCACACACACACACACACACACACACACACACACACACACACACACACACACACACACACACACACACACACATTAGACGAGGAGCCTTGCTCTCACCACTGACACCTCATTTAAGCTGGTTTTGTCTAATAAATGAGTTCTTGGATTTCAGCCACATTATCAGCAGCTATTTTTAAAATACCATTATTTCTACATCGACCCTGAGAATGTTCATTTTTAAAGCGGCGCAACAAAGTCTCTCAAAATCCCATTTTGCCGGAGTGTCGGCTTACTGGCTGCGAACCGCATGTTTTAAGCAGAATCAAGGCTCTGCATGTCAAGTTCACGAGGAACAATTCACACCCTGACTGAGCAATATCACACATAGATGGAAAATCATTAGGGCGTCTTAAAACGATTCTGCAATCATGTATATGCAGGTTTATCTCATATGTTACTTCATGCACAGACATGATTATAAGAATCTAATCTCAGCTCTTTTTAACAGACCTGCAGTCTCATACGATGACAGAGCAGCATTTATTGCTTGCTTTCGAATTAAAGTATCTGTTAAACGATTGAATGTTCAAAACCTCCGTCTTGATGCTGCTGTACCTGCAGCAACAGAGCGTAGGTGAAGATTGTTTGGTAGAACCACCAACTGCAACATGTCTCTCATGTTTCTGGAGGAGTTGCCTCCTCCTCATCCCTCACCCTCAGTAATTTTCCCTGGTGTCCCTCCTCATGCCTCTCCATCTGTCCTCAACATAAGAGAGGAGCCACTGTTTAACACATCAGCTGTCTGGATCACAGACGACTTGATGGAAAACGCACAAGCTGGTGATTCACGCCTGAGTCACAACAACTGATTTTTTAGAGAGAGTGTGTGTGTGTGTGTGTGTGTGTGTGTGTGTGTGTGTGTGTGTGTGTGTGTGTGTGTGTGTGCCAGTTTGGACCTTCTGCTCGCAGTGATTCAGACCTTCCTTGGCTTGGGTGGAGCAGCTCTGTGGTCACTTCTTACAACTATCAACTACAATGCTGGGGAGTTTTACTGTAAAGAGCACAGAGTGTGCAGACTCACTGCAGCTCAGAGAAACACAGAGCAGAGCTGTGGCTCAGACCTCTCAGGACCAGGCGGCACTTACTGTAAAGGGACGGGCCTAGTCAAATGACAGGGCCCTCCACACCGTGCCTGACGCCCTGTATGTGCCCACATTTGTTTACTGTGACACACCCCAATGGTAATTTATGTAAATCTGCACATGTGTCGTGTTATTTCGGGGTCAGGGATGAAGAATTGCCGCTATGGAGCTGAATATCCAGGAACACCAGATGGATTGGCTACTCATTCAGTCATGAGCTCATACATGATATCATTAATATGTGTGTGTGTGTGTTGGGATGACTGTGCTAAGCAGAGCGTGTACTGTAAACCATTTTTATAAAACTGTGACTTCAGTGATGACTCTCAACAAAAGAAAGGAAAAACAGGTTCAGATGGAATTAACAGCGAAATGCTCAAAACGAAAGTCAGGTTCACACAGCGTTTCAAATAAGATTTCATGTAATTATAATTATCCCATTCAGTGGAAGTTAATCTGTGTATTTTCACGAATAGGTGAACCTGTTTGGTTGGCTCGTATTGTGTTTTATCTCGAACTGAGAAACAACAATATGAAACCAGTGGACAGGTGATGCAAAGTAAACTGTACCGTCCACCGCAGTTCAGGGAATTCTGCTCCCAGGATTCACAAATAATTCAGGAGAAGGCTTTGGGATCACGCTGAGTTCAAGGTCTACCAAAATCCTCCGAATTCCCTGGATCTCAACTCCATCGAGCACCAGTGGGAGTCTTCTCTGCAGGGGGCCGTCAGAACGCAGCGTACAGGACTTATAGCATCTGCAGCTGGTAACAAAGTGGTTTCAGTGATGTGGCTGATCAGTGTAGAATATGACACAAAAGAAAGGTGTCAGGTCAGGTGATGTTTGTGCCACACTGCTCTGCTGCAGGACTTGAAAAATCCAACGTGAATATTATACCAAACAATCCCGGCGACAGCTCTCACTCTATAAAAAGTCTGGAGCACAAATGTGGAACCTGAGTATGCAAGTAATGTACGATGTGAACAAATGGTTGTCTGCAGACTGGAATCAAAACACAAGTGGTATAACACATGAAGGGGCAAACTACATTCTGCTGCTCTCACACACACACACACACACACACACACACACACACACACACACACACACACACACACACATACACATGCACATTTCTGGCCTAATGATGTCACTTAATGCAGTTTGGAGACATATATTTACCATCCACTGCAGGAAATGGATCTGTGGCTCTCTCTCATAGAAAGGAGCCCATCCATTAACATGGCAAAGCAGACACTCTACAACAGATAGCAAACACTATACTGAAGGCTAAGTGTAACACACACACACACACTCACACACACATAGATGCTGAGATGCCGGAGGAATTCAATTTCATTAATCTGGTTGTTGTATAGTGATTTATGACTCGTGGAAAAACAGCAGAGAGTGTTACACATGCATCAGTGCGTAACTTCCAGTTTGCCTTTCACTGCTGATTAATGTGTTAACCATTCTGTGTGTGTATCAGCATGTTTGTGTGTGTGTGTGTGTGTGGATGTGTGTGTGTGTGTGTGTGGCAGCCTATCTTGACAAGTTGGGGGTGTGGCTAATAATATACAGCCCATATGTGAGTGCTGCAGTGGAGCAGAACTGATCTGCAGCAGTGGGTGTGTGAGCATGTGTGTGTGTGTGTGTGTGTGTGTGGATCTGTGCATTTCTATGCACGTTATCATCTCCACATGCTCATTTTCTGAGTGTGTCAGTGTGTGAATTTTGATACTGTGTGTGTGCGTGTGTAAAGGCACTGCGTTGGGGTGTCGCTGCGCTGCAGACTTTGATCATAAAACCATGGTAACGGTAACGCAGATCAAAAAAGATGCAGCAGGAGAATGAAACAGCTGATGTGTGGGCAATTAGAGCTGAGACCAGATTTCTAGTGCCAGTCAAAGAAAACGTGCTCCTTATTGCATATGTGGAGCCCTATTACGGTTTAATAAGTCTCTGGTTGTAGTGGGAACTGAGGCACGGCAGTCACATCTTTTTTTCGCTCTTATGGAGGAGAAATTGTTGCACTTGGGGAAATCTGGCTCCCGGGGTTGCTTGAAAATTGGCATTTCACTCACACAAACGTTTCTGGGAAAAAAGTCACTCCGTTTAATGACCCCTCACAGGCAGATTAGGTCATTAATTGGGTAAATAATCTTCGTCATTTGCCGTTTTGGAAAACTGCATATTTGCTGTTACAATAGGAAATGCAGTTGCCAGCGTGATGTCTGTGTTCCATGTGGGAGATGTTGGTGTAAACCTGGAAAAAGATGGTGAGACAAGAGGAAACGATGACGAAACAATTCCAAAGCCATTTCCAAGGCTAAAACAATCTGTCTTAAATGACAATTTTCGTGTTTCAAGTCTTGCTTTAATGAACCAGCCAAAATATAGAGACCTTGAGAGACTCCTAGTTGGAGAAAAAGTTGCTTAGTTCCATTATAAAGCAATGAACATAAAGTCACGCAATCGTTCAAGGGAATGGCATTCTGTGTGTGTGTTTGTATGGTTGCCAGATAAGCATGAAACATCGCCAGATTTATGCATAAATACCTTGTGAGGCAACACTAATGAAACCAGAGCTCCATGGCTTCCATATAAACACCAGGGAACAAGTATGAATATTCCATTCAACCAACCTGAGTCCTCTATAACATATATACACAGACACTGACCTCCCAAACAGCTTACACTCAGTTCAGCTGGTAAACCGACCTTCCAGCATCGTGAAAGTCACGTCCATGATCGATAGAAGGACAGTCAGTCCGTCGATATTCATATTCTGACTGTCTGCTCCATCTGAACCGCCACCATCCTGTCCTCCTCTTGACCCCCTTTAACCCCAGTCTGTACTGTACCGTCACATCTGTCACATACCCGTTTATTCATGGGATCCACACGTAGCGACGAAGTGAAGCCGAGGCTGCGATCTACAGGCGGAATGTAGAGAATGCTTCTCACGCTTAATCACGGAGTCGCTTTAATCTCTGCAATTTCCACAGCCTTAACAGAAATGCAGCAGAGGGAGGGGGGGGGGGGGGGGGGGGGGGGGGGCGTGGGGGCACCTCCTGCACTTCCACACAGCTGGGGTTACATATTTATGCCTCTGAGATGCATTTGTCATTTTTTTACATGATGAGCTTGAAGTAAAAGCGCTGATGCTGAACCGACCAACAGAAATACTACAGCATCGTGAATCAATTAGGTGCCAATTTACAAAACGTACATCCCCATTACTCAGCGAGCCAGGGCGACTCTGTCCCGCCGTTTTAATAAATGCAAACACAGATTTAATCCACTTTGCTGCCAATTTCATGCAGCTCCAGCAGAGGATTTTACACATCACTCTGCCATTCATGGGAACTATTCATTTAATCTTAATCAGATCCAGCTGTATAATTGCAGTCATGGAGATTAGTGCCAAGGAAGGAAGGACACACACACACTCACACACTGGCATATGGACATATTAATACTTCCATCCCTGCAGACACACACATACTGTACACACACACACACACACACACACACACACACACACACACAAGCAGCAGCAGCTGACAGCAGCCTGATAGTGCTGAACGCTGCGGTGATGAAACCAGAGATGCTGCATGCTCGCTCTGCTCTTAATAGAATCCACACCGGCCGGCTGTAGTAGGATGCAAATGTGGAGCTTTTTATTTTCTGCGTGGGCAGGAGCTGCCTGGCTCCATTCAGAAAATGTGCGCGTGTGTAACTGAATAGAAGTGCTTCTGGAGATGCATTTGAGATGTAGTTTAAGGTGTAAAATCAGAAAAAAACACTTTTTTGAAATATTTTAGTTGTGAAAAAGTGAAGGAGAAATGTATGAGAATCATGTTGAACATCCTGGTTGTGTCAGAGTGGATGGATGGAGTCGTACGGATGGATGGAGAGGAGGATGGTGGCAGCAGGTGGTGTGAAGGTGTAGAGAGAGAGAGAGAGAAAGAGTGTTCCTACCTCTGCGGGTCTGTCTGATCTTTGGGCTCAGCATAGCTGTCATGGTTCTTCCAGGCGTTCTCCTCTCGGCATGTTCCTGTACATCCACCCCACCCCTGGCTCTGCCTCTTCCTCAGCCTCTGCGTGTCCTCTTCTTCTTCTCTCTCCTCCTCCTCCTCTTCTTCTTCTCCTTCTCTCTCTCTCTGACCTTCTGCAGTGCGGCCGGCTGCGCGGGGGTTGGGTGAAGCAGGGGAGGGGAATGGAAAGAGAAGGGGGTGGTGAAGGAGGAGGAGGAGGAGGAGGAGGAGGAGGAACTAGCCCTCTTTTTTTCCCCTCTGCACACACGCCCAGTGGCCTCCACCCCTCCCTGATACATTATTCATAGCGGTGCATCCGCCCGGGGTGGATGGAGGAGGAGGAGGAGGAGGTTTTTTGGCTGTGGGTGTCACACCGGTGAGCAGATGCTCGGTTTGGAGTGTCGTTATTTTCTGCTTTTCATCAGTAGCTGCGTGTTAGTGAAATGAAGGAGGAGGCTGGAGGGTGGGTGCTCATCTGGCAGGTGTCTCCTCCTCCTCCTGCATCTAATTAAGCTGTGGAGGTCCTCAGCTCCTCAGTCTCCACCTACTCCCTTTAATCACCCATCCATCCATCCATCCTCCACTTTCTCTCTCATTTCTCCTTCCAAACCGATATTTCCTCCTCGTCTAATTCTACAATAAGCATTCCTGTTCAGTCCCCTCCTTCTTCACCTCTTCTCAGAACGATGCTGCCGTCAGTGTAACATAGGAAATTCCCAGCGCGTACAGTACAGTAGGTTGTAATTACATCCACCAGGAATTTCAGTGGCACAGCTCGGAAAAACCAGCAGAGTGAAAACACTGTTTTTTTTTTTTCCCCCTTGAACAGAAAATGTCATGTCGCCCGGTGGCCTGTAATTGACACGAGAGATTATGTAGGAGAGTGAAAAGGAAGTATGAGCTTGTCATTCTTCCAAAGATCCTCTTTGGCCTCTTTTTCTTTTATGCTGGTGTAGTTGAGACAAAAAAATGATTCGATCTTCAGTGATTCCTGACAATTTTCATCAGTAAGATGTCTCAAAGATGTTTCAAAGCTACAGCTGCCACACTCACACATACTGTAGGTGTAATGACAGTGTATATTATATTAAAATTCCCATTATATCAAACTCATTTTCCTATCAATTCACTTCTATTTTGAGTCTGTATTACACATTTCTAAAAAAGGGATATAGCCTTGCTAAGAGCCAATTAGATCATATCAAACAGGATTTACAACATTTTACAGTTGAACAGACAGAGCTAGATTAAATGCTGTTTTATCAATAACGAACTTCCTTCAAATACCGTTTTGAACTGTGGCAGTACACAGTTCTCCGTTCACATTCAGCAGACTTACAACTCAATGGAGACTATAAAGTTGCAATAAACTACTGTTTGACATTGAGACTGCCAAGGGACGAGAGTGCAATAGTTCTAGTACAAGAAGAAGAAGAAGAAGAAGAGGGAGGGTAAGGTGAAAGAGGAGTTCCTCTTGGAAAAGTTTGGGTCCTTGGGAGCTTCTTGAAGATGACAAGGGATGCTCGTGCGTTTACCGTCTTTGAAAACTTGCTCAGAAGACAACTTATTATTTTGTTCAGACGCTGAAAAGATCATGAGAAGAAGCTTTTGTTCAGCTTTTAAATCCCTTTCAGTGAGTCACAGTTTCCTGCATGACATTCTGCCTTTGAGGGCTGTTTCTAAGCTTTTTCCCCGTCTGATGTCGAAATTTCCTCCTTCCTCTCTCTCTCTTTCTTTCGCTCTCTCCCTTTCTCTCTCTCTCTTTTTGTCTGCCCTGTAAGTCGGTGCCAGACCTGTCGCTGCTGTAAGCAGCTGTGCCACAGCAGCCGGGCCTCCCTCCTCCTCCTCCTGCTCCTCCTCCTCTTCCTCCTCCTCCTCCAGCGCACAGAGGATAATAGCCTTAAGTCCTGCACTGCAATTGAATCAGAGCCGGCCTCACGTCAACCACAGCTGCTCTTATTACAGAGAAAAGAGGCAGAGAGAGATGCAAGAAGGGGCGGCAGAGTGTGTGTGTGTGCGTGCCCTCGCTTTAACTTACATGCACACATCTAAACACACAAACCAGCAAGCAGTTAGGAAGAGGCAGTGAAAGCAAAGATAGATCCACACACACCCACTCACCCACACACACACATAGATCAGTAAATCGAAATGGAGGCTAAATGAAGCTGACGGAGATGGAGAGAGGGGTCACACAAGCTGAAATGAAACAGAGCAAAAGTGTGGAAACACACACACACACACACGTACGCACACACACACACACACACACACACACACACACACACACACACACACACACATATACGCTGGTAGTCAAAATGAGACGACAATAAGAAGCTCGGTGCGGTTGTTTGGTCTGAGTGAGAGTGATGTGGCCTGGGTGTGGTCCTGGCTGTGATTCCCTCTCTGACTTCTCTCTGACCCCCCCCACCCACCCAACCCTCTCCATCCATCCCCCCCTCCCACCCAGTCCCCTTTTAATGATGATGTCACAGAGTGTTATGCTGCACAAAAGAGGGCTAGACGAGCAGGTGAGAAGGAGAGGAGACAGAGTCAGGACGTTTTAAACCACAAAGGCCCGACTGACAGACCTGTGTCAGGGAGCGTTAGTCTGAGTGATGGGCAGCTGCTCGGCCGATGTCTCTCATTTCACACTGTGGGTTTTATAAGAACATGCTGACAAAGATCATCTTAAGTCAAGGTCTGATTCATAGGCATGGGTTGAATGGCGGATAGGACTCACCCAAGAAGGTCTTGGTTTGACTTCCAAGTCAGTTTCCAAGTCGGTTTCCTCTCACAGTCCTAAAAACACACATACGAAATGGATTTTTCTTTTTCTGTATTTCTAGTGATTCATGATGTGGATGGTATCATTCCATCATCTTACCTGCTTTGTACCTTAACGGTATCATAATTGAGTCTGGTGGAGTCTATTTCCAGCTCACACAGGTTTATAATAAGACCAGGAATACACCCTGGACAGAGCTCCAGTCCATCACAAGACACACACACACACACACACACACACACACACACACACACACACACACACACTCACACCACAGGGCAAGTTAATCTCTTCACTTGGTCTATGCATGTTTTTAGATTGTGGGAGGGAAACTCCTGCATACTTGGAATTTGAAGCCAGGGCCATTATGGTGTGAGGTGACCGCAGTAAACACTCACACACTTCTTTATTGTCTTTCTTTAATTACTTTGTCTTTATTGTCATTTAGTATTGGATTGTTTTTAACGTACAAAAGGACAAGATTTAAGGTGCTAAATAACAGAAAACGTAACATGACATAGAAAAGGTGCAAGATATCAAGCAATTACTGTAAACATTAAATTCTGTACATAGGAATATTATTGCAATAATATGTAAAACCATACTCTGTGAATATGAATAACAGTCATGTTGTATATAAACATGGAGCGTAAAAAACACGTTTTACACACCATGTAAAAGACATTTGAGTATATGTGAATTTATCTTGGAGAACATATCCCTGCTTCAGTAACGTGTAGGTATTGTTGTGTCAATAAATGTTCCAGCACCTGGTCCTGGAAAATCTCTACTGGATGGAAAAAACTGAGAGAAGCGCCTCAAACTGTCAGCATTATTGTTTATCTGTGGTTCAGAGAGGCGGGACGCCATGTTGGAAATGTATTTAACTCCTCGGCCTGAGGTCAAAGCCTTGAGTCACAGAGGATGAACTCTGCTCTGCTAACTGCTGCTAACGTGTCCTGTGGACCCTCTGTGTTTTAGAAAAACGCTGTTAAATATTGATGCCGAGGGTGATTAAAGTTTCATATCAGTCGGGACAGGCTGAGCGGGAGCAGACCAGTGGGTGGCTGCTGGAGGTGTGAATGTTGACTTAGCATTACTTATTGATTGCTTCCGACGGGGGGATGCTCTATTACAGGTAGCTCTACTGTAAGTCTCTAAACTATATTAAATATGTAATTCCATTTCCCCTGGACGGTCTATATAAATAACATAGACACTGAGCAATATTAACATGTATCTCTCTATGATCATTTTAAGATTAATATTATGAGTGATATGTAATATCTATTATCTACACATGACTGTACAGTAAATCAATACCCTGAGAGAGGGATAGGCCTAGATTTTTTAATGTCTACACTTAAATATTCTTTTAAAGAAAGCTGAATTATAAAAAGAGATGTATTTCTCTATTCATCACTGATGCTGCTATGGAGAGAGATCACAGGAGTGTGCATCCATTATGTATAACAAAGCGAGCACGTTATGATCTAATAACCCTTAAAAAGCTTAATTAAAAGCAGATTCTTGCACATTTTCTGTTGGGCAGCATAATACATCACTCTCCATCAAGATATATATTTATATCTATGAAATCTTGAACCTGCTGTTGAATTTTAATTCTTCCTCCAATGCAACAATCTCAAGTCAGATCACTGGTCAAAGAGATTCACAAATGATGCTCATTAGAAGCGTGACTCTGTGGCATCAGGTAATTATACGCCTGTTAGGAGGCAGTGTGATTGAGGTGAGACCTGTCTGTCTGTCTGTCTGTCTGTCTGTCTGTCTGTCTGTCTGTCTGTCTGTCTGTCTGTCTGTCTGTCTGTCTGTCTGTCTGTCTGTCTGTCTCTGTCTGTCTGTGACAAACAGCTGTGACTTCATCCTAACCCTGATGAGAGGGGCTGACAGGACGTATGCAATATGGATGGAGGCCGTCTGCCTGTCGGTCCGTGTGAGTGTCTGCGTCCTCCCGCTGGGTCCTTCAGGCAGGTCACATTAGTCGACTTCACAGTCGCAGACACGAAGCTGGATCTGCATGAAGACATTTTGTCAAATGATGTTTCGCTGTTCTTCCAGCGGCCTCTTGCATTATTTAGGAACTTGATTGCAACCTGTCGTTTTGGAGGCTTTCAGCTCTGTGAAAGAGGCGATGATTTGACTTGAAGAGAGATTGTTAGAAAGAAAACATTCATGATCTGTGTATTTCTGAAGTTGTGCGTTAATAGAAGAAAGGAAAAACATATTTTATCTATGCGGGAGAGCGAAAGAAAATGGGAAACAATGGAAAACAAAATCACATAAGTATCTACTGAAAGTTTTTGTGTGGAGACTTTCCTGAAATTAAACCCAGAAGTTGCATACTTTTCTTTGCTTTTTTTTTTTTTAAAAAGCTTCTCTAACTAGCTTATCATTTTATAATTGTTTGCGGTTTGAAAGGTGTTTATTCACGCTTGAGTGCGCCTTCTTCTAGGAAAATTAGCGCCATCAGCTGTTTTTCTCAGCATACTGTACGCACCGTATGGAGACGTGTATTCATTCACATTGACATAAGATAGATATTCATTTTGCATTTCTAAGTGAAAAATTATTTTAAAGGATTAATGGAGATTGAAAATGTAAACTGAAATGAGCACATTTACAATATTATAAAAATGGCGAGCCCCCATAAATCAATCATTTAATGCAGTATTTTTGTTTTAATGACTGCCACTGAGCTGGGTATTTGCCAGACTCTGCAGCTGAAACAGGCCTCGTTGACTTATCTTCAAATTAACTAGTTAATTAACTGGGTGCCTTTCATACATAGAAATGTAAAACGTTAGTGGAACCTCTAGATTAAGCCTCACAATGCCTTCAAGAGCTCCTGGTTCCATTTCTTCTTCTACAACGGAGTCTGAGCGCCCTCAATCTCTGCCTATAAAGGAGCCCTGGCCCTCCAATCCAAATTAATTAGATTCTATTTGTGGCCACGCTGCTTTGCCTCCACAGCAATCCTGTTCCATTCATTCTTCCTGCCCGTGTGCGTTTTGTTGATTGGCATACGAGTGAGACCAGAGAGAGGGGAGGGGGTGAGGGGTTGGGGGGGTGTCGTATGGAGACAATGATGGATGGATGAGGGGGAAAAAAGCAGGGATAACCAAAACGACAGCACATAGGTATATGTATGTGTGAATTGATTTTCAATAGCAAGGGCAGTGCTGTGTGCGTGTGTGTGTGTGTTTTGCCCAAAGAGCATCAGACTGTTCAGCTGTGACTGACCTGCAGCTAAAGCAGCACAATGTTGAACCAAACAGTGTTGAACCAAACAGAAACACCTATAAATAAATACATCAACACAGGAGCATCATTCCTAATGATGGCAGTTGTCCGGGTGTGGACGACTACATATTATTTATATTTATTTATTATTTATTACTGTAGAGCATGAAATTACATCACAGTGAGATGTGACGCAAGAAGCAGGAATCCCCATTAGATTGATCCTGAGAAGCTATAAAGAAGCAGGACATTACGTAAGAGTTTTAGGGGCAATTTATACTCTCCAAACCGGAACATACATGCTTTTAGACTTAAGACTGATCACGAGAAGATTTCTATACTGGACGTGAAAGTCTACCCCAGTTCCCATTTCATTTCTTCCACCCTGCTTTTGATAAACAAGCACAGGTTTATTGTTCATCTGATCTGATTGTTACCGGACGTCTGCGTCCATTAGGTTTTTACTGTAGCCCGGATCAATCCCTCAGTACGGCTGAGTCAACACCAGCTAGCTCACTCTTTAATGAGCTGATCTGATGAGATCTTAATCCAGTCGACTCAGCACTCCTCTAAACTCTAATGTAGGGTAAAAAAAAAATGTGGTGACAAGGGACGCGGAGTAATTCGCTGTTTTCAGATTGTATTGATTGTTTGCGTGGGTGTTTGTAGAGAGGAGAGATGCTGATCATAAAACACGGAGGAATCCTCTCGGGAACTGGGATTTTTGTGGTTTCACACTCACACGGGTGTACGTCAGGTTACGTCAGCTGATCTGTCTTATTAAATCTGCATTTACTGATTTTCCAGTGACATTGTGTCAGCATAAACAAGCAGTAAATACATCATCAATTTCACCTTTACGGTCTGATGGATTGGATGTTTATTGACACATCCTGCAAGCGCATCACCATTAATGTAAGAATCTCCATTAATGTAAGTTAAAATATACTGAAAAGTGAAGAAATGAGCTAAAAAATATTTAAATGTTTGAAATAATAGACAAAAAATGATAGATGATCAAAAAATATTCTTATTGCTGCCTTATTACACTTCCGACCCATAAACATACTCAAATATCAGAAATGCACAATTTTAGGGTTTATTCCACATTTTACCATTTTCTCGTTTATCTGATGAAGTCTATTGACTTTATTCCTTATGGTCAAGATTATAAATGTTGTGCAGAAATGTGAATAAATGCATTTGTACTCTCGGTGGTGCCTGCAGGGTATTGACAGAACTCTTTCAGTGTAATGAAAGTCACATAATTTATTGCTCATTAAAACATCTGGAATCAATACCAGAGTGAGCTGTTTGACAGGATGCACAGTGCATCTTTGCCGCCCTCTAGGCCAAAGAGTCGGTCAACACATGTGGTTCACTGCACAGGATTTACACTTTTCCTTTGTGACTATTTGTGTGATTCAACTTGATATAAGCTCTTTATTGTAAAAAGAAAAAATCACAAACTTTCATGTCAAAAAAATTCTAAGCCTTTGGTTCAAGTGTAAAAATACAGTCAAATAAGAAAATATGTTATGCTATTCTGACAAATCATCATTAGGCTCTTTACTGTACACTGGAGATCAGCAGATGCTGCTGTAGAGCAAATCACCTCTTGTGCCTGAGCCTGCAGAAGCACTGAGGAGGAGTTTTAAATCTCCTTATATCGGTGTGCTTTAGAGAGTCTGTCTGCCTCTCATCAGGTGGGGCAGTCCCTCCACTAGGCCCTCTGGATATGATTCCTGCAGCTTCACCCTGTTGTCCTGGCACCTCTGCCTGCACTCGTCACACAGGAAGCTCTCCTCGACCAGGCACAGCCTCTCCGGCTCAGGCGGCTCAGGGCTGTTCACCTAGGAAAAGGTGGGATACATGAGGTGAGATAAGATGTGGTGAATGACCTGGCTCTCATATACTGTAGCACTTTTCTAGTCTACATGACCACCAGCTCTCCAGTCCATCACGGGATGCACATACACACAAACACACACACACACACCATTCCCTCTCACATTATTTAGTGTCTCCACTGAACACTCGGACATGTTTTTACATCCCTCAGTCCGAGCAGGATTCACACTGGTGGCCTTATCCTCTGATGTGACTGTGCTATATATGGGACATAAATATGACAACAAGCAACACAGATACCATGATCTCAACCATCTTCATAGAATAAACCCTCAGTCACCTTCAGGGGGCGGATGGGGTTCCGGTCCATGTTGATCTTCTCCAGGTTCTTGAGCTTCAGCAGGCAGCTGGGCAAGCGGGTGAAGCGGTTGTCGGAGAGGCCGATGTGGCGCAGCTCCTTGAGCGCTCCGACGGAGGCGGGCAGAGCCTCCAGCTGGTTCAGGCCCAGCTTCAGGGTGTGGAGCTTCTGCAGCAGACCCAGCTCGACGGGGAGGCTTGTCAGCCGGTTGTTGCAGAGGTTCAGGACCTGCAGGTTCTGCAGGCGGCCGATGGTCACAGGGAGCTCCTCCAGCTGTAGGGTCACACCACAACCCACATGAGAGTTTCCTATTAGAAGTTGCTGGTCTACATTTGCTTTTATTCCCCCTTTTGTTTTAAAGTCTCAGTTGTCATATGGGATACCTATATGGCCTTTGTTTCAGCTATTTCAGCTTTCGTGGATGCACCATTATTTTAAGTTTTCCCACAAGGCAGGATTTTCATTTAGCTGCAATCTGAAACCTCACCACAAGATGTCATGAAATCCCATTTATCATTTAGAGTCAATAAAATACTTCACACCACAGCATCCAACCGTATACTTACACATTATATTAAAGCATTTCATACAGTGCTAAACTAAACATATAGAGAGAGTAAAATAATAGGTTATGCCCTTATTTATCCCACAACGGGGACATTTCAAGTGATTTACAAAACAACAAGATGTCAAAGAACCTAAGAAAATGCTGAACCATAAAGAAAAGTAAAGATCAACATGACATAAAACTATAAACTCAAGCAATTTAGAGATGCATGTTCACATTGTGGAGAATCTTCCAAACCAGTGGAAATAGCACTTCAACTGGTGCAACTCAACACCTTCCCTGCATGGTAAATGTGTCCGTTCTCTCCTTTGTGATGTAAAACACTGCTCTGTTAACACTATTATATGTATCTGTTTATTAGCTATATTAAAAGGGGAGATATATACGTCAGCATATACTACAGTCATTTTTATGCATCACACAGTTCTTGTTGGAAAATAAATTCACTTTTTGGGGCATTTTTGAGCTTTTACTCACATAGTTGCTGTGCAGATCCAGAACCTTGATTTTCGTGAACTGGTCGATAAAGTCTGGGATCTTCCGGATCAGGTTCCTGCTGAGGTTGATCTCGTCTATGTCGCACATCTTCTGGAGGCACTTAGGCACCGTGCTGATCTCCTTGAAGCTGAGGTCCAGGCAGTTGCCGCTCCGCGTCAGGTCCATGCAGTTCTGAGCCATCTTCAGGGTGATCGTGTTGCCTTTGGACTGCTTGGTCTTCTTGCCTTTGGCCATGGTGCTGCAACGCTGGACAGAGCAGGATACGGAGCAGTCTGTAGTTAACGGGGCTCAGGGATGCTCGGTGACAGACGAGCTGACCGTGGAGCAGGATTACCTTACAGAGTTTCACCTTCCTCCTCAGATAAAATATCTGTAACATTAACGCCCATTGTTCCATGACAGAGCAATGAACTAACACTGGGCAGCTGCTTCATCCTGGTGTATTTACAAGTTTTATTTCTAAAGAAGATTAATAAGTGGTCATAATATAACAGTATGATGAGTAATTTTTCATCCCATTAACCCTCGGATGATTTATCCCTTAGGTGTCCCCTGAGGTTACTCTTGGGAAATAGGTGCCTTGCTTAAGGGGAGGCTTTTCAATACCTTAAATTTGTACATAAATGAGGATGTGATGATATTTTACAACCTTTCTAAGATTTTTTGATGTTTCATTCAAGGTAAATTCAAGTTTTATACTGTGGTAAACTAAGATTCAAGGGATTTACTGTCATGTCCATTGTCTTACTCTTGTTCTTACCATGCCGTTCTCCCTTAACATAATACTTGAAAATAGTCTCTTTGGATGACTGACTGCACTGAGTAACAATACGACCCTACTGGCAAAGTAAATGCAAACCTGCAAATAATTTAACAACCAAGAACGTGTCATTTCTCACCAGCTTCCTCCTGTGATGCAAAAAAAGCAAGCAGCAGGAGCGAGACAAAGGGGAGCAACACTCCAGACACTCCGACACTCCAGTGTGAGGATCGCTCTCTCCTCTGGTAGCTGTCCTCTGTATAATTCATCAAGATTCTACTGCAGCAAGTTCTAAGTAGAAACTTCTCAGCTTGTTGTACTTGGAGAAGGGCAGAGGCACCATGTTGTGCATGAGTTTGCAGTTCCAGGCAGACCCGGGATTTGTTTTCTTTTGTTCCCAGGCAACTGCTGTTTGCTCTCAGCCAACCTGAGGGCTGAGTACAGCGACAGCAGGACACCTTGTTCCCTGGTGGACGACACTTTGAAATATCACAGGAACTGTTGCTGGGATTTCAAATGAAAACCACCCAGACGTGGTGTTCCTCAAAAGCCTGGTGACCTAATAGATGTTTTTAAAGGAGTGTCTCTGCAAAAACCAGTTCAATTAATGACGGAAATAAGAAACAAATAACTGTGCATTTTTCATGTGTGTACTACACACACACACACGCACATGCATGTACAGTTACAGCAGTGCAATATATCACACCCTGTAGTCGTCTCTCAGACTTTACTCAGCTGTGACCGGTCTAAATTTAGTCTCCATCTCATATGGTGGACGACCCTTTGAGTTTTGAGTGTGAGGTCTTTTGCAGCATCTCTTTCCTGCCTGTAGGAGGCGCTGTGTTTGCACAAATCACGGCATCTTCTCGCTGCACCTGGAAATGAGCTCAGACCCCTGTCAGTCTCCTGGAGTCACTGGTTTCTGTCACTTTGTTTCTCTGTTTGAGATGTGACACTATGGACTGAGTCACACAATCAGAGTGTTATTCCAGTTACACTGAGAAGTTTTGGGATAAATTCATTATTTAGTCCCTTTGGGTCCTCATGGGAAAGACAAATCTTGAATAAACAAAGACAGTTTTCACCAACAGAATGACACCTTTGACTTTTTGACTGTTTTCTTTGTTCATCATATTCCACAGAAAAGGAAAAACACGTCTACATATCATATATATTTTCATAGTTATAGAAGTGGATAGAAAACACTTCAGGGCAATAAGTATGTTTAAACCCCAAATTACCTGATGAAGGAGTTAATTAATGTCTCTTAATCAGAGTTCAGGTCCAAGTAATCACTCGACGTCTGACTAACGTACCATTAGGTCATTTATAGAGAGGATATTAAATGAACATAAATACACACTCAAATCATGACTGTAAATTCAATAATACTGCCCAGAGATGAGAATCTGCACGGGGCTTGGGGTCAGATTTTGTCTCACATACTTTCTGTGATATTGAATTACAGACAAACCCAAACACTCCTTACTACTTCCATGCACTCGCTCGCATCTCTCACTGAGATTGGAGAGTGCGACTCTATCGAGGCAACAGGCCGATACGCTCTGCAAGCCTGAGTCATTTCCCTCAGCAGAGCGATACGCAGGTCAGCAGATATGCAGGTCACAGCGGAGGAAACGGTGCTGACCTAATTGAGTGAGGTGGCGTGCACAGCGGCTCAGATTACGACTAGTGATTAGAAACATGAATAAGGCTCAGGTTTGTGTGTGAGTCAGAGGGAGAGGGAGAGAAAGAGAAAGTACATCTAAGCAGACTGAGAGACAAGGAGATAAAATATGTATCCTTTACCAGAGACTGTATAAATACATCTTGTGTAGTATTACAGAAGCTCTTGTTGCCTTTTCTGTGGAGGATGCTTCCACCCTACAACATGAAGTCCTGAAATAAACCACTCGAGTGAGAGACTGGTAGTGACACTGAATGAATGACTCTGGTATGACCACAATTAAAACTGTTGTTCTGGTTCTTAAAAGTTAATGTCTGATAATCAGTCTCATGGTGACAGAAAAGACTGCAGGTGATGAAACATACACTAATGCCAACGCTAATGACGAGCAGAGCACTGGCGTCACAGCCCTCGTATGTCATTGACCGACCTGCCAGACGAGGCTTCCTCTCTTTCACTCGCTCATTTCCTTCCTTCCTGTCTTCTTTCACAGTTTCCTGACAGTTTGCTGCTCCATCGCCCCAGGCCTTTGTTCATAAGGAAATCCCATCCTTCTATGGCCAATTTACATCCATCATTGTCCCTTTGTTAAAAAACAAAGCTTTTTATGTGGTGAAACACCAAAAACAGCACATTTATCATTTCTGAGAAGCTTTGTACATAACCAACAACACATTTACAGGATAATATTGTATCATAACATATTGTTCTGTATTGTACCATATTACATCATATCCTTTTATTTTGTATCATACTGTATTGTGTTGTACTGAGCTGTATCATTTTATACTTCAATTTGCATAATAAATTTGCAAATTCGTGGGTTTTCATTATTTTTTAGATGTCTTTGGAGAAGAGAAAAACACGAGGAGGATATGCATCATCGAAAGTCAATAAATAGCCATGCTGTTAAAAGTTTCACGTGTCCTGCATAATGTCAGTGTCACTTCTGCCTTTTTTCTTCTGGAATCACACTCTCACTTCTCTCTTAATCTGCTTCACTGGGACATTTTTTGATCAGCAGGAAGGAACCAGTAACCACAAAGCAAAGTAACATGCTCACTTCAGTGTGACCGGTGTAAACAGAATAAATTTTGAGTCTGTGAAGTGAAGAGATACTGTACATACACAGACATATTAAAAAGCAGCATAAATATTGGTAGAAAGACGCAGCTTTCTCTCGTTTACTATCAGACTTGTTGCTTCTGGAGGCGTTACATTTCTTCCTCTGCCCTGCTTTTGTTTAGACCCTCTAATACAGAACAGAGTCGTGCTGCTTTAGTGCGGGGATGAGTGATGGCTTGTTGGACATGTTTAGGAAAGCTGGCACCGTGGGGACAGAGGCATCCGTGTGTTTATCTGAGCTGTGAATGGATGTGGACCGGCTTCCACCCCCCCAAACTCTGTCACTGCTGTGTTGTCCTCACCCTGGGTGTACGAGTGTTCAAAGAGCCCTCTGCATTTCTCTAAATGTTTGTCCACGTTTCATTTAGAGAAGATTAACATGCGATCGACAGAGAAGCCACCAGGCCTCTGGGAGAGTGTATCTGGGTGGGTGGTTTAGTGTGGTAGCTGTAATGAAGGTAATGAGTGGGTGAGGGTTGACTTGGTGACACTCGGTTTATGGAAATGTCTTGGACTGTTTTATAGCTTTAATTAGAAGACAGAAAGTGATCAGTCATCAGGAGTGCTCCTTCCTAATGATTTCCACTAACTCTCCAGTGGAAATTTATTCGACCATAAAACTAAAAACACATTTCTCTAAGCTTGAGTTCAAGCATCTGGTGCACACTTGGCTGCAGTAGCACTGTACTCCTGTCTTAGCTATTTGTGATTCTCAGACCAGATCAAATCCAAGTGCAACGCAGATTATTACGAAAACAAAACCTGATTAGCTTGGTGGAAACATTGATAACAACAATAAGCCATGAAAGCAGCAAAAGAAACTGAGGGAGAGAATGAGTCATGACATGACATGAAGCAATTACTTAAAGTTCTTCTTCTGCTGTGGTTTAATAGCAGCCAACTGGAAAACCAGCTCCCCCTACTGACATCACCAACAAAACACTTTTGTCACCAGTAAAGGTCGATGTGCTGGCACTGATTTATTCAACATATATATTCTCCCTTGATGTGATTAAAACCTATGATCTATTCTTGGTCACTCTGGGACACTGTACAAACCTGTAAAACATATCCACAGGTTTCCACCATACATGACAAAAGGGACAAAAATGGGATATTTACCCAAATAATACACTGAAATGAAGGCCAAAAAAGCCACAAAAAGCCGCCCCACTTTTTGTTTTCCAGTCAAAATTTGTTCTTTGTCTCCTGCCAAAATAGTAGTCTTCAAATGTTAAAAGCTCCGCTATGTTCACCTGTCAGTCACCAGCACTCTGTTATGCTCTGAAAATGGTGATGGAGGCTGTGAAAGTGTCACAACAACTGTCAAATCAAAAACAAAAACAGCCATAAAGATGCAAAATCTACAACAACACAACAACACAGTGTTGACATTGTAGTTATGATAGAAAGTGCGCTTCACAGCACTTTAGTCGCCAGCAAGACAGCAACATAAGGTGCGAAAACAAAGCAAAACATCCAATTTTCCATGCATAAACCCCGCTCTGACTTTATCAACATCATCGCTCTGTGCTCTGCACCCTGATGCGTCTCCTCTCTGACTGGCAACAAACCCTGACAGCCGCCGTAGTCTGTCCTCCTCCCTCCAGGAAGCCAGGAGGGTGGAAGGCAGCGAGCTGGGGACTCGGCATGTTTCTCATTAGTTCTGCTCTGCCTGCAGTTTCATCCAGCAGCAGCAGAGTCAATCACACTGTAGCACCCCCCCCGCCAAAAGAAAAAGCTGCTGAAGAGTGATAAATCCTGTTGTGAAATGCGACATCAGTCACTGTGTGTGTGACAAATAGGAAAAAGCTGTTGGATTCAAGAAACAAGAGCCGAGGCCATCCAATGTGATTATTCTCAGTAACGGCCAGAAAGGAACAGTTAAGCTTTGGGTGTTTTTTTTCCATCGAACTTGTCATTTTGTAAGGAGCTGGAAAATCAACTCGTCCTCTCAAAATTTATAACCAGACGAGCACAATCCGCATTTTTAAACTCCCAAGACGTTTTTAGTGTACTCCATTTGCATTTCCATCACTTTCTGCGAGGCGCCACACTCTGCCTGAGTGTTTCATTGTGTTTTTTTTCCGTGGCCTGTGGACGACGTCCAAACCGGCCCTGGTTTGAGGGACTTTAAACTGTACGGGACTGAAGAGGAAGAGGTCAACTCGTCCAACGCTGGACACTGGATCCGCGTTGCTTACTGGACTCCAGCCTTCATCTCATTCCTGCTTCCCGAGATTTCCTCTGGCCGCAGTCTTTCATTAAAAGCTGTTTTTTGCCTGCGGGGCCAGTGAGGCTATGCATTACTGTAACCACACAGGATATGCTGCTTGTAGACTGTGTTTACTATACATTGTGTTTGTATGGAGTGAGACGATGGCGTGCGTGGGACAGGACGAGCGAAGACACATGCGAGGGATTCGGCTTTAACAATAGGGTTTGTTTGGCTGTTTAACTGGTGACATCAGCTGTTTCTTTTTCAGGGAGCGTCTGCAGTTTTGTCCAGAGAGAGGAAACCAGATTCAGGCCGTTCTCCCCTTTAATGTATGGATGTGGGATTTCTTTCACCTCTTATATCCTCCCTGTTTCTTCTCCACAGGCCCACCCGCTTCAACATTTTTATTTACCTTTCTGATCATATTTTATTGCTATTGAACCACTTCCCTCCAGTTGCATCGACTGACCTGCGCCTTTTTGTCAACTCGCTGTGTTTTCTTTGTGGGTGAGACATTTTTCCAAGACCTCTGGGGTTCACTTTGTCCCACGCACACACTGAGCTTCCGCTCTCTTTTCCTTTTCAAAATAAGTTGGAGGTTGCAAGTAAACTAAACCTAACATTTAATGCCCCCGCCTCACCCTCCGTCCCCAAGCCCCTCTCATTACAGCGCCTCCTCCACCACCACAGGAGGAGCTGACACCCATCCAGGCTGCATACGTCTGCAGGCACCCCCCTCACGTCTGCTCTTTATGTCAACATGGCGGCAGTCGGAGTCTTAAGTGGAGCAGGGGAATTGTAGCTTTAATCATGCTAAACGCATATAAACAGCAACGTGGAGGCCTGGAGATCACAGCTGAGCTGGATCTCTTTCTATAGAGTTCAGGGCATGAAGTAATTCAGAGCACAGTGGTTAAATGAGGGCCATACATCTTTCATGGAGTTAATAAGGAACGGTTCAAACATAGTCTAAGGCATAGAACTTAAAAAGAGCACAGTGTGTGTGAACAGCCATAAACCAAGAGATGGAGAGGATACGCATGAGTACTATTAAATTAAGTCAGCCAGACGACATATGCCCATTATTACATGAAACAAAATAGGTCCATTTGAGTTCATGTTTGCTGGGCTATTCTGTATTCTCACAACATATGGTTTAAATACACAGTGCAGCGTATTGAGTTGACTGGTATGGGTCAAACAGGCAACATTTACCTTGATATGTCAGTTACATTGATGCTGGTCTGTCCCAAGAGGACCAAGTCCAGGACATCCTTGTCTATCCTTTCTCAAGTCATTCTTTAGCTTTTGAAACAGCTGTTGCATCTCATCACTGGCTTCGATTGCATACCGTATAGAGGAAAAATCGCTGACTTGTTGTTTCCATCGAAAACAAAACAAACAAACAAACACACCTCCAGCCTTGCAGGTGGCCCAGCAAAGAAGTAGTGCAACTCTGACACAGTTTTTTAGGGGGCCCACAAGTAGTTCTAGTTGTGGCAGTGGAAACAGAGAGAAAAGTTCCAAACTAAGTTCTATCTCACAAAGAGGCATTAACGGTGATCTTGACAGATATCGATCAAAAGCTGTGAACATCAACCAAGCAGAATGCCACTCACATTCACTTTATATTTATTTCACTTAGTGATACATGATGAAAGGCACACAATGAACATGAGCAGAAAAGCTGGGATGAATGCAGAGGTCAGTGGTGGGCAGAGAGAGAGAGTAGGAGAGAGGGAGGAAGAGGGAGGGAGGAGGGAAAGGAGGAGGTAGGAGGGAGGAGGGAAAGGGAGAAAGGCACAATCCGCACACATGGTTGTAGTTAGTGAACTCCCACTAAGGACATCGCGGTCTGGAACAAACTTTACATTTCACAGTTTAAGACACTTCTGTCTGCCACTGAAAGGTCACTTCCAGTCATTTCATATAAGGATAATACAAACCGTGCAAAATGAAATATACACAAAAACAACAATGTACAGTTGTAAAAGAGAAAATAACGTGGGCTGATAGTGGTTTGAGTTGAAACATAAGATAAGGCAGGTATACAACTTGATTTTCTTACGATTTTTTAAACAAACACCGGTTGTTTCTATGCTTTGTCCAACAAATCCAAATAAATGTATGCACGTGTTCCCTCCCTCAAGTTTAATGCAATCCTTTAATCTCACAATGAGTAAATAGGGTAAACTCTGTCCCTCAAAAAAAGAAATAACTAGATAGTTACTCAAGGGTATTGTTGAGTCACTTTGGACTTTAAATTTCTAACTGCTGCATTTTACATAATTCAGATGCTGAGGCCTAAATTATAACATATTAAGATTTTCCTTGAATGTAAAATACAATTTCCAAAATTTCCTCAGGGTTCCCAAAAACATTGAGATCCCACAGCAGTGTTTGTTTAGAGCCTCTCATCATCTTCAAGACGTGCACAAGTTTCATTTAAATGGCGAAGACCTAATCCTTTAAACCAAAAATAGATTAAAGACAATCTATTTAAACACTGATGCATCCCCACTGATGATGTGAAATGCTTGATAATTTCTTTGAGTCACTGATAAAACTTCTGTACTTTTACTCATGCAGAATTTGGGAACCTTTACTTCAATAATAAATCTGTGTACTTCTTCCACTGCTGCCTCAACTGCACTCCACATAAGATAGTGAGGTCTTTGGGGGAAGGGAGGGATCCGGTGCCTTTGTGTCTGGGTTTCAAGTTCACTGTTTGAAAAACTCTCCTTTGCTTTTCCATGCCTGGATCCAGAGGATCATTAAATGGAAAAAGAGGCCTAAGCACTTTCACACTCGGATACACTGAACGTGAGATGCCTTGAAGTCTCTGCGACAAGTATGTGGGATTACAGCTGATATGGCTCATATCTCATCTCAGACAACAAAACCACCTGTGGACACTGAGTAAACCATGACTTCCGAGCGTTTAGTGTGAAAGCCCCTAAAGTCGACTGTATGTTGTTCCTGTTGGTAGATCACATTTGTTTGCAGCCTTTTGGATTTATAGTATGTGCCTTTATGTGTTTGAGCCTCAGGCGTGTTTAGCCTACTCCACCCTCATGTATATGTTTGCGTGTGTCGCTGATGGGCTGTAAAGCCGACGCTGGCACCACATCAAAGGCTTTTACGTCGTCACACATGAAGGGGGAGGTTGTGGGGCTAATCGCTACGTTAATATCGCCTCTGTGGAGTTGTGGTCATTAGGAACTGTGGCCTGACACAGAAAAACCAACAGAACGCAGATGTTGTGAGGCCGATAATGGTGGGAACACACTAGAGGTAAATCACATTAAAAAAAAGAAATACATTGATTCACATCCAATAAGAGCGGATGTCTCTAATTTACTTTGTCTCGCCTTCATAAATCTGCTTACTGCAGAGGAAGTGATCCCAGAGCCCAAGATGTAAAGGTCTCACAGGAACCAAAGGTATCACATTATTTTTTTTCTTTTTTGTGCTCCATGTTTTAATTTTCCTCCGATTTCCTCCGATTGTCATGATGGACAAATCTGGTCTCAGGCAGTTTTAGAGAAACTAACACAGAATTGACCACATTTACCTTTCGCATCTTGGTCTCTAGGAAGTTATACCAAAAAGTATAAAACAAAATCATTTGTACAATTGCGAGACATCAGACCATCAGAATACAAAATAATATAGACTATAAATAGACAGTACGCTTTTACATAGTGGTGTGTGTGTATATGTGTGTGTGTGTGTGTGTGCTCCTCTCATAGCTGCTGCTCCCCAAAGAGTATCTGAGCGTACACGGTCCCGCTGCAGGACGCCTTGGTTTCCGGAATGGGCTTCACCAGATCCAGCTCTGCATACGTCAGGTTCTCCTCCACTATCTTCGGCTGGAGGTGGCAGAGATGGACAAGTGTGTGTGAGAGAGAGAGAGGGAGAGAGAGAGAGAGAGAGAGGGGTCAGAACACAAGCCAGGTGTGCACTGAAAAAAGTGCATCTAAGAACAAGACAAAAACACTAAATATACGTGAAGTAGTAGTAAAATAAACTTAAAAAAGGTAAATTATCAAACATGTTTTAACTTGGTAAGATCCAAACAATGTAATTTTCATTTTTTTCACAAGGTTTTTTGTGTCTTGTGCATTTGAAGGCAGTCTTATAAGCTGTGATGAAGACTAAAGAGGAAGAGTCACTCTTAAAGGTTTTCCTATACCCTTGTCTTGTTTTGTTTTGTTCACTGTCATTAAGACACAATGCACCAATGCCTGTGTCTTAGGCATTTTTTGGATGGTACTCACCAACACTACTTTCCTTGGTTGTGGTTTTAAAAGTTTGGGTTTCCGCGTTCTGTCTCCAATGGGAGCTGCAGGCAAGAAAACACAAAACCAAATGTTTGTGGTTTTTCAGAGGCTTGTTATCCATAGTTGTGATCACAATAGGAAATGCTCTGGTTCTAATTTTTAAAATATTGTGTGGTGGAAGTGGTTCAATTAGTGTTTAATATAAACGTTTGGGGGAACAGGACACGTTCCACATACTATCCCATCACTGAAGACGTGAAAACAATGTGCAGAGGATAATGCCCTCACAAGATGACAGCAGAGAGTCTGCACAGGCTGAACGAGACATGGACACAGTTTCCATGTGTTTGTAAAGAGTCATCTGGAAGCTGGGGTAGTTGCTCCAGCTTTTCTCCAACTTCCCAGATTAAATTGGAGGGCTTTGGGGATTCAGTGACTTCTGGTATCTTATGGAGCTTTTAATGTCCTGTGAAAGTAGTAGCCTGACTGAACCAAGAAATACCTTTTGCAGGTATCTCTGGTGGCACCTCCTCCTGGTAGTCTCTGCTCCTCTTCTTCCTGTACCTCCTCTCCTTCTTGGGCAGAGCTGGAGACACGCTGACCAGACTGGTGACCGTCTCTCCCGAACTGCATTCAGATTTACACATTTCCAGAGGTCACTTCAGTGTTTAGGCGCTGTGCTATGTCTTGTTTTCGACTGTTTTTAAAGTCTTACCTGTTCTGGGGGCTTTTGACCAAGTGGTAATTATCTGTAAAACATGGATAATAGATTTTAGACATACAGTTTGTGGAGCCAGTCTCACAAAGCTTTCAGGCGTTCTCAGGAGCAATTGAGACAGAAAAATACAGAATGAAGGTAAATAAATGCATGAGTGATGGTCAAGGGTCAATGGAGAGCTGTTTACTGCTGACCTTTTAACCTCTGCTTCCTCTGTATGTACTGGCAGGTCACGGTCACTGTGAACATGCACATACACAGCAGACCCACGGAGCAGATGAGCACTGCACACAGGTACACGTCTGAAAACACAAGAACACACACACACACAAGTTCCGACAATGTGTCACAAAAATCTGAAAACGAACACGTCTCTCTGGGCTATTTTAGGCACCGAGCTATATCCTCTGGGCTGGGTTATTTTTGTCTTGCCAAGGACGATACTGGTGCTGGTCCACCACAAAAACACAAACACATACACTCAAACAGACTATAAATAGGACCTCTTACCTTCAAACAAGCTCCACAGACTTTCCTTGGCCTTGGTGGCTGGTAGAACATGCACTACACGGAGGGAGAGACAGAGAAGAGAAGAGAAGCATAAAGTCCGGAGTCATCACTGTGGCCTCCCTGCCGCCTGATTATACGCTGGCTGCAAGTTTAAATAAAGCTAATTGTAGGAGGACAGCGAGCCGAGGTCTGGTTTCCACCCCGCTCGCTCCTGTCTCTGAGTCACTGTCTCAACCTTAAGCTTCACTGGACGGACGAGGAGAAATAGATAAACAGCTCAGGGATCAGTGGAGACGGTCTGCTCAGAGCTGTCAGGTGTCTCTTCACGTCAATAAAGATTTGTTCATACCTTGACTCTATATTTTGAAGTATCTGTTGTAAAAATGGGTCAACTTTCATTTCTAGAGTTCTTTATTTTTATTTTGTAGTCATAATAGAGGGACTGAAGACAAGAAACAGTGAGAGATGCACCGAGCATCCAGGATTCAAACTGTCAACATTGCAGTCAGTGTAACTGACAGGGCAACCAGGGGAATCTGGCGACCATTGATCTGGCTGCTTTAGATGATTGCCATTGGCTGAAAATACAGTCTACGCTGGCATTTTTTACTGCCTGAGCTGGCTCAAGTAAATTATAGCCCTGCAAAAAGATCTTCGATATGCATCTGATGCTTAGCTGCATGATATCTGACAAGCACACCAGTCTGACCAAAGCTCACAGCATAAAGGCTGCCACGATCCCCAGTTAATGATTACCATTCTTCATCATGTTTGATAAGCTTTGATCGGACAATTGATGGGAAGGGTTTGGCAGACAGTCAGTTTAGGCGACACATTACAATGAGAGGCTCATTAAATAGGCGTGATTTCAATTTTCTCTTAGGGCCACAATGTATTAGATATGCAGTTCCCAAGCCACATAATTTAAAGGCAGAGCATCAGCCCCGATGAGGACTTCTCTCAGGCCTTTGCCTGCGTAATGAGAATCCCAGCTATGTGCCGCCTCGCGTCCAAAACAGCCAGGCAAATACGATTCCCATAGCCCGTCTGAAGTCATGCCCCACACACTCACTCATTTCTCCACCCCACCTGACCACAGCAGTCTTAACACTGCTGTAGTCTTGCTGAGTTGGTGCGAGGAAGCTCGTGAAGTGACACCCACCAAGACGTCTTGAAATACCCCAAAACCGCCAGCGGCTGACGACAGGCAGGCAGGCGAGGCTGGAAACTTTCTTGAAGGCGGACTAGCTTGAGCTACGTGTGCACTGACTGACAAAAGTGCTGCAGGAATGCTCCGGATCAAACCGAATCTTCAGTACAAATCCCATCGACATGCTGAGTGTCTGCACTGTAGAGGGTATTCTGTGGATCCTTCTTTGTGCTTCAGGCACTAGAACCTTCCACCTGGAAGCTGAGTGGATTGAGACCTGATTCATTGATCTTTCTTGTTGTAAGATTTTAAGGAGGAATAGAATTGAATAGAATAAGCCTGTACTTGTCCCACAATGTGGAACTTTCAAGGTTAACGGGGAAATTCAGGTTGTAAGTATTTCCCTTCAAGGGGTAAATTCAGCACTTATCTTACCATGAGCCATATTCCATAACTTCTATTTTAATCCAATTGTTTTCAAATAGTATCATAGGATAGATGTCCAAAACATTGTTTTATTGTTTTTTATATTTTCTTTTGCAATATTTAAGTTTTGGTTCTTTCTGGGGGTAATTGAACTCATCTGATGCCATGAACCTGAGTGAAGCATCCCATGAAGCAGTGACGCTCAGCAGTTTCTCCAAAAAATAAGGTTAAATCCTAGAAGTCTAAACAAAATATTGTAGCCTGCATCGCAGCCAAATGACTCATTCTGTTAGACGGTAACATTTTTAGCTGTTACTACAGGGCCAGCAAAAACAGGTTGCCGACCACATTAATCCTCCCGTACCCCCGTCAGATGCTGCCTGCTGCTCGCTGGCTCTCAGCGAGATGTTGTTCCTCCAAATCCCAGAGAAAGGTTCCTGACGTTTCCACCTCACTCCGGCACTTTCTTTAGGACTGTTGGTTAAAAGGCTTTTATGGAGCCTCCGATCCCCAGGCTGTCTTTTGATGAGAACACCTCTTTGGACGTGGTCCCCATCTGTTAAACCACTAACCCTTCACTGACCACATGTGACCTACATTCACCAGCCTTCATCGTCTCTAAATAGAGGACTGAGCAAGAGGATCCTGGCCGCTGAGGATTATTCACCTTTTTGCAAATTGTTTTCTTTGTAAACGTGAGACGGTCTGCATTTCTAGAGTTTTAGAGCCGTGCTAAATCAATGCCTAGGGCTTCATAGCAGTCCAAATATATGATGCAAACTCAGGATATCGGATCCAAACGTCTTCTCCACCTGATACTTGGGCTCTCCAATCCAAACTAGAAGCTGAATTTTACCATCAGTTACCCTGTAGTTTTATGTCTAGCTATTCAATAATGTGTCATTTGGTGCTTTGTCGTCTGGGACCACACTGTAATATTCCCCTCTCTCCATTGTCATTGTTCATTAAAGTCTTAAAACCACTTTTTCTACAGACATAGACGCTTACAAATGGTGACACTACAGCAAACCTGTGGGTTCACATCTTGCTGTGGGCAGCACGATTCCTGGATGAAATATTGTTAAAAAAGAAACTTTCTCCCTCTTGTTTAAAATGGCAGATGGACTGAATTAAAGACGATGAATTATTCGCAGAGTGAATTTCAGAGCATGGCACATAGTAGAGTTTTTTTGCCTCAGGTTCTGTGGAGCTCTCTGTGCAGTCGTGTGGCAGCTGTACACGTTGGAATAATCAGACGTGGGATAAATCTGGTGTAGTGTACGCCATAAAACTGTCTTTTATTCCAATCTAGAAAACGTCTTCTTTTGACAGCGACTTTGGAGCGACCGGAGACCGCATCGCAGCACAGTGGAAACATTCAAACAAACTACTTTTTGTTCGTCCGAGCCACAGAGTCGCATTCATTTGCTGACTGTATTTGGGGTTTGTCGCTCTTTTATTCTGTGCCCCAACAAACCGAGCACTGTAAACATGACGGACCAGGACTGCGGTGAATAGCGATCCTCAACATCGACTGAGTCAGTCTCTGCTCTATTTGACTCCACCATAAAAGCCGAGCGAGCGATGAATGGAGGCACACAGCGACATTGTGTGAGTCGACAAAGCTTTGAGTGATCCATCCTTTCACTTCCTGCTGCCTCCGCATCTTCTAAGAACCAGCATCCTTCTGTGAGCTGCCTGTTATGGGTCTGTTTAGCGTCTTATTCATCCTGGATGTCCCTTTTTACGTCTACATACAGTAGATGTCTGATTCTGTTAATAGAATAGCCAGAGTTCCATGTTCATGCTATACTTAAACCACACCACATCCCTGTTCCATGTATCCCGTCGCCCACATGTGTTGTAGAAATACCTACGAGCTCAGTTTGTTTATGCCCAGCGTCCTCGCTGCTTTGGCCGGAGTCCTTCCAGCAAACTCACTGACCTCTGTAGATGTGTTTATTATCACAGTAGTAAGTGGAGTAGTTTGGAGTACTGTGTGTGTGTTTCTGTGTGTGTGAGACCCAACTGTGGAAACACCTGGTCACCTAATGTTATCCGACCACAGGAATTCCATCAGTTTGACGTCACAATCGCTCACATTTGTGCACATGAAGTCTCAGTTGTCTGCTTTTTCTCATGTGAAGTGGGGACCAGGAGCAATGGTCCCGCTGGGGCTCTAAACTCTCTGATGTGAAGCTGATGTTTATCATAGCTGTCAACCATTGGTGTAGATACTGGGGAGATATGCCCCTTTTCATGCTGGTCTGCCAGGCAGAAATAGTACAGTTTTCAAGTGTTTGATCTCAGGCTTGTCCGGTGCAATTACCTGAACTAAATCAGTGGTCAGTCAGTTTCTAAGTGTGAGATTTTCTCAGTCCACTACGTAGGATTTAGTCACAAGTTGATTGCAGTCTGCAACCTCTAAAGTAGATGCTGCATAATCCCACTGAATAGTCCTTAAAGTTGACATGGTGGTGAAATGTATTTACATTTTACTTTGCTTTTGTTTCCTTGAACAATTCAAGGCGAGAGCCTGTTGATTCATTTAATTTCTAATTTCTGGGTAAACTCAGATAACTCAAATTCAATATTTATGTTCAAATGGGACAAATACAGATGTATGAAATTAACAAAACCCAGATTTTACCCATGAAATAACCATTTGCTAGAAGACACAAAGCTGATTTTTTATGCAAACAGTAATAATCGTCTAGTTTCATTTTCTACCGCCATTCATGTCATAACTGCAGGGTTTTTTTTTGCTATTACTCCAAAAAATGTTGCAGTAGGCCTTTTTATTAATATCTCTGAAACCACAGCGCGCTGGCACTTCCTTGGACAAAAATACCGGCCCACATCCTTGACCACACCAGGGTAAGAGCCAGACACGAGCCAGTTGCCCGCTCAACTGTCGCTGCAGACAAGCATTCAGACTTTCTGAGCTTCCTCAGCACAACTATCTCTTGTTCCATTCCTGCTGATTCTCTCTGGGCCGTCTGCTCTACTTTTGGGAGGGAAACTCCGTGTCAGGGCCAATGTCAACAGCTCCCGGTAGGGACTGTGTGTCTACTGGGGCCCAGACTTGGCCGAGGACACCCCGAAAGTCGTAGCTCGTCGGAACGCTTCCATGGAAAAAATGAGGAGCAGCATCTAGAGTTGCGAGTGTTTTGTTCGCAAGACAAAAAAACAATTTTGTCAATAAATGAAAACGAACAATTGGGATGCAACAGCCACTGGTTTAATAGAGGCTGCAGAACCACTTGGTCAGGTTTAGGAAAGTATTGTAACTTCACCTAAAATATGCAATCAGTAAAACCTTGGTTATGTGTGTGGTCCACCCTTACCCTCACCACTGGCCCTAAACAGACTTTTATTGCCTTTGACTGCTTTTGTCCATTTTTAGTGTTGTTATCATTCCCAACACCATCTACCCTCTGTTCCCTTACAGACAGATACTAACTCAGAAAGTGATAAACTTCAGGTCTTTTAGAAATGCTGAAATCAAAATTATCACAATAATGGAAATAATGTTCCAGTTGGAACATTATTTAGAAGCAGACAAAAGACAACTATAGCCTTCAACTCTTTCTCTTAAAAAGTGAAAATCTGTCACCTGAACAAATGAGATATATATGAGGCCAAATAACCATGATAAATACCATTGGATGAGGACACAGTAACCAATGAGCTGCCACTGAGGCAAAAACCAAAACTGAACGATCTCCTCGTATCTACTGGTGGACATGAAAAATCATTTCAAAATCTGACGTAGATTTAAAGTCAGGAGGGAAAAAGTTACAACACATTTGAAGTGTGCTTGTGGTTTTACGTAGGCGATGGCTTTTCTGGGTAATATCTGGTACCAGTGGATTTGTCATCCACTGCGTCGTGTGAGCGTCTCGCGTGCCAGCGGCGGCATTGAAAAACCTCACACTTCTCTCTGCTCTTCATCCAAGATCATCTACTCAGGCACAGCCGCAGCTTACTGCCACAGAGGATCCCTCAATCCCCAAACCAGTGACAGTTCCCCTCCTCAGAATCAAAGGCAGGATGGTGCCTCTGCAGCCAGATGAATTACATCATGCAGTTGTGGTCAGGGAAAATGCTACTGCGAAAGAACCGGCTCCCCCCGGGACACAAACACTCTTTTGGCTCCGTGTTATCACGGTCTGACTTCAGGCTCCACTGGAGGTGAGAAAGCCTCTAAACAGCAGCCCATAAGCTTCAAACGGACATTTGGAGGCATTTGACAGAATTACAAACAGATATGTGGGAGCACAGAGTCGTTATTCCACCCACTCGCTCTCTCAGACCCCGTTAAGGACTGAGAGTGAGAGACAGAGTGGCCGTGCTTTCTTTTCCACACGCGTCCTGTTTCATGTGTTCACAGCTGGCAGCTGCTCAACAGCAGTCACACTTTTCTGTCGCTGGCCGTCAAAGGCCTCGGCAGACTTCTTCTTCTTCTTCTTCTTCTTTTTAATGGTTTTACTATTATCAAAACAGCATTTCTGTTGTGGCTGCAGAAATAATCGTGACGTCTCCACCCCCGAGGCATCAAACGCGGAGTGATGTCACTGTGAGAAACTGGGCGACAGCTACTGGTTTCTCTGACCAAGAGTGAATCATGCAGATTTTCCACCACCTCTTTTGGCCCAGAGTGCTCACGCTGACTTATAAAAATGGCGGTAATTTCATTTTTCTTTAAAACAAACTAATTATTTTGTGAAACCCCAGACAGGGATTAAAATCACATCTTATTTTTCCCTATTTACATATTACACAAAGCCACATAGAGTTCTGACTGCAGCATATTTGCATGAGTGAGTATTTTAATGTTTCCTCTGGTTAAGTGGTATAAGATGCTGCTGTAGAGAAATGTAATTTATCAGCAAGGACAAGAAAAGCAGAGACCTAAAATAGGAGAGCCCACGTCTCGTTGTTCCATCAGTCTGAACAGCTTCATCCAGGATTAGTCATTTGGTTAAACTATGTGTTTGGAATATTCTGAGCACGTAAATGGACTTTGGAAAAGTGGCTTTTCGAAAGGCTGACCATGTCCTGACCATGATTAAAATCATATTTCATTCATATGATTCATCCTGTAAATACCTTGGGCAGAAGTGATTGTAGAATCAGTACTCCAGAGCAAAATGCTTGCACTATTTACTGCATTGTTCACTATTAATTTAGTGTTTTATATCTGTCTTAGTTAGTCATCAAGTCTGTCCTAGGGGATTGTAAGTGCCACTAGCTGGGTCTCTGATTGTTTATCCATATAGGGCAGCGAGTCTGGAGATTAGGGGCGGGGTAGCCATTTATATGCTCACCTGTTTTTGGTTAGAGAGAGATGCTGAGCTGGGTCCTTGTGTTTTTTGTTTTCTGCTTTTCATTGAAACACTGTGATTACTTTGATTTCGGTTATTATATCTCACCTTGAACAGTTTAAGCTCGACAGAGGAATCTCAATGATTTTCTTTTACATAGCGCATCGTACAGCCAGGCTCAGCCTCTCAGCGGCTCAGTTTTTTGGGACTGAAGCTGCTACAACAGCTTTCTCCACAAACATGTAACTCTGACATTCTGCTGACTCGTACGAGTTTCCATAGGACATGAAATCCAGCGCTCACCTCTGAGCTCGGTGGCAGCCGTGCAGTTGGACGAGGCCTTCCATCGATCCTGGTGCTTTCTAAACTCCTGCACCCGGCACATGTAGAGCCCCCGGTCTCCCTCGGACACGCTCAGGATGAGCAGGTCGAAGATCTTCCCCTGCTTCACCACCGTCAGCTTCAGCTTGGGCCAGGAGAAGCTCTTGGTGTAGTTGCCGTAGAAACGTGCCTTCCTCATGTTGACCCGGGCGATGAGGAGCTCGTCCTCGGGCCGGTCCGTCCCGGCTGGCAGGAAGGTCCATTTCACCACGGGCAGAGCGGCGTTCCGGCGCCGCTGGGACACCACGCAGGACAGCGTGATGTTCTGACCCTCCTGGGCCACCGTGAAGGGGGAGGGCGTGATGGTGACGTTAATGGCCAGACACAAATCTGGAGAAATGAAGATCAAGAGTGATTGTTTTGGAACGTGGCTGCAGGATCTGGCCGGACAACACACACGTGACACACATGAAGTCCTGCTTGTTTTGTCTGCGTGCCGCTTGTAGCAGGTCTTTGATTTTGACAGAGCTGAGCTCTCTAAACACATTCAGCTGTTTTCTGTTCTTTCCATTGTGTTTTTGGCGCCACAAATGGCTGACTAGACTGTAAAAGAAAACATCGGACCAGATTACTCTCCTGAAAGTGAAAATGCTCTATTTTTGGGTCATTGCCGTTCACATGACTTAATGTGAAATGGAGTAAACAGAGAAAGATTTGATAAGATCTTTTCTCTCATATTGGTCAAGTACCATTATTTCATTACTAGCAAAAGTCATCGAGACAAGTATAAGAGTATAAGAGACAAGATAGGTGTTTGAAACTGTGTTCTTATCTGGAAACACTGATCTTAACACTGATGATACATATTATCACATTTAAATGGAAACTGACACCTTGGAGTTGACAATTTGATGCATAATGACACGTGAAAAGAGAAAGAGATTTCACATTTTCTCAACAGTCTGGCACATTTATTTGGATAAAGTCACAAGATTCATATTCAAGTCAAAATGAAGAGGAGTTTAATTGAACTTTAAAACACGATGACCTCATTGATTCCAGTAAAAAGATGACAAATTATCTGATCACATAACTTCAATTTAACAATATTGAAACCTTGTCGTTCCATTTTGGCTGAACAACAGCAATGGTGAAGAGCTCTTTCTAGACTCTGAACAAAGATGGGAACTGAGATGGTCAAAGTAATGTCAAGTTTGACCATTTCCAGGTCCACAGCAGCTGAGCCCAGAGCAGGTCAGTCGACCCTGCTCCTTTCTATTCCGAGGTCAAGTGCCATTTAGGAAGCTGCTAAACATGTCTATCTAACTGATCTGACCTTGTCATATCGGCCTTCAAAGTGAAGCAGAAAGGGATGGCAACAAAAAGTAGAGGAGAGCAAGCTTCAACACTCCCTTAAATAAAAGAAGAGCTTTTGGTTCCAACTTTTTAAAGATTTTACACATTATAATCAAACTTTTCTGTTTGAGCAGCAGTATAGTCCACATGGAGAGCCCAGTGAACATTGCTGAAATCTATAGTCAGCCGTCTCCAGTGGGTTCGATGCTGCTCAGCAGCTGTTTAGCCCGACAGCCGTGTTGTTTCTGGCAAAAAGCCGTCACGCACAGGGTGAATATTGAGGAACAAACTTTTGCTGTTGCATGTGCTGTGCAGTCATATATAACACAACAGGTTTTTCCGACCATTGGCAATTTCACAATCCACACTTTCCATGACACGCAAGCGTTTTACCATCACACAGCTCAGATGCTTCAGGATGAGCATGTAGTTAAATTCAAGACAGTTTTTACAGTTTTTCCTCTCATTTAGTTTTGACTGGCACCACAAAACAAGGACAGTATAGCTGAGTGACTGGAAAGTGTTGTTTTGATGTTCCATGTTCAATTTGAGCTATCTGAGGGTTAAATTTGATATAATTGTAAGAGAAATTCCCTGAAATTACCATAAATCAATGCTGAGGTGAGACTGAAAACTCTGATTTCCACACAGTCACTCTGAGGAAAACCACCAATTTTCACTTTGGAACTCTCTCTCATCTTTGCAAATACTCGCAACTCTCACAAAACTTGTCATTTTCCTCACTTTACCAACACCCTGCAATCACATCTGTATTCATTCCAGCAGAGAGTGTGTTTTTGGATGTTTTAGCGAGTCAGACCATCTCATCTACCCAACGGATCTCCTCGACCTTCATCAGATGTTTTCTGCAAAGCGTCCACATAAAAAATGGTGGGAAGCACTTTGTCTCCACCACGTCTCCTCTGGTATGAAGAAAATAAACTTCTCCTACCTCCAAGCAGCGCCCGAGTCAGGAGAGCGAAGACCACAGAGGAGATCTTCATTTTCCACTGCTGCAGCCTCCATAAACTCCCAGTTAAATGCCTCAGAAGCAAAGAAGCCCCAGGTTTCCTCCTCCTCCTCCCTCTCCTCCTCCGCCTCTTTCTTCTACTTCTTCTTCTTCTTCTCTTTTTTCCCTCAGCCTGCGAGTGTAATATGAAACACTGGACACTCTGTTTCTGCTCAGAACCTCCCTCTGACCCTCCCCCCTCCGCCTGTCACACACAGTAAAAACACATTTGGCAGACTCACGTGCACACACGCAAACATACGCACATGCACGCAGAGCAGACAGGTGAGCATGTGCAAGCACACACACACACACACTGATCTCTCCTTCTGGCGATGAGTGGGAAAGATCATTTCCTGTGCAGGAAGGAGGGCGGGGAGGGGTGTGTTGTTGAGATTGACGCCGAGCAAATCACACTTCCAGCTGTGGAGGACAGCGGGCGCACACCAAAGTCAGGGCTTTTATTTTGGAACACACACACACACATGCTGACAGAGGTGATGAAGGGGTGAGGGGCTGCTTTCTGTGTGTGTGGGGGGGGCATCTCTGCTGCCACAGAAATGATGAGCAGGAATATTTAGTGATAGTTTATTCTACATTTCAAGTTAGTTTTCAAGTATTTTCCAGTGGTTGTCATTCCTCTTCCAAACTTGTTTCTCCAACCCCATATTAGCCATATCGTTGTCTGTGTAGGCTCTGTTAGTGTGTGTGTGTGTGTGTGTACATCTATCTCTCCTCATCTCTTGTCTCATGTAACGGGATCCCACAGTGAATCTTTGTGCACCAGTCTGTCAGCCTGGGGTTTTTTTGGGACACTTTGCTGGCTTTTATCAAACCCCAGAGAGCATCGCCGCGAGGATCTGGAACACTCTCGATTCGCAGATAATGGAGGAGTCAGCTTGTGGGG
Organism: Karalla daura; assembly: GCA_029224185.1. Lineage (NCBI taxonomy): Eukaryota > Metazoa > Chordata > Actinopteri > Chaetodontiformes > Leiognathidae > Karalla > Karalla daura. The sequence continues at coordinate 3,637,233 of CM055207.1, read as the reverse complement.
GGCCTCGTAAGTGCTTCTAGTCTGGCAAGAGAGTGACAAACATCACTGTTGACATCGACAAAGAACCACCACCCCCCACTCCACACACCGACACAAACACACTTCAGGGAAGATCCTTCAGTTCTCTGTTGTGTGTAAAATGTTGTGAAGGGTGTGCCAAATTAGGATGCACAAGCAGCTCTGGCTCATGCATTTTTCCATCTTATTATCAATTCCACAGGCAAAAGATGCACAAGACTTCCAAAAGCCTTTCGTCATTGGGTTCTGTTTTTGGCAGCACAAAGTTGTATCAGAGGTTATCAGAGCCTGCGTTATAAAATCTGGAAAAAGCTACAGGGAGATAGCAGGATTCAAGAGGTGCACAACAAACCTTTGCTTTTAACTCTCACACATAGGGGCAAATACAGAGTTTTCATTCGACCTAAATACATGTGTTTTGGATTGTGGGGGACACCCCACCCCACCATAACCTCCACAAACTGGGGACCTTCTTGCTCTCAGAGTAAGAAGTACTTGCTCTGGTGAAGAAACAGGCTGAGGGACAATTCTCTGTAGGTTCATTGTCAAAAATTTGACTTTTTGATGACAACAACTTTAACCATTTTGCTAGAGTGTAACACAGGTTTTGCAAGCAGAGAGGAAACAGTCAGTCGGTTGCCTCCAGTGATGAGTAAATAGGTGAAGTAACAACTGCAGTCGACTGTGTTATTGTGACATTTCTCTCTACAGTGTCTCATAGCTACAAATAGATCTGTGTCTGGAGGGAAGTGCCGCAGCGCTTCCCTCCGCTGTGCAGTAAACTCAGAGACGTTAACAATGCCTACATCTGCTAGTTATTATTCTGTGTTTGCATATAGGGTTACCAGGATATTAGAGAAGGCCTTTTTTTATTGGCTCTACTTTATCCATCTCTAGGTTGGTTGGAGAAGGCAGACTCTCAAACTTGGCAGCAGATTCTGACTCCTAATTAGGATGATATAGTGTAGATCTAGACGGTTGAAACAATGCCAGAACATTGCATCTATGGAGTGTGGTGTAGTCTTACAACACCAGATGTTTTGAAATTGAAAACTAGATTCATAGAGATTCAAAAATAGGCTTCCCAGTCTTTAAAGTTTTTTGTTTGCTTGAGATTAAATATGAACTTATATCTCACTCCATTCAGCATCCATCACATTATCACATCACCTAAATTGTCCAGACTGTTTGTGTTTTTACTTTTTTGTTACCTTATTACCTCCAGAACCTCCCCTGGTGATTACATTTGAACCTGGACCTCTGTCTGAGGTTGTTTTTCTGTTTGGAGATGACTAGCGCCCCCTTGTGGAATATATATGAAAGCTGTATTAGTGCAATTTTCTGCTGAGTAGTGTTAAATAATCTCTATGTGGTATGTGTGTCAGTAGAGCAGCTGGATTTCCTAGAAGAGGAATGAACCCAAACACGCTCTTATAAAAGTTTGGTTTATTGATCTTGCTCAATGACACAATTCATCACATAAAAACACACTTTGCAATTCTCCACACATGATGAAGAATTCTAATTACACATATTATTAAACATTTAACCTAGAACAGTGATAAGAGGAAAAAAAAGAAAAAGAAATGACATGTTTGTTCATGTGACAAAAAAATGTGATGCGACAACATGGTTGACCTTTCCCCCCGGTTGCCATGTCTGCTGGGTTCACATCCTCCAGCGAATCGCAGCCTGACCTTTAACACTGTATGTCACTGAACACCTCTTCCACGTGATGCTCCGATCGGCTGCGATTACTGAGAGTGACCAGATGCACCCGCGGCTGAGAGTAAATAAAGATCATCAGACTCCAAGTTTTGATACAAGTATGTTTCTTCAATGATCATTATATTATATATTGTTTAATCAAGCCAATGCCTTACCTTATAAGAGTTTTGGAAATCTGTGTTGATGAGAGATTTGATCAGTCAGTAACAAATGATGTTTATTTTGGCACATTTGATGTAATTTAGCTTTATTTAATATATCACATTGATGCAATGTGATCACAATCTCCATCTCCTCACCCTTGTTGTCCTGGATATGTTTCCGCATGATGCAGATCTTGGAAATAATGAAAGCAACTACCAAGAGCAGGCCGATGGTAATTCCAATCAAAACGTACTTGATTTCTGTAAGGAAAACAACCCGCAGATGTCACATGGAGATTAAGAAACAGGATGCAACGCAACACCGGTTTCAGCCTCGGTACAGACAGGACAACATGTGCGTGGCAGGGAGAGCAGACCCTGCACGATTTCACAACTTGTTTACCCTGCGGAAGATAAAAGTCTCAGTCATGGTATCATGCTCCTTTCTGAAAATTTAACTGCGTCACCGGTGTTTGCAATTCGAATCCTGAATGCCTCGAGCGGTTCACTACTGGTCGGTGTGAGCCAACACCCCCCATTGACTGTTCGTCATCTCAACACAGACGCAGCGAGTGATTCATCACAACACAGAGCACAAGTCCAGCTTGCGAGCTGTACCATGCTGTGCAGCGTCATAACTCGAGATTTGATCAAATTAATGTTTCCATCATAGGTTCCTGATACGTGGAAGTTAATCGATGTCTCTGGGGTTTCTGGAATCAAAAATATCATTTCATCTTTAGTTTATTTGCATAACATTTGTACCCAATGAGTCAGTCACCTCTTATTTCCCTCCTTGCTCTTGTCTCATGATATAAATGTGTCTTGTGAGCCCCTGTGTGAGTTCGCCACCCCTAAGCATACTTAATACTGATAATACTTGTTAAATTTGACCAAATGATCTTGATCTTAGATATGAAACTCATCTAAATCTGAATTTCCACAATCTGGTTGTGTCATTTATCCAAACAGAGCCATTAAGGATTCTGTGAGACAAGAATGACTCTACATAGATATTTCACGCTCGTTTCTACAGTCTTCTTCAAAACAGGCTTGTACAAAAACAGTAACGTGATGGTGTTGTTGCTGATGTAACGTGAAGCTTTGACTCGAGCTCACACCTGCTGTGTGTGTGTTGTCTGGTAACCCACCTAGCTCCTCAGGTTCAACTCCATCTCCTCTCACACCTCCCAGCAGATATTCTGAAAAACATTATATTCAGTTCATTTCGCTTGTTGGACAAAAAAAGCAGGTCATTCAGGTACACAGGAAAGAGGTAATGCCACAGTGCTGTTTATCAGATAAGGCTGAACTTGCCCTGCACAGATCAGAGCAAACACAGCTGCAGAATTCACAGTCATCACATGAGACTTTTATGTACCTGCAGCTCTAATACAAAGCAAGTTGAAGAAGTGGAAACATAACTGCCTGGCTCGCCCGTAGTCTTTGTTTCCAAACTTAGATTTTCACCACGTGAAATATGAACAATTCTGTACCCAGCTTAGAGTGTTTACAGGGGTTAACCTCTGACCTCTGACTCCAGCATCATATTACATGGAGTACCTACCACATGTCTGCTGTTAAAAGCTTAAAAGATGTTATCATGGACTTATGCAATTCAGAAAATGTGCAGAAATACATAAGGAGTCATTAACCAGGGGTCTGAGGATGATGGATCCTAAAATACACACCCTGAAATAAGCAAAAAGAGGTGGCTGCATGCACTTCTGGTCCTTATTTTAGACCACTAGCTCGACACGTGCTTGGTGGTGGCCATGTTGACAACATGCCTTACCTTTTTAAAACAAATTCCACAGGAAAAAAATCTAGTAGAAGTAAGTATAAAGAGAGATTCACTCATGATGCACCTGCAGGAATGCTCCACCTGGTCGACTGGTCGATAAACTGATACTTCAAAACTGATCTGACAGCAGTGGGAGTGAGGGTGTAGCAGGGTGTTGGTGAAACAGAGCACACATGCTCAGCGAGCGACTATCTCACATCTGAAAACCACCAGTCGCATTCCTCTGGCAGTGGCCGGGACCTGGCCTGTTGTTACTGTAAGTGAGAGCCTGACTGAGAACTGAAGAAAGTGCGGTTTCAGCAGAGGAGGAACTCAGTGACCTGTGGCCTTTGAGCTGGTCACTTACCAGTCCATGTGCTGTTTTATTTACACTTTACTGCAGGTGAAACACACACACACACATGCACACTTGATTGCCTGAGTTTAAGTATGATGAGAGAAAGTCAGAAGATTGGAGGTCTGAGTGCTGGGACAAGTCATGGGTTCAGTGTATGTGTTGTATCTCAGTCTATGGTCACTTTGGCTTCAGGTGTCCTGAGTGTTGGGGGAGATAAAGTTTCCAGTGACCCGCGGACTACCTCTTACATAATGTGAGTTTGTCCTGGGGCATTATGACCGAGCACTGCTGCAGTTATAAATCACACCACAAGTTAAAGAGACAAAGACAAATAAAATCTTGTTGACAGACGATAAAACGGCTGAAATGACAGATACTACAATCTGGGTATTGCATCTTGCTGGCGGAGTTATTATATTTCAATACCTTCAGTGTTTCAGTAGTTTAAACATTCAGTCATCAGAACGTAGTTGTGTTATTGAAATGAATGGATTGCAGGATTGACCATTTCACATGCTTAATAACTCTACACGAGATCAGTGTGATATTCACACTATTGTAAATTGTGTGACATTTATGGAGAAATCTAATGTACTTAGAATACATAGATTGAGTAATCCAACTGATTTCATTTCAGTCACATTAAATCTGTATTTCATAATATGTGGTGAAATGCCTACACTGCTTGCGATAAAGCTGCAATTTAACAAAAACGAAAGCAAATAAGGCAGTCTGCAAATCAAGAAAGGAAAGGAGAGGAGGAAAGTAGAGCAACAATTTAGTGCAAGACAGATAAATCTCACAGATTCACTGATATATTTCACATATATCACAGTAACTAAGTTTTGGCGATATAGATATATTTGTTGCACTCACCAGTGAGAAGGATAGTCTTGATGAGGGCTGCCGAAGACCCACAACTCTGATATGCTCGCATCTCTTCTGTTTCTCAACCGTGAACTGACTTCCTGAGAGCTTTGAAAATGTTTTCTTAAGCGTAGTGAGGAGCAGTTTCCTGAACTTGTGGGTTTCTAACCTTTCTGCTTTGTCATCTGTCTTATCTTGAAGCAGTTGTGTGATCTACATTTTTTTGGGGCAAATAGCACACCCACAGTTTTCATCACACACCACGTTACCACATTACCACAGTGTTTTGCGAGATTTCTTTTTTTCTGATATCTTTTCAATTTTCTTCGTGTAAGAAAATACTGTAATTAAATCTGAAAAAGCAGGCGCTTGAAGGTGCTGGGACACTGGGACAGCGGAACATGGACCAGCACACATTGGATAGAGATATAAGATTATGGAGGGATGGATAGCTTTATCAGCCCGAGCCTCTTGCCTGACTAGTTGCTGTAAAGTGGTTGGCAGTGACACTTGTTGACCCGGGTTGTTGGATGCCGGTTACTGATATTCTTGTAGGAATGGTATGACTTTTTGGGCCAGATGTTGCACCAGTAGACATGAGGCTGATCCTCAGATTTATTACTGCGAATAAAATATCAAAGGTCAAGGTCTCTTGGGCTTCCAAACTGGTGTGACATCTCTGGGCAGGGCAGGTTTAACAGTTAGCTTCAACAGTGATCAACATCTTGACTTCCTCGCACAGCAATGGTGATATAACAGTATTTGAAGTGTGCCAATGCCTTCCTCTTATTGGTCAACTCACTGCCATATCAGCCTACTAGAGTATCAGTTATTAAAGTCCTGTCATCACCAACCTCTTCCAGTGCAAATAACTACTGGCTGCCTGATAGACACTATACTGGAGTCACAGGCTAGAGCCATGGGCATCAATAGTTTCTACATCTGTGAAATCAAAACATATTTCATTTTAGAAATTCTACAGTGACCTTCATCACACGTCATGTCACCATGCATATTAAGGGATTAACACCATCATAGCACACAGCATGTTTGTGACCATCCTGTCAACTAATCAGCCAGCCTGGACTTGTTCCCTGTCCAAGAGAAGCAACTGAATCTCATCAGGGAGACGATCCAGAATTCCAGAATCAAGGTAGTTTCCTTTAATCTCTCATTATTCCAGCAATGTTAACATGTAGCCTTGCAATTTGTTACCGGACGGGCTCTGTTGGAAACAGTGTTTCCTTGTCAGTAAAGACTGTTATGTCTCTCAGCTGTCTTACAGTTACCATACCTGACTTTACTAGCATGTCAGTCCTGAAGGCCAGTAACTCCCTCCTCCTGTGTCTGTCCCACTTCTCAGCGGGCATGAAGGAGCATGTGCCAGGCTGCTTGATTGCTCCCCGAGGTTTCACAGCCAGCAAGAACACATGTGGGTGTCAGTCAGAATGGCACGGACAAAGACTGAATCCTGACCCGGTCAGGTCGGGACTAGACTTCATTCTTGGGTGTCTGATGTCCCACTTATGTCTGCTTGTTGCTTTTGAAGAATATTTTTGTTCTGTTTGTATAGTTTTCAGAAATGGTGACTATATTACATTGTTTGTATTCATTGTACAAGCATTGGAGACAATGTAAATGCTATCAATTGGCTATCACATTGACTTGAAAAAGTCACCTTCTTGACATGGTGTTCAAAAACAGTGTAGGAGGAACAGATTATTCATTTTTCTGTAGCTCATCTGTTTGTTCATTCCCAAATCATAGCAACATGATCTCATCTATAAAGTCTGCCCACTCACTTGACTAAACATCTGACATCTATTTATGAAATCTTAAATTTCAGTAATATACACTTAAGTGTTACTGTTGAGTGGATAGGTTCTACATATGCCAGTTATTTGCTAGTCAAATACAGAATGTATTGTATTACATCTCAAAGTAAACAACACACCAATGAAACAACTTGAAAGTTTTTACTTCCCTTGTGGTGATCCTCTTCACTGAATGTTGGGTTAGTTAAACAGCTTTTGGAAGATGAAAGACAAACAGAAAGTTGGAGAGAGGCTTGGGAATATCTGGTGTGAGGGGAAGGTGAAGGCAGCACTATGTGAGGCCTTATTCTGGGCAAGACATGCTGACAGTAAAATGGAAACAAAATTCCACATTCTCACAACATGACATTCCCGGTCTGCACAACAACAAAGTCTGTCTCCCCAAAACAACACAGGGGCTTTTCCCAGCTTTAATAAACACAACAAATTCAATGCATGCTAAACTAAAAAGAAATTACCAAATGTTTATTTCTGTTGCATCCAGGGTGAGCAGGTTTAAGAGACCTTTGATTCAGACATTTTTCAGACGTCATGTATGAGAGAGATTTGTGTAATGTGATGACCATTTCTGCAGAAAATAGCACATGTTGCTACCTAAAGCTGCCTTGACTGACTAGCTGAAGTGAGCAGAATGCATTGAGCACAGAGGCTGGCGGCTACCTTATGAAATACAGCATGACAGAAATAGACTGGCTTAAATAAGGCACCTTGATGGAGACATGTAGATGCTGGAACCATAGCGTTGCTAGTAGTGATTTTATGCTGCATCACACATAAATTCAGCTTCTTTGCTATTAGTTACTGAGGCTCATCTGATTTTGAGGAACCTTCTCATCAATTGTGTATAAAAACAGTATAAACACTCCACTTCCCCATTTGAATATGTGTGAATGGTTAGAAATCCTGGTTGAGCAGATGGACTGTGTACCATCCTTTCTGCTGGCTTCTTTCATGGGTGTACATGGGTGAATATTGTTGTATCTGTATGGTGATTTTAGTTATCAAGAAGACTGGAAAGCGCTACATAAAAAACAGTCCATTTAAGGAATGCACAGGGTCAACATGCACATGTGACCTCATCCATCCGATGTCTCTGACTCACAACTGCTAACCGGTCAACATAATGCTTCCTCCATCTGAGCTTAAGCTCACAGCAACAACAGCTGCATTGGTCCTAAAAGTGATCTACTCCGTCACACACCTTCATTTCCACAACACAATCTTGTAAACAGAGCTTGGAACAACAGGAATTGGCCCATCCCTGTCCATCAGCTGGCAGACGTCTGCCTCCAGCCTCCAGCCTCCAGCCTCCAGCCTCCAGGCTCCAGTCTCCACCTCAGGGGACTGTCTTGCTAAATTGAAATTGTGTGATGCAATAGGTTATATCAGAGAGCTTGTTTCCCTGTGAGATGGAGGCAAAATGAGTCACAGGCTGTGACTAATGTTAGCATGTAGGCATTTCCCCACCCCTCTGTATTATCTCTACCAAACCTCAAATGATTAATGCCTCTTCCTCACTGACACGGAAGCCATGTCATCTTTTCAAAGGTACCTAACGGCAAACCGCCTGTGTTCATGTGGGAGCCTATTGGCCATCGCCATTAAGCTACAAAAATAACCAATGACAGTGTCCATTTCATCCTGCTGGCCTGTCTTGCCCTGCCATTCGACACCCCCAGCTTATTCCAATGTAAGCTTGCTAGCTGCATTCTGTGTTGCTGCTCAGTTTGGCCACACCGACTAGTGCGTCTATTTTGGTGTCTTCAGAGCTAGCTATCAGGACCCCGACCACACTACTGCATTTGAACATGGATCTGAGGACTTGACTCACTTTGGTGAGTTTCCTCTGTTTCCTCAAACTCCAGAGAAAAAGTTTGACTTAGCATGAAAGACACTGGTTTACTAGAATTTGTTATCAACAGGTGATTCCACACTGGATTCTTGGATTCTACATTGGGGATTTGTGCTTGATGCCACAGTCTATAAGGGACATTTACACTCAACATGAAAGACCCATCACTAAGGTGAGGAGCCAGTGTTATTGTACAGGTGTTTTTGTTAAGTATTTATTTATTTATTGAAAACCAGAGGGAAGAATGTAAAATAGTTTAACTAGTTTAACTGAATCTGCATTATCCGTGTCCAAAAACACCTAGAGCACACGTGTACCCATAGCATGTCTACATTGTACTGCTCTAAAATCATGACAGTTCTAGCATTCCTAGTCATGTTTATACATCTATGAGAAATCAGTTATTAATAATATTATTCCAATAGTTGCATCTTTGTACAGTATAGTTAACTGCAACCTCATTCTTTGGTTATAAATACTCAAGCAGATGCTGGGAAAGTACCGTGGTGGCTAACTGATCTCTAGTCATGAGAGTTGGAAGACTGTTGGTGACCAAATTCTCCTGGACACCCAAAACATTCTGTAAGTCAGACTCAACATACTGTAAAAAACATACATTTTCCACAAGTTCTAACAATACTAATGCCAAGATTTCTAATAATAATTACTTATCAGCTGCTGTAAATTTACCTGTCTCTCCTAAAATCATCATTTAATTTGACATAAATGGCCTTTGTCTCATTTTAATTTTCTGTCTCATTAATTGTTTTAATTCATGGATATAAAAATCAAATCACTTTTTGTCCAAATGAACCTTGTCTGCTTATAAGGAGAACCATGGTTTTGCAGATAGTATGGAGTGGAGTTATCTGCCAGTGGCTGTGCTCCCAGGTCAGGACATATAAATGGGTTAATGAGCTATTCTAAGACCTCACCCAGATAGCTAAAGTAAGCTACAGTAGAGCAGCTGCTGCTTGGGAACTCTGCGACTGATGTGATGATTTACTTCAATTCACTTTGCTCTGTGGTGTAAACCTGCCGGTATGCATATTGTTAGAGAGAAATTATGAATTAAATGTGACAGACATCTGATTAGATGTGAGTGGGAAGGTTTGTCAAGTGTTTGTTTCTTTCTTTTGAGTACACACAAGTTGTCCATTGTTTCTAACAGCATTCCTATAAATGGACAAGGAGTTGTTCTCATAGCCACCAACAGTATGCTTACAGCACCATACAGTGCCTAAAATAGGTAAGCACATGGTATGAAGTGTTGTCTGCAGCCTGATAGCATGGCTGAAGCCTGCACATGTCATGTACATAAAGGTCACTGGTGGAACAGAGTTCACAGCCTTCTTCAGTAATCATATTAACCAACACACCTTTCTATGAATTGTGCAATTATGAAGGATTTTATTGCATGTATGTAAGAGTGTAGATTATCTAAAACCACAAATTTATCATATCCCATTGTCTTGTCATCTGTCTATAGGAGGCTTACATACCCCACTCTCTTGTGACAGTCTGAACCGGAAGAAAACCTAAAGACCTGCAGAGCTGTGACAACTAGAGGAGGCAAAACAGGTGATGCACGAGACAGACAGGAGGTTGTTGACATCATGAGCTGTGTGGAAAAGCGACACATGAGCCATCGGGTGGGGAGCATGCTCCACCACCGCTTTCCCAACGGCTTCACCGACCTGCTTATGGATGAGACTGATCGGGAGGTCAGCACTCTCACCGACCGAGCCTTTCGAAGTCTGTGCGTTGGAGATGATGCAGTTTACAACGATGAGTTCTTGTATGGATACTCACCTTTCAGCTGCCACAAGCCTTTGGTGGGGGAGCCCCTCAAAAAGACTCATCAGAAGGAATCTAAAAAGCAAGGGCAAAGCAAGCACGACAAGAGTTACGCTCAGCCGTGGAAACAACAACAGCAGAAGAGCATATCCCACATGTCCTCTTTCCTCAAGGCCTTAAGCGCTGCAGAGGAGAGCTGTGAGGGGTTGTTAATCAAGAATGGAGGTATAACGGACCCTAAGGGGGAATCATGGGATAAGTCTGCACTTCGCAGCATCCAAAGAGAGCTGTCGGAATTCTCCTCGGATTATCACGGCAATCTCACAGATGGACATTACAAGAAGCAGCACTCTGGTAACAGCTCGTCGAACAAGTCAGGAAAAAATGCTGCCCTCCCCTCAGGAAAGTCCTCAAAGGTGAAAAACGGGAAATCTACCGTGAAGCTAAAGAAACTTAACATCAAAAACTTTTTTCTCCACAGTGAGTTCAGTCCTTTCCAATCATGGAGAGATTTAAACCAGTTCCCCTTCGATCAGCAGGAGACAGTTCTACCCTCAGATCATATCCCCAAATGGTATGACTTGCCTTTTTACAAGGAACTGACAGAAGCACACAGAAAAGACACTCTGCATGAAGAGGAGGCACAGCCATGCCAGAACGTGCCAACTGAGCCTCCACCGCCTACAGCTCCTAAACCCACCCCTCCCTCTCCGCCTCCAAAGGTTCTACCAAAGCCCTCAGCTCCTCCAGCTGAGAAGAGGTGTTCCTCTGATGTTGGGGAAGGGTGCGCTGCCCCCTGGAGGCGCAACAGGTCTAGGGCAAAAAGTGTGATTCCAGTGAATCAGCCTGGGATGCCAACACAGGGAAAAACAGTGGATGAAAGTGTTACTGTGGTCAAAAAGGAAGCCAAAGCTTTTGAGGTGAAAGCAGTTGAGGAAGTGAGCTCAGTGGCGTCTACTCCATTCAGCATTTGCCAGCTGATGACGCCGCTCATTCCCTCCAGACAACCAACAGAAACATCAGAAATCCTCCAAAGTGTCTTTTCTCCCTCTGCCCTCGACCTCCCACTGAGGCCGCACTCTGAGGCCAAAGTGACATCCGAAGCTCCGGTCAAGAGGGACAACTACAAATCCCTCGCCTCCAGTATCCTTTTCAACCTCAAAGACAACAGGAAACGGGTGAAGAGTCGTTACAGTCCACCTAAATTTAAAACTTCGGAAGTGCCTGGGGGTGGCACGCAGTCTCCCCAATCTGATTACATGAAACTTACACAAACCGGCTCCGAAGGCTACGCATCTGGCTTGAGCACTCCTGCAGTTCTAAAAGATGGACAGACAGTTTGCAGTCCTGTTTTGGAGTCTATCAGCCTTACAAAGGAAAACACTGATCGACCCTTATCAGATGATTATTTATTAACAAACCTACTGCAATCCAAAAAGGAGACTGGAGACAATAATCCCATCTCCCCACTTATACTCTCTAAAAAGAACAAGAGTCCCATGGCTAAAAAGCAAAACTACCCTTCTCTGAATTTGTACAAGAAATCCAGTCCCGTTGACAGTGATATGAAATATCTCCAAGTTCCTCAGAGCTCAGATGCTGCTGTACCTAGAGACCAACCAGAGGAAGCAAATGAACTTTCACCACTCACGCTAAATAAAGAACTCTCTCCGAAAGCACTGCCAGGAACTACAGGGATTTCGCCCAGCACTTTAAATATCATCAAAGATCGATCGCCCATTATTTCACCTCATATCCTTGACAAGGAGGACTTATCAGCAAATCTATCTGTCCAGAAAAGATCTCCATATTTGCCAGACAAAGCAGCCAAACAACCTGCAAAAGACATACAAGAGAAGTACTCTGGAGTGCCGCCTGCTACTGCTAAGGAAAAGGATACCAGCGGTCTACCCATGAGTACCTTGGATGTGATCAGAGCAGCTAGGGAAGCTATTAATGCAGCCAAAAATAAAGCCTTATCTGAAACTCACCCAGATAGTATAAATAAAGCTACTTCAGAGAGAGAAGAACACAGAGAGAGCAAGACAGACACGGAGGATCTCTATAAAAAAGAGTTATTCAGTGGCAAGAAGGATGACTCAATGACAGAAAACAATATTTCATCTCAAAATGGAAGTGACGCGCTGACTGCAGCGCAGACAGGCAAGAAAGGTAACACCAAGAAAGAGCCCCCACCTGTTCCAAAGAGAAATTTTGCCAAATCTGATATCCAACTCTCACTTGAAAAACAACAGATACATAATGTTGACAAACTCAGTAATGGAGATTTGATCAACCAAGATTTACCATCAAGTGATAATGAACCTGTCCAGAAACAGAACAAACACAAACACATATTCTCAACCAGGCAGAACAATTATATCAAGTATCAGAGACATTCAGCGACAGATGAAGAACATCTGGAGCAATCTGATGAAGGCAGTCAGAAAGTCAGCACAGGACTTGAGACGGATGAGGAGAGGACAGGACTCAGAGAGATGAGAGACAGCGAGCATATAATTCACGATTTGCATGCTTTGAAAGAGCTGGAGAGAGCAAGACTTGGTGATCGTGTTCTGGATAATGCAAAAAACAAATTAAGTGTCAACATAGATGAGGAGACAAGAGCTAAGAATGACTTGATCTCACGGGAGTTGAGGAATATTAAGAAGGGAATGATGTCGATGAGAGGAAACACGTCAGCTAAGAGAGAACTATTTGCAAATAAAGTAAAAGAGCAGCAGAAGCAGGAGACTTTCTCTAAGGTAGATGGGAATGTCATTGTAAACAAAGCACTTCTAAATGATAATTATGACAAAGCCAAAATGGCACTTGAAGAGATTATCTCAGAAAGGCAAAAGAGAAAGAATAAACAGACAGAGCACGATACAAATCCAGCACTTGATGAGAATGAAAGTAATGAAAGTTATGTAGAGAGGGTCGAGCAACGTAAAAAAGCTATGAAAGACTCCATGACAGAGGTGAAGAAAAAGCAAAATGGAGGCACTAAAGAGAGTGATTTAAAAGAGAGGCTAGGTGATCTCAGAGATCACACTCACATGAGGCAGATCATGTCACAAACTGAACCTGGACTCGTTGAAGCTCACTCATTGGATGAGAAGAGGGCTGGTAAAGAGCTAAACATGCCTATAAAGAGCAGAACAAAATATTTAGGTGAAAAAATAACTGATAATCAGGGGGATGTGAGAAATTTAATGAGACAGATATCTGAAGAAAGTGGAGAAAGTATGAGTCAAAATGAAGGCATGAAAGGAGATGCTCCTCCTATTCCTCCAAGGATCAAAAAGGGTGGGGGCAGAACAGATGGAAGTGTTACTCAGGACACAGATAGTTTGAAAGATGAAGCTATAGAGGATATCTTTAACAACATTGGTAAACATGAAAATAATGAGGTGCATTTAAGAGAGATGAGAAGAACAGTTAAACAAGAAGCAACCGGTGATCAATCAACCAATGAATCTTTACTTACCCAAAGTGAAACCAGAATTGAAAAAGAGAGGTCGAGCTTGGTAAATAAAGCAAATTCAAAATGTATTACTGTGAGCCCAAAATCTGAAAATAAGTTGTGCTTCTCCCCAAAGACTGAAGGAAATGAAACTAAGACATATAACAGTGAAGCAGATTTGAACACCACTACGGAGGTCGCATTTGAAAGCAGAGCTCAGGGAACAGGCAAGTTGAAGCGGAGAGCTCCTTTAAGACCAGATCATGTAAAAACATCAGGTGGCAACCTAAATAACAATTTAGAGGCAGAAGCACGTGGGAAAACAAACAGAGCTGTTGAGGAAATAAATGTGGATGTAGAGGCTCGTAGTGAAACCCCAAGGAATATAATATCACCCTTGCTATTAGTGAATGGTGTGAGTATCTGTCAAAGCCCCCCCGATCAAGCCAGCTCATCCTCAAAATCATCCTACTTCTCTGTGGAAAGTGCACTGCAAAGAAATACAGAGACTGAGTCGAATGTTTACCACTCTCTGGAGAATTTGACTGGAGAGGTGGATGAGGCTGATGACACATCACAGGCCATGTCACCAGATGCAAAACTGGATTTGGACAGGGCAGAAGCAGAGTTTTTCTCTCTGAGTGATCATGAAAGTGAGCCAGAGGTTACAACTCGGCCGATAAAGTCTCCTCAAGGGAAAACTGAAGTGCAGAGCAAGGATTGCAAAGATGGAGAAAATACATCTGTGCATTCTGATGAAAACAGTCAGACAATGTCACCCACCAGTGCTTTCTCACCACCTTTGGGGATTCCTGCATTATTTAAAGTCAAAGACAACACTCTCATCAATAGGTCGAAGAGGAGCGTACAGCCCTGGTCACCAAGAGGGAGCATCAGTGGTTCAGAGAAGGGAGAGGAAGAGTTACATGAAGTAAAGGAAACTCCAGAGCTCCCTACCATTACAGAACCTGCTGTTACCACCATAACTAGTGACACAGAGGAACAAATCCAAGCTGAGCTCTTCACACCTAAAAAGATTTCATCAAACAGTTCAGCTCCCTTGTTGCACTCGCCTTCAAACCCTCCAAGTGAGAACTCAAAGAAGCCACAGCTTAGTGGTTTGCTCACTGTTCCACAAGAGGAGGACAGATACTCTGGGATTAGTCCATCATCTGAAGGCGTTGAGAGTTTGCCAACCAGCACAGCTGACACAGCTGAGGAGATGGGAATTTGCTCTGACTTGCCAATAGAGTGTGAGGTATTGAAGGTTCCCAGTGAAAGGTCTGGTTCCACCTGCAGTGGTAATGAAAGTCAATCGGGGCTTCCCAAACCACCAGCTGTCTTGCCCAAATCGCACAAGGCTGTCCTCAAAGCCATGAAACTTACAAACAGGAGGATTAAGAAAGAAGAGGCCCAGAAGTCACCCCACAAATCCTCCTCAAGTAGCAGCAAGCAGAGGGCAGAAAGACACAAGAGTGACAAACCTGAGCACAAGAGCAGTGGTGGCACCAGCAGCAGTAGCAGAAGTAGCAAAACCAATGAGAAAAAACACAGAGATAGAAGCGAAGATGGTCATAGTCACAGTGAAAGTCATGGTAAACACCAGGACAATCAGAGTGAGCAGTTCCTCCATGAAAGAGGTCACAGCAGTGGAAACCATCAAGAGAGAACAAACGGTAGAGGAACATCTCGGAGGCCGAGCTACGACGTAGTGCAGAGCACCAATCACAACAGTGAAGTGCCAACAGAGAGAAAAGGCCGGAGCAGCAATAGACACGTTCGAGAAAAACCAGAGCAAAGACCCTATAGCAGTGACCGCATCATCAGTAATGTACCTGTCTACAAAGCTCACGTCAACGAGAAACCTGTGTCAGACAAGACGTTCAACCGATCGCAGAGCATCGATCGGTACCTGGGCGACAAAGTGGAGCGCAGGCCCAGTGCCGACATGTCTGCGAATGAGAGCCTCGATTCAAGGAGCCAACGTATCGAGAAATCCATCATGGACGAGCTGCAGCAGAGAGGCCGGGCCAGAGACAAGGCAGGCAGAGAAAACCCAGTGAGACGGAGCCACAGTATTGACACCTACAGTACCGAGGTGTCCCATCCCGCCAACCTGTCGCGCCAGTCCAGCCATACCAGCCAGCTGTCTCGCCAGTCCAGCATTGAACACCCCACCATTGTGACACAGTCCTTTCCCATGACCCAACGGAAGCTCCTCCAGGATCCCGACTCTGGGCAGTACTTCTTTGTTGACATGCCTGTGCAAGTCAAGACCAAGACGTTTTTCGATCCAGAAACAGGAAGTTACGTGCAGCTTCCTGTACAGCCGCCGGAGGGTGCGGTTCCTCAAGCTTCCCCAATGGAGGTTTTGACGCCACCTATGGTTGTTTACCACAGCTTTGTGCCCGTGCCACTGTCTCCAATGGCTCAGAAAGCCACCATCCAAACTACTCACATAGCACCAGAGGAGTTTGAGCAGAGACACCTGGAGAGGTCAGGGCAAATGCACTGTAAGGAGAGACATCCATATTTAGAGCCTGTCTATGCTCAGCACGACCATGTGTTGGGGGAGTTTCTTGGCACTGAGGAGGTTGACTGTCCGAGCTGATTAAAAGAGTTGCAAGAGGAAAAAATCCCTCTGTGCCTGATTGTTTTTATTGTCATTATTGTGTTGTGATAACTGCACTCCAGGGTGCTTTTGTGCTCATGTGTTGTTCAGCATTTCAATGTTTGAGTGCCCAAATTTGCTCTAACTTCTAACTTGCTCCAACCCTGGTGAATGATATCTTACATTTGCCACATGGTTTTAACCAAGCAACATTGAATTGATGAATTTGAGTATTGGTTTTGGGTATTTTTTTTTCCTTCAAAGCAGTCTGATGTATTGCTTTACCTTAACTTCTCTGAGGCGCAGAAGCTACACAGGTTTGAGTGAAGCTACTGAGACCTTGCTCGTTTTTGTGAAGAGGCACGAGTTTGACTTGAGTGTTATGTGACAAAGAAAATGTAATTTGTGAAAAAATGTTGTACGCAGAGTTGACAGATGCGCGTGAGATGATGTGCCAATTGCGATGAGATGATGAATGGGACATGGATGATCCATGTACATAGTGTATTTAAGTGTAAAGACAGAGAGAAAGCTTGATTGTAAATGTGGAATATTTATTGTAAATGCTGGATTTGTGATATACTTCTACAGTGGCAGTGGGATCTCCACTGATTTTCAGGTATTGTGGCTTTTTTGTTTTGTAACCTGCAATGATTGTTGCATTGAGATTTCTTTTTTTTTCACGTTTGCAGCCACCAAGGTTATAATAAGATATGTTTGAAACAGAGAGAGAGTTCATTTAAAACTGTTTTTTTCTTTCTTCTTTGCTACTGGTCATAACTGATGATGCTCACACCAAAAACAACAAAACCGAAACAAAAACATTTTGCTACTTGAAATTGCTGTTGCACCTCTGGAGCACTAACCTGATTAACCACCTGGGATTATCTGGAATGATAAGATTTTTTTATGAACTGTGGTCATGAGAGAGAACCGGGATTGCACGTTTGTTGCATTGGATTTTTCTTTTCCCTTAAATTAGACATCAGCAGGGCGATATTGTGTCTGTAATCCATTCCAATAAAAAACAACTGTTTGTTACAGATCTCTATTGAAATTGTGTTATTAATGTCACTGTTTTGTTCTTAAAGAAAGCGTATGGCTCATCCAACAATATTCCACACAATTAAATATGCTTTTTACAAAATAAAGTTTAGCTGTCATCAACATTTAAAAACTAGTACAGATTACAGTGGTATTGTTTTGGCACTCAGTAAGCAAAGCTGTGATGCTCACATAATATGCTATATGGAGGGAAAGTTACATCCATAATTGAGGAAGATATTTTACTGATACTGACACTTTATTTGTGGTGATTTAAAAAGAAAAACTCACAACCTGAGCAAACTTCTGCTGAATTACATTTAAGGGACTTAGTATTAAATATTCACTGAGTCTGTGCTGCCACCTTTTGGTGAGTTACTGCAGTGACTCAGTAGGCCGGTTAAAAAATGAATCACAGCTTTTCCTGTTCCTATTTTTGGCACAGTTACCACAAATAGAAGTATGAAGAGCTAGTGTTAAAAGGCAAGATAAGCTTATTTATAAGGTCAGATTTGTACCCTTATATGGGTTGGCCAACTACCACAGCAAAGCTTTTACGTTCACACATCCACACTAAAACATGTTGTAACTGTGCTTCGGGTTTATTCATATCACAAATACTTTACTAATATATGTCTAATTATAAAAAAGTCTTTCTTGAATCAAATCTTCTGCTCTTCCGCTCCACTCTGGCATTCTTGTGGAAACCCAGGACCCTGGACAAAATATTACTGACCAGTGGTTCAAGAATACTTGTTTTATTTCTCAAAATAATACAATAGTTAAACATATGCACGAAAATACTGTGTTTTAATCAATTCAAGCAAGCCACCATCTCCCCATCCCTCATTGCCCCAGTGTCAGAAAGTGCAGGAGGTGCACAGCCCGTCAGTGACAGCCGCAGCTTAGCGCCACCATGTCGTCGTACTGCTTCAAAACCACGTTCTCCTCGTCGTCAAAGTACAACAGGCTGATGGACTGGAGTCTGTCCGGGACGCAGCACGGTACGCCAACCTCGTCTGTGGAAAGCTTCAGGGCGTGCATGATGGAGCGCACTGTGGCGTGGTTGGTGGCTCGGAGGTTCCCCCCGAGAGGAAACGGGCAGGAGCCTTTGCAGTGGTAGGCGTTGTACCCCCGAGGTGAGATGATCCAGCCGGACCAACCGATCTCCTCAAAGTCGACGAAGAGTGGAACCCTCTGACAGGACTGGGAGCGACCATGTGGCGGGAAACCTGGAGATGAACGACGCCTCCTGCTGCTGCGGTGGTCCTGGTCCTGCAGCTCGGGAGCTGCTGCTGCTGCTGCAGGTTCAGAGGAGTCAGAATCAGCCAGCGTTTGTCCTGCAGAAATAGAGAGGGCTTTTTTACCGCCATTGCATGACAACAAGACATGCTGCAAGTATGAGGAAACTGGAAAGGCTACTTCAAGGTACTGTGCCCATATCCTAACATATATATAAAACCCCAAAACCAATATAAAATACATATACTAACAATCAAACTGGGTTTGCGGACAAAAAGTTGAATTTACTAAAGAGGGGAGACAATATGTAATGTAATACTGCAGATATGAAAAGTGAATACAAAAAATTCCATCTGAGGCATCCTTCACCCAAACCGCACACGTAGCACAACCATCTGCTTACCCAGGTAGGACTGGCTTGCTGTTCCTGACCTCCCATCATCAGAAAATATGACCAGGTAGGCGCTTGTGTCCGTCACCGGCTCCATCCAGTTACCAGAGGGAAGTGTGGTGACCACAAGGATGCCATTGTTCTCCTGGCTGTTAAGGATCCACTTTGACACCTGATGATGGTCAAAGCACAGCTCATCGTTAGGTAGAGTCATCAACCTCATGAAATAGTTAGAATACATTTTTACAAAGAAACTTTGAGATGAGACCAAAAAAGGATAGAGGTAGACACCATTTGAGTGACATTGAAGACTTCCCATCCCTGGGTGTACAGGGGAACCAGCCTGGATGTGATGAGGTTTCCTCTCCAGGGTTTCACTCTGCTGTCCAGCACCTCATATAGATCCACCTGGACAGTCACAACATGAAGCTGTTAGTTCACGAAAAGACAATCTCTCAGCTACAAAACCAGCTCTGACATGGGATGAACATGGAACATCAAAGTATCACTGGACAACCCTAGATTTCCCCTTTTGAAAGCTGGCCGACTGTGTCACCTCTGCCACCAGTTTATGAATGAATGAACGTGAACTTTGTCAATAAAAGCACTTTACGTGATCTTCAAGAAAAAGTTACTTAATACTGACAACATACAGCATAGCATATATATAGTATATAAAGTCATTTCACAATTTACCAAATGACATTATTATCATTGTAGGTCTATAAGTCTGACTTTCCTCAACCTGCTCTGTGTGGTTCATTGATGCATTTATTTCCTTTCATTGACTTTTACCTTATAGAAATGAGCACCGTATGACTTCCCGAGGAAAAATTTCTGCTTCTTTCTGAACCAGCGGAACTCAGCTTTGATCATCCGCTCATCTCTGCCAAAGGACGACAGATTGAAGAAATGAAACCTCTCTCCCGAACGACCTGTGAGGGAAAAAACACATCTTAGCGAACCCTAAATCAATCTCCACACTCGATTTGAAAGGAGAAATCAAGCAAACTATTGGAAAGTGAGCATATGTGTACTGAATGTACACATTGGTCTTATATGTACTGACCTTTATCCTCGAAACTACGCACTATGTTTCCTTCCAGGATCTCCTTCTGGCTCTTCGGGGCGCCATCCAATACTGAAACCGAGTTAAACAGATCCAGCATGAACTGGGGCGCCTTCTTGTGAGGAGCCACCGCCGGACCCCGAGGTAAATCCTTCAGGCGAATCAAGGTGTCCAGCTTCTCCTTTCCAGGCCTGGTGGTAGTGAGCTCCTGGGGCCCATTCTGCACTTCCTGCAGATCCAGGGGCCCGACATGCCGTTCCGGAGGCCCCGGGAGGACGAGAGTCTCAGCCGGGCGCATCTGGCACAGCTGGAGCGCAGCGAGGCAGAGCCAGAGGCGCAGAGCTGCTGCGGAGGTCATCACAACGGAGAGGAGAGTGAGGAGACTGTACCTGATAAGGACGAGCCCGCAGCCTTTGTATGCACTAAACACCAGGAGATGATTGGTCCGTGATTGATGATGGCAGAGGAAACAGTTCAACACACAAAGGAAAGGTGAAAAAGACCCGAGACTGATAATAAATAAACGACTAATGTCCCTTCATTTGTGTGGGCTACAGGCCATTTGGAGAGGCAGAAGAGGCATGTTTCATCTCTGCAGACTGTGTAATGATCATTGAAACTGCAGGCCTGTAACATTAATGTCTATCTATCTATCTATCTATCTATCTATCTATCTATCTATCTATCTATCTATCTATCTATCTATCTATCTATCTATCTATCTATCTATCTATCTATCTATCTATCTATCTATCTATCTATCTATCTATCTATCTATCTATCTATCTATCTATCTATCTATCTATCTATCGTGTAAACACTACGTAAATATGTATCTTATAGATGTATGATGTAAATAGAAACGTCACTGATTTCTGTTCCCTCACAATATTGATTTTTTTTTTTACAGAATTGTAGGACAAAATATTCATGGGATTGCAAGTAATGATTGCAGGCGTTTGAAATCCAAATTATTATGTACTGGATTTCAAAAGCTTGCAACCTATCTGTATTGGTGTAAAAAAAAGAAAAAAAGTGAAACACACAAACTGTGCAAAATTTAATATTGTATTAGTATAATAAGTTATGGTGAATCCTGTAGAAATACTGAAGTAAGCTATTAAAATTTTCTATAATAATGAGTATATGGTCTGCAAGGTACTGTGGATGTGGTGTGTGTAATCATTCATCAGTCATATGAGTGATTAAACAACATTATGGATGGGAAACGGTGTAATTAAAGTTGTTTTATAACAAGTGGGGGCCAACCAAACAAAGTTATCCCGTGATGGTGTCTTGTCACCGGGGCTCCTGGTTCCTGCGTGTCCCTGTTATCAGTATGAGGCCAGTTGCAAGAGAGCAAACTGAGCGGCCGGCCAGTGACGCAAATGCAGCTGCTTCTCAAAAGCTGCTCGGTAATGCGCACATTTCCACAGGACACAGCCGGGCACCGTGTCCCCTCCAAACCCCGCCGACCCCCCCTCCCTCCACATTCACTTGTTTGAACAGTGACTCAGAGTTGACACCAAGAATGTTTATTCCTCTGTTAGGATGATCTCCAATCACTCAGGCCGAACAACAGGGATCAAAATCTCAAGATCGTTCTGCTGATCAATAGTTTGGTTTCTCTCCTATTGTTAATCAAATCTGTGGCCATTAGGCTGGAATGATGATCCCCTCATTTAGGGGCCATTACTCAGGTTTCAAGGCCTCCACAGCCACCCTGCAGGGCAGATTACAGCCCTGACACCATGATTGAATTTGTTAAACACAAGCTTTTTATTTCTGCTTTTCATGCTAAAAGCCATGGTCACACTTTGAGGATCAAGTGAGGTTAAAATTAGTTTTTTAGCTGAATTTCAGGGTTTATAGGATAATAATATATCAGGGTAATATATTCTGCGTCTCCTCTTGGTTTGTTGCACTACTCTTAAATTTATATTTGCCTGTAAACCAAGGAAATGAGATGCTGAGGAGGCCATTACATGGTTGACACCTGGCAGTATGAGACAGCTGATGGCTGTGGGATGTCCTCAAATGTTTGCTCGGACCATGTGCTGATCATAGATAGATGTGAAGGGAAGCCCTCTGACGTCAGTGCAGGCAGAGGGTCACATATATGGCCATTCAGGCATGGAGCAATGGTAGTTTTTTTCTTCAAGGTATTACCTCCTTAATACAAGGGGTAATTTAACATTTTAGGATCAAATACTTGCTTTTGGATGCTTGAATATTCATATCAGTTTAGGACTGCCTTCTGTTTGGCTTTACCAGAGGTAAAGTAATCCACCTTAAACACATCTGTAAATCCTTGTACAACAACAAAAGTGCCAAGATGTGTTTTTATGGGTGAGATGTGTATAGTACTGTCACCTGAGAAAGACCCAGGTCTGAATCCTAGACAGACAAAGGCCTTTGCATGTCCAAAAATTGTATGTTTAGCTCATCTGGAGACTTTCGGTGTGAGAGTTACAATGAATGGTGTGACCCTGCAAAAGAGAAAGTCCTTGTGTGACTGGTTAGGTATAAGGCAGGTTAAAAAATGGATGAAAGGATATAATATAATGAATATAAACTCATTTTGTAAAATGTTATTTTACATAAATCAACATATGTAGTATCATAAGTCTACAGTAACTATAACATGACTGATGTTTTGGGGAGAAAAAAGGATTTTTGTATATCTTTGTATTTAAGGCCCACATGGAGCCATAGTGTCTTATTATATTAATGGATGCAGTGGAGTCCAATTGAGGAGATACAGTTTGGCACTCAGAAAATGCAAAACTGAGTTAAATCACATTTGTTTTACCTCCCAAACTCTCAGTATTCCTTAGCCTAATGCCTTATGATTCCTGTTAACTGTGCAGTTCTCTCCTTAAGACAGCAGATAGCGCTATTGGCTTAATCATCGTGAGCAGCTCAGCCGCATTTCCATTTTCAGTGACAATAATGTGTATGGTCATACTTTAATGTAGGACTTAATATCCATATTCAAATGCTACTACTACTGATATGAAAACCTAATGGGACCTTCTGAAAGTGACTCAGTTACAAGAGTCATAATTTAAAGGAAATCCTAGAAAGTCATTGCCACTATGAACATATAGTTTATAGCTGAATATTTATCATAATACACAAATAAATTTCCCAACTGTTAACCTGTCAAGACATGTGCAGACTATAATCTCTGTGTCAGTACAGAACTAGTGGTTTATTTACCTGTGAGTGGCTGCACAGCATGTTTTCCTCATCGGGCCTGATGGATGGTTCATTAGCTCCGGTGTGCTGTTGTCTACTCTTTCACCCAGGGCCGCCTGGCTCCACATCTGACACTGCGTCCATGTGTTAATGACTTCACCTTGTGTTAAATACCTCTACCGAGGCAATTAGGGACACATGGAAGGCATTTGCTACAAGTTCTGGCCACTGCTGCTCCAACACTGTTTGAATGAATAATGAAGAGGAATACAATCACAGCAAAAGTGGAAACATATGACAAGGGTGTCGAAAGTCAGCCACAATGGAGAGCGATGTCTAAGAAAAAAAAAAGCATCTCCAACGCCTCTGATGACAAATATCCAGGGTCAGTGTCTGAATTGTGCCGCATCTCATCATATACAATATTTTACTACTTAATGCCCAAAGGAATATATCATCATCTTTGGATGAAATATTCCTCACCTCCTGCAGAGAACATCCAGGGGGTACCACACTTTTCATCCATCCATTATCTTCATACTCAATGATGTCATGGTGGTCTGCTGGTGTCTATCTCAAGTGCACATATGGCTAAATCAAATACAACCTGGTCAGGTCTCCAGTCCATACATACCATTCATACAGACACCAAAAGACGATTAAACACTCCAGCTGACCAAACTGTTTTAGGACTGTGCGGGAATCCAGAGTATCAAGAGTAAACCCATGTTAACTAGCAGAGCTTGCCACATGTTGCCCTCTACACAAGAGAGGGCATCTGTACCCTAAATATGACATTAGCCCTGCTGCCAACCAGGCTCTGTCCAAAATTTAACAAATGCCAGTGCTATGGCTGCCAAAGCTAGGTATTTAACCAAAACGGCAGTTCAAAGAAGAATCTGTACAGAACTGAGCAGAGTTTAGAGCAGATAGCTTCTGCTGCTCTTTATTTTTACACTGGCTCTACTCATCAGCTCCTGTCCAGGCTGTGTGTGCTTTACTAGATATTTGTAAAGAGCAATAATTAGTATTAATATCAACAGTAGCATTTACATACCTGCACCTTGGCAGTGATTGATAAATAATGGGAGGAAGAGTAAAACTCAACTTGAACCTGACTTAATGTGAGGCACTACTGCAGAATACTCTGCACAAGCATCAATAACAAATTTACTTGAATTAGTAGATACAAAATACTAGATTATATAATTCATGGATGGGCTTCATTCATCTGTGAGTGCTGCTCCATGGCTTAAAAGACAATTTCAATCTATTTCACAGGCAAAAAACTCTGATAAGCACATTGGCAATCTATGCAGAAAACATATAACAAATCTATATGTCTTTATCTAGATGTGATAAACTTCCATGGAACATTCTTACGAAAGGTCCTCAGCTATCCCATGAACCAATGAAAAGAAAACTTTGAAACATTGGCGTCATAAGACAGTGAATACTTCCATCCGTCCATGTTGCCAAACTGTTGCTAAACTAGTTCTACACGCCCTAATCTATTAATGATCGACTGATTATCACACAGTAAAGTACCGTGCCCATGATGACTATCTATTATTAACAAATAGAACAGCTGGAAAGCCTATGCTGTAAGGTGAAATCATATTAAATACCAAAGGCAAATCTATTCATGTAGTGCCTGAAAAAAACTAAAAAACACAGAAGATAATTGCTTTTAATGAATATGTTTGATTACAGTAAAATGTTTAATCTGAAGAAACAGAAAACTTCATTAACATCAACAAAACAGATTTATTCATACTATTATAATAAAGTGCAGGAATTCCAGATTTTTAGGAATTAAAGATCTTCTCCCTGGTGTGCATGATATAACTGCTAGCATGGACTCACTGAAGGATTAAAGAATTTCTTACACATCTCACATATACAGAGTTCATACCATTTTATTTTCATCTGTCTTTTTCCTTCCTCATCATATATGTGTACTCTGTATAGACACCCCACGCAGATATGGTTATGATATTATGATGATATTCTGAAACAAAATATGAATGATTTTATGGAACTTAATTACAAAGGATCAAATGATTTGTTTCAGACCCCCTTGAGTTATATAGGAACATGTTAATATATATTTCAAAGTTGTATGATTCTTCCACCCCCTACTACATTACACTGAACTTAATAGAGCAGCTTGTTGGATGTGTCTCATTACTGTTCCCTGCTGTGCAATAGGATCGTTCTGAATAAGCTTGACATTGCTTGACTTTGCTGTAGGTATTTTGGAGCATGTTAAACCTGATGCTGTGACCAGTTCAGGGCATTTCGACAGTGCTACTCTTCCTCCATTTCCTCAAAGTCCTTGAGCATCTGTCTCAGGTTTGTAAACTCATCCAGAGTTTTCTTACACTGTGACGCTGCGTTTGCCATGCAGTTCCTCAGTTCTTCGTCATCCTCTGGAATTGGAGTGACTTGAGCGAGCGATCTCAGCAGCGCCCCCACGCCCTCCTGCATGGACAGAGTCACCTGCAGAGCTTTGAAGGTACTCTCTGCCAGTTCAGCTGTTTGGTTCATCAGTTTCTCAAGTCGTTTGGTCTTCGAGAGACCTTTGCTTGCCTGTGCTCTGGTCAGTGTCCTTAATGAAGATGACTTTTCCTCCAACTCAGTGGACACTTTCTGAATTTCTTCTAAGACATCTATCAATGGTTTAATGAACTCTCTGAATTCATTCACCAAGCTGTTTACTTTTCCAATTCTTGACGTTTCTCCTGCGGTCTTGTTTAAATTTGTAAAAGCAAGACTCGAACTTCCAAAAATTGTTGTAGCGCATCCCACTGCTGCCATCTTTGCAGCGTTCTCAGCAGCTGATGTTCTTGCTAGAACACCGGCAGCCAAACATGCAGTGAATCCAGCACCTGCCAAAAATGCTGAGATATATCTGCATGTATTTGATTCTGTCTGCAAATGCTCGATCTCTCTGGAAGTCCTCACTGTAGTGACCCCAGTCACCACCACGCCATCCCACTGGTGGCTTTTTGCTGTATGCATAGAATTTGTATAAGAAATGGACATGGTATGAGAAGTGTCAGTCAATGTATAAGTCTCTTCTCAATACCATTGAGATGCACTTTGGCTGGCTCCAATACACCCTCAGCCAAGAATTGTCTTTCAAAAAATTATTTTCACAAATCATAATAGTTTAAACAACAGAAGTTTCTTACCAGTGTGATCTGGTGGTCAATTTGATAATAACTACATGATTAATGAGATAGAACTTTAAAGGTGAGAAAAAATTTGGGGCATGTCAATTTGATTGACATTGACATCCCAGTACCGAGGGCTGGGGGTTTCTCACATGGTTTCATCTGGCTCCAGATATTCAAAATATCAATGCCAGAACTAGCCAAAATGCAGGCTTCAAAAAAAGTCCTTCACAAACCAATGGGTGACTATACGGGTGACTGTGGGTTTTCTCTGAGTCCTGACATTGGATGAGTAAGTACTGAGTAAGGATCAATATCATTAGCAGTGCCATAGCTTTGCTCCTATTAACACTTTGCTCTACATGACTGAACGAATATCAATAATTAAACAAAAAAGCTATTTTCAACAGGATGAACTGAGTGATAATGGAATGAATGCATCCAAATTTGCCAATAATTGAAGTTACAGCACAAAAAATATCAGTGTGAACAAAATTAAAATGCCTTACATGATAGCTGATGCTCTTTCTTCTGCTGGCTCCTCTTCACAGACACCGTTCTGTGTCGTGACAGCAGATCACAGCCTCTCCCTTACATAAAGCAGTTAAGTGGCCTGGCCCTGTTTAGATACACGCAAATACCCACCCAACACTTTCGATATAAAACTGAAAGGGAAACAATGTGTGTCTCGATCTGCAGCCAAGCTAAATTTGAATGTCACAACAGAACAGCTCAATGGGATACACATGGTTATTTCATGTTGTGGATAAAAGTTTGAAAGTTACAGTTATTAAATGTCTGTGTATCCAAATGTAATCAGTGGGTGCTGGTAAGTGTTGTCTCAGTGCTATATTCTATTTTTCCACCTCCTCCACATGCCAAGAGGCTTACATTTGTGAATCTGCGTTGTTACTTCCTTTAAAATGCAAACCAGCCAAACAAGAAAAGTGAGCTCGTAGAACAAACTTCACTCCCTTGTTTTCAATTAACTGTAAGGTTCCCCTGCTTTCATTAGAAATGATTATGACTCAGCCATTAAGCCATCTGTATTTTTAGCTACAAAATTACACCAAAGGACACTTTGTACAAAGCATCTTCTCCCTGGTTTTACCATTTCTAAAATAAAATGTTTGCAATGCAACAATATATTTGTATATATTGACAATGGAGAAAAAGTGTAAAAGTGTGTAAAAGTCGGTCCTGTTCAGCAATAAGAACAAGATATTTCATAAAAATAATGTCTGGGAGATGCAGGTGGCAGTCTAAGAGACACATTCAATGTATTTTGACAACAAATTGGTGAATTTTTGAAAACAAATAGGTGAATTTTCTTTCTATCCCCAAATGATTACAACAGTCATTATTTGTGAATTGTCAGTGATTTAGGATAGCAAAAAAATATTCCTAATATTTAACCACAATTTGGACTTGAAGCCATAGAAATAGCTTTCAACATCCTTTCAAAAAGCAATGTCACTCAGTCTACTCCTTCATTCGGAATGTTTTCTCTCTCTCTTTCTATTCTTATTCTTGACCTACAGTGTTTAGGGGGTTTTCCTCTTTCAGGTTAACCAAGCATACTGTAGGTTCTCACATCAGCAACCAGCCCATCATTGTGTTACTGTCGAATGCTCACTCTCACTTTCAGTTTCACTGTATTCTTTCTTTGACAAGGTGGCACTCCACTCCTTAGTGAGGAGTGGTTACCTCTGTCCGATCTTCAGCATTTTCTGACTCACAAATTATATAATTTGCTGGCAAGACAAAGCTGTCACTATCATGGTCTCTGCAAGCGTGTTGATTATATGAGTACCACGATGACTTTTTCTTTAATGTCTACATTTCATCCTCCCCGCCTTTCCATTCCTTATTCCATTTAAGGTCAATCAGGCCATCATTACATTTCCTAAATCTCTGCTTCATGAAAATGTCTACCATAAACTATAGTCTGAGGACATTCAGCAGTAAGGTGAGCTGAAAATGAGAGCTTTCAGAGGTCGACGTGCCATAAAAGGACTAATGAGAGAAATGACAGATACTGATTGATCATGGCAGAAAAAAAGGGACCGAGACAGAGAGATGAAGATTTGGACCAAAGTAGCCAGGCTTCAGTAAGCCTCCTTCACCATGCTTGAGACAGAGGAGTATTAGATTAATGCTCTCTGGAGCCATTAGAACGACTGGAGGATATCCTCCTCAGTTCCAATAGAGCTGATGAGAGTCGGAGTGTCTGTTCTGGTCAGGTAGAGACTACAGGACTTCCTGTCTCATCTATCCATAAATGAAGAATTGGCTCGCCTTAAAATATATCATTTCCATCAGGGAACTTTGCCAGAGGTTTGTCTGTGTTCAGATCTGCACGCAGACTTTCGGAGGGCTGCGGCACACGATGTGTGCTTAACATCTGGATATAAAACTTCAGACACCAAGACATTTTATCATCTTTTACCTTTCATCATCAACTATGGAATATTAATAGTTAAAAATAAATATCCTAAGCAGCATAGTTGTCAAAATCAGGTAGTTGGTGTAATATTATTTAAAGTTATTAAAATGTCATTCTTCAAAACATCTATCAGGACTCGATGCATATAAGCATTTGTTTAACACGCTTTTATTTTGAAATTCCCCTGGACCTTCTTTCTCTCCTCATGCTGTGTACAAGTGATCGGTCATCAGTCAGTGCCAGTGGTTGCAATGTAAATACACCATTCACTCCGTCACACCTGGGGACAGTTCAGAGTCCCCTGACTCCTGAGCTGAATGCATGTGTCTGGAGGTTCTGTTGGAGGAAACTGGAGTAAAGGAACAAATAAAAGCCACTGACGTGTAGTGCACGTTTTGTAGGGAGGAACAGAGCGTAAACCAGCGTATACCCACTCCTATGCCTGTGAGCTAAATATCTTTCAAATGAAACTTACCTCTCATCCGTTTTTCAGCTACTCTCAGCTCCTCTACTGCTATGCTGAGTTTGCTTATTTAATATCTGCATTTGGTCTTTCATCTCACTCAGATCACAGCTTTAATTTAGAGAAACAGAGCCTATTTACTCTTGGCTGAGCTCTCCAGCCTGGGGTATTATACACGGACCAGTTATGTTTTTTTCCTCCTTTCTTTTTCTTCTTTAAAAAAAAAGAAAATCACAACCCAGTTTCCACCCTCCTTCGTGCTCGGTGGAGCGACTTCACCTTTCTGTCATTAAGTCAGCCAGACGCTACTTCATCTTGCAAATTGTTGCGGTTTTCGATGATCGTCCTGACCGCTGAAACATACTTGCTTCCCTTATTGGTCTCAGGTTCATTTGTTTAATATCTGTGACAGAAATTCGCTTCTACCTAATTATGTTCTCTGTTGTCACAGTCAGCTGGTAGGCATGTATGTGCTGTGTGAGTGTGAGAGAGTTTGCTCATAAGAATACATTGGTATTTGATTACCTCAGTGTGTTTAGGAGCTTAAAGACAATAGTCTTGAGGGTACATCTTGTCTTTCATTTCCATTAAAAGCTCATTTGCTCACCCACGTTGACTCCTATTCTTGTTATGTTGGAAAACTGAGAATGTTCCAGAAATGACATAGATAGAAAAAAAGGGAATGAGGGATTATCTTAAACCAGACCAAATCATCTGGGGTGCAATTAAACTCAGTTAGTAGAGCAGACGCCCCATGCACATGCTCAGTGCTGCAGCAACCCAGGTTTGAATCCTGCTCTGAACGTCATTTGGTATAAAAAGACTTGATCTTGGATAATCTGTGTATGATCATCAACTACACATTATCCTTTAAACCAGTCAAAACAGCAAGAGATTGTAAGTGTTTTAGTCAAGTGTATACAGACTGATGAATTGAGGGATTACTTAACCGACGTAGGTGGATGGGAAAACGCAGAGGGATGAGAGGTGATGAGAGGAGATGTTTGCAGAGCAATGACTGGTTGATTTTAAGCAGGAACCAGAAGTCAGCGACTTCCAGTTTTCAGATAAAATAAATAAAGATTTAACTAAACAAAGATTATTAGAAAAATCCAACTCACTCTTCCAACTGTAGTTCTAGTGCAATAGGAAATAGAAAGAACTAGAAACTGGATTTGCATCGCTACCGTGACTGAGACGTTACTTTTCCAGGCCTGACAGCTGAGGAAGTTACATGCAAAGCAATGCAACAATGGGATGTGTTTTGAAGGGATGGTGAGAAGGACGGAAGTTTCCTGTTCCATCCTTTTCATTGTCTGCCAACGTCTTTTTGGCTGCAGCACCTCCACTGATGTAGATTAAGGTGGACTGGCCAAATAGACTGATGCAGCTTAGTTGTTGCAGCTATGGCTCCAGAGACTCCAGGGAATCAGGCACGTGGAGTGCAGATGTGCAGCACCACTGTGTGCACGTATATGGATATTGAGTGTGCATGTATGTGTGCATGTGTGTGTGTGGAGTTTCCAGATGAAGCGAGGGTTTATGCTATTTAAATTGGCTCATACATCATGCTACCAGCCTATTATTACAGTACAGAGGTCTGCTATCTGAACCACACATCTCCTGCTACTTTTTTGTGTTCTTTATTTGCATAAACTGGTCACTGCTTTAAAAAAATGTTGATCACAAATGGTGCAAGGAAAAGCTGGAGCGTTGCCTATCTACTTCAATTTGTCCTTTCCATTTTCCCAACCACAAAACCACATTATCTGAGACTTTGGTCGGAGGAAAAATACAAGACAAACCCTGCAATAATTTTTTTTTGTCTTTCAGCAGAGCGATTTGCACTGGCTGAACCACACTGGGCCAAACCCTCAGGCTGAGATATGGCGTAGATTACAGGACGTAGAGTCAAGTCACAGTCATTTCTACAGATTTAGAGACACGTCCAGCTGTTTGAAACACTACAAAGAGAGAAATAGCTTTGGTTCGCTGGCAGAACCCGAGGACACACTCAAGTTATTGTTAATGTTATTAGTCATGTCAAAAATGTCTGCGGTAAATGGAAGTCTGACAGAAACAGCTGAACTGAGCTTTGGTAGATGGTTCACTCAGTGGATTGTTCCAAATGTTTTCCAAATATGACAAATGAAACGTGCTAGAACTTACCCCAAATGCAAAAACCTGAAGACACGTGAGATACATGCTGACAAAATGCATAAAGAACACCCAACTGTGTGTCCAGCAGTAGAAACTACTGTATTACACACAGGTTGTTGTAACCTGTGTTCAGGTTCACGTAGGCTCAGATAAACACCAGAAATGTGATTTTTTTTGTTGCTCATTAGTTCGACTGTGCTTTCTCTTTAACCATGTCAGATTGCGCTCAAGCCAAAATCTTGGTGCACCTACACGGTTTGTACGTCAATCATAGTCCAGTCCATGCAAAAAAACAATGTCATCCATAAGAGCTTGATGGAGGAGGATAAAGAAACCTTAGATGCTGATTTGTGGTCAGTTTTCCTGCTTTCTCGCTGACGGTCTCGGATTGGGATTTGGGATGGGGAACCTGATCCAAGCCTGCTGCTCCCGTCTGAGAGCAGCATATGGAACGCATCCACCACATACATCCATTTTTCATCATCACCCTCCTCGCCTTTCTCCATTGTTGTGCTGAGTTCCTAATGGGACTCTGGTTGACCAGCGGACCGTTTACGCTGCAAATGCTCTGCTCTCTTTCATCCCCATGACTTCAGGAATGGCTCTTGTCTTCTTAAGTGTCTTTAAAGTCAAGGCGGCTGTGGCATTAAGAGGCAACGTCTACTCAGAAATACTGTAAGGTGATGTCAGTACACTGGCACATAAAGACCACTAGGCCCCCGATTCTCTATAGAGATCGATTCTCTTTTCAATAAACCTGACCTACCTCAACCTTCAGGTTTCAATCATTCTGACAAAGACTATGTTTGATGGTTCACTCCTTCTTGGTGCGCTCAAAAAGGACCGAGGACACCCAACATGCTCCAAGCATGTTCTCCAGGTGTCAGCATGGGTTTTATCAACACACAAAACCTCTTCATATTTCAACAAAAAAGCTTTTACCAGGGCTGCCTTGATACACATATCTCATTACATAACTGGATGGATTTAGTTGAAAAAAGCTGAGACCAGGTTGTGATTATGCAAATTTGTGCAGGTTACCCGCTTTGCATGGGAAATAACCAATGGTAGATCATTTTGATCACCTAAATGCATGAAAATGGACAAAATTAGATGTCTTTCTCTACTTCCAGTACAAAATATTACTCAGTTTTTGAGTGGAATTTTCAATTTCAGCTTTCTATTAAAGCTCGATTGACCTGCTGTATTGACAAGGATGCTTTACAGTTGATGAAATGACTTTTCTCAAATGGTAATCCATTGAATCATTCTGGAAGAGTTCACGATATATTTATATATGTCGAAATATTGTGAAACTCTCTGATTTAATTTCTTCGTATTGAGGCTTAAAAAGAACGACCAAGCAAAATTAAGCCCAAGCCTCTTTACCTCTTTGGCTTTTTTTTTTTCGCTTTAGGCAGATTGTGGGTTTGTTGCAAAGCCTCTACCAACAATCTGAGACAGGCCTCATTTATAAATAATCGCCCCAAATGCTTGGAACTAGAAGATACTGTATGTGTGTGTGTGTGTGTGTGTGTGTGTGCATGCGTAGACACTCTATAAAGTGTTTATATAAAGTGTGAGTGGGACAGCCGAGGCCAAATGCAACGAAGGATCTTGAGTTTCAACCAAAATGCTTATTTGAGGAGACGCTGATAACGGTTGGGTTCGACTGTAATTACATTTAATTAATGACTAAGAAGTCTTTTGCTACTGCCAGCCCCAACTTTAATAGAAACGCACACACACATGCGCACGTGTAGACACACACGAGTTGCGGCGAGGTGTGAGGGCTGGCTGCGGGGCAGCTACTGCTATTTGAATTCTTCTTTAGTGGATAATTACGTTGTAGGAATGTTTATCACTGCTCAGATTGCCCAGATCAAGTTCCCGCTCTGTCCAAACTCCAATGAGTGACGATGATTGCGATTGTTTAACTTCAGTGTCTGTGCAATAGTTTAATCCACGACGTTCCTTTGCCAGACAAACAACAGCTGAAAAATGGTTCCAAGCGCTGTGATCGATGATCTTTTCACAGTGACATCACAGAGAAACTGAAGAAAGAGAGAGAAAAAAGCAAGGTGGAGTCATCTCATTCACCCTGGTTTATTAAAGGGAAATATTAAAGGGGACTGTAGCAAACCAAAATGTAATAACTGCCAAAAATGTAATAACTTCGGCCATTTTGAATGTCATAAAGCCCGTAATGTAATAACTTGGCATTAAAATAATGAAATGTTTGAGCCAATATAACTTAATGTAACTTTTTGCCAGTAATGTTGTTACATTATGTAATAAATTATTTCGTTATCAGCCTAGAATTAAAAGGCTCTTTGAAAATGTGAAAATATTTCATCTCTCTCTCTCTCTCTTTCTCAACAAAAATGGGCGCAGCTAATCCAGAATGGAAAGTGATGTAAATTACAAATGTCATTTACATATATCTCCCTACTGTTTGTTCAGGTTCCCAAATAAATGAAACAAATCAATAAATTCCTGACTTGGATATGCCCTCCCTCACTGCATCGCTCCAGTCACTACTACTACTAGTTGCGGAAAACGTTGCGGAGTTGTTGTTTAGTCAGTCATGTGATCATTAATGTGAGTGGCATGTCAGCCACCCAATCAGAATGAAGCCTGTGTGTGGTTGCCAGATCTGTGTAGAAAGGGATTGTAATATTGCATGCCTACAAAGGGGATTGGGGAAACCGTCACACAGTTTACTGCCTTTAATTCCAGTGATATGCAACCATTAGTCCGTCATTATAGTTTGGGATAAATTGTGTGTGAAGTTGCACACAAACACTTGGGCATCCACCACATCATTAAGTGTGGAGTTCAGCGAGGTCACCTGTGCGTGGCTGTAGCGGCTCCAAGACAAACAGCGGAGGGCCGAGGCCCCGCAGCCCGGACGTCACGGAGCGGGACAGCCGTCCTGTTATTCTTACGTCTCCTCGCCGTGTGTTTATGGCCGCGCTGGTGTTTTTACTGTAGTGAGCGCTGCTTATGTTGGTTCCTCAGAGTGCGGGCCGGTCCAGCTCCACACAATGTTTGCAGCTTCTGTTATTTGTTCCTTAAATGCAGCCTGAAGACAGATTTCATCACCAGCCTCCTGCAAATATTCTACTGTGGTGCAGAGCTGCCAAACCAGTGGGTTTGAGGGGGTCTGAGCCCAAAACGTTCTGCATCCAGCTGCACCCGCCGGCCAGCACGCCAATTATGGTGCGCTGCATTACCCCGAGACACATTATTTAAGACACATGAATCATACGCATAACAGATAATAGATCAAATTACTGCTCATTTTAAAAACAAAGGCAATTATCAAATGGGTTGGTAGACTATTTTAGAAACTTTTTTTTTTGGTTATTAAATCCTCCAAACTCTCTGCTTCTCAGTTCCAAACACGCAGCAGACGTAAAATTTGAGGTCCAGCGTAGAGTTCTGGGCTGGTTTTATGCAACAGTTTGCATTCTTTATATACCTGTATGTAGAAACGGGCAAAGCAGACAACTGTGCTTCTTTTTATGCCTTTCCTTTATCCTTTGTATGAACAAAGACTCTTGAAATCCAGATGTGATACCACCTCAATTTCCTGAGATCATTTGATAACAGGTATACGTAGTAAAATAATGGAGGAAGATGAAGATAATGCACTTTTCAATCAGGGTTTTATTCATCTGCCAGAACAGGTGGATGGATCCAGCTGGACACATGTGCAACAGTTAAGTGGAATACTTTTGTCAATCATTCTGAGGAGCCATAGGCTTTTGTGAGCTTTCATCTTAAATGAGAGGAACAGCGTGTATGTGTGGGCTCAAAGCATGGGGAATGGGATGCATTCTTCTTAAAACAGCCATAATCTGAACTTTGTCCAATTGTTCAAAATATCAGTTTTTATCTGAATGACATCCTGTTACACTGCTGGCATGAACATCCAAGCTTGGCAGGGAGAACAGAGTCTCTGCCATCCACTAATTCTTGATTTTGTCAAAAGGCAAAAACACCCAAGAAAAACATAAACAAACTGTACAGGTTGCTGAAATTCTTTTTTTTTTTAATCGCGTATCAGAGGAATAGTTGATGAAGCATTCTTTCACCAACACAACTGCTGGTTATTTTTTATCAAACCGTGAGTTAAAAACAATCTTTCAGAGCTGAAGCGGTTTAGTTTCAACGGTTAGTTAATCCAGCTCCTTTTTCAGCAAACAAAATAATCTTAAATAGCACAGTGTAGTGCTGAGATCATTTCATATTTTGCTGTAAAATAAAGCTTCTAGTTGAGAAAAAGGGTCGACTTTACACATTTCAAGACAGATAGATAGATAGATAGATAGATAGATAGATAGATGAAGTGAATGTTAATTACAGCAGGAAATAATCCAATCTCAGGGGGGAAAGTGCAAATAAGAAAAAATAAGATCTTTTTGTTCACTAAATGAAGCTGCTGTGATAGACTCCATTATCTTCCTTTTAACTTCTGTTAGCAGAGCAGTATCATCATTAGACTGAACTCCACTCTTATTGGTCAGTTTCTACTGCCTCTTACTCTGCCTTATCCCTACGTCTCATCTTCTCTTTGTGTAAAATTCCCTGAAGATTTGTCAGAATTCCTGACATCTCCAACATGAGACATCTGCTCCAACTCCTTTCAGCTGGCAGGAGATTTGAGCACTCCTGTTTTGTTCCAACAGCTATGCTGGAGAGGAAACTCACAGGCGGTGTTTTTTTCTACCCTGATTGCTCTTATCCAGAACACTTTACAGTAAGTATAATAACACAACTGTTGTTTGAAGTGTTCCCTGCAGAGTGGCTGAACCAGGCCCGTGTGTGTGTGTGTGTGTGTGAAAGGCACTGAATGCCTTTTTCATCGTCATCATTATTAGAAGTACAATTGTTTTCCTCCAGGCAGAGAATGAGATATCAACACTACTAGCACCACGTGTATATGTTTTTTCACACTGATGTCTATATGTATCTTTTGATGCCGAGAGGAGATTTGACTCCTCAGTATGTGCTGTAGTGTGTGTCAGGTGTGGCACTTTCCTCCCCTTCAGCAGCAGTGGAAAACTCATGAATAATTCAGGATCTAATGTGGCTTCAATTTGGCTGCTATGAATCACAAATAAGCAAAGCGTGCGATGTTAGTTTTGAGTTTGACTTAATGGCATGTGAAGTTGCTGACTGATGTCATGGCCACTTTGTTCGGTTATTCATCATCCATAACCAGGCCAGGGGAAAAGAAAATGCAACAGGTTGGTGTTTTCCAGTAAACTGTGTCTGCCGGACAGGACATGATACATGTTTCTAGTTTTAGTTTAGCTGGAGACGGAAGAAGAGGTGCAGCTTCTAAAAGAAGCTACAGAGACTCTGTGATGTGTTATAAACTAGTCATCGGACAGTGAGTCACTACAAAAAACGGAAGATTTTGGACTCAGATTAACTGCTGAATAAACAAGCAGTGGTAATGGCACAAAGGGCTGATGGAGTCCAACATCAAAAGTTGCAAAATCTGATAAAAAAAAAGCAAGAACCAAGAACCATTTCTACATGTACTCTTAAATGAAAATTAAGTTTAATGGCTTTGGCAGAATCACACATAATTATATCATAGCTATGATGTCAAAATTCCTCAGACTGAATAAAAGGCTTTTTCCAAATGTGCATAGTTGAAAACATGCACAGAGATGCTTGAACAAGACTATACTGTAGTGGAAATGTGAAAAACTTTACATTAGTGTACAGTCAATCAAGGAACGTCGAAGCGCATAACCTCCTGTGGACAGTGATAGGGAGTCGACTGAGAGCAGTTTATAACTTGTTTTGTCTTTATCTTTGTGCCTAGACATGAGGAATGAAGGTCCAAGGGTTGTTTATCTGTGTGCTCATCAATTCTTTTCAGTGGTCATTCTCGATATTTCTACATCTGACAACACGTTTTGGCTTGGCGACACAGTGTTGTACAGAACAACAAATGGAAAATATGTTTCAAAAGGATAAAAATATATTTGTGGGAATGGCAAAGTGGTGAAAACCTTCTCCCAAGCTGCAGATAAATAACGTTCACGTCCATCCCCTCTCTGTCAGGTGGATTAGTCCACCATTAGTTGCTGATATATAGAACGAGTGCTCTGGGCCTCGAGGACCTGGAGTGTGTAATCTGTTAGTGTCCAGCTGGCCCCTAAAAATGTCCTCACTGTGGAGGAGGGAGGAGAGAATGCATTTTCCACCAAACAAATCCTCATGACTGTCGTCAAACAGTTTCTCTCCTCTCAACATCTGATGCAAACTGTCAGCGCTCAGGCAGAAATTCACAGGAGACAGAGAGCAATTAGAACGTGGAGGGTGAAATAAATACATACAATATCATATGTGGCCATTTTCCCTCCCTAATTTTAGTTTCCTACTACAAAATGAAGATGATCTTGATGTGCTTTCTCTTTGTTTCCTTGTTGTCATAGAAGTCATTTGAAAATGTATGAGTCTCAAAAGAAAGGACTGCTCCAACTTTACAGTAAAAATGAAGTTAAGGTAGTTAGGCAGTTTGAGACAGTGAATAAATGGTTCTCACTGTCACCTCACCTCAAAGCAAGAAGGTCCCAGGTTCAACTCCAGGGTTGGACCTGTACAGCTTGTGCAGAGTTTGCATGTTGCGAGGCTTTTCTTCTGGTCCTCTGGATTCCCCAAAACCTGCATGTTAGATCGAATGGAGTCTGGTACAAGCAGGTAAGATACAGTAATAAATGGTAAAAGATCGCAAGTTAAATATCTGCAGTTCCTCGTTCGGCCTGATGGGGGCAGTAAAGAACTGTGTAAAAAGCGACGTCCCCTCCTCGGCAGCCAGAGATGTGTGCCCCAGCACGTCTGTTACAGGAAGGACATAATTACAGGCAATAAATAAATAAAAAAAAGAAAAGTATTCACACCATATGCTGTGTGTGCGTGTGTGTGTTTCCACTAGGCTTTGTCCTCAGCTTTTTACACGTTGAAGCAGAAGCTCGTGACCTCAGACTGGGGCAGCAGATACAGGTGTTGACTGTGTAGGAATACACAGAATCAAACCCTACAGCTGTCAACTAAACACAAAGACACACGCTCCCGTCCTTAAAAAAAGAGAAACACCCTCACATTCACAGCTGGATGGGTTGCTTCTGTTTTTACCAGCTCAGCATGTAACTCATCTGGCCTATGGGACTGACAAGCAGTGGAAGGTAAGGTTGTAAGAGTGTATGTGTGTGTGTTGGCCAATAACTCTTAGATAAGGCACACACATAAACACACATGTGGCATCTGAGCGGGAAGCGTGTTTGGATGGCATAGTCCTCACAGAATGAACTGCCATATGTTCAGACACTATATAGAAGGTAAAAACACTTTTTTTTCATTTTTAGGAAACTTTTTACAAGTAGAACTTTATAATGAAGTTCTGAAGTGCTCTCTATGCAGAAAACAGATGTGAGTAGCTTAATAAAAAAAAGGAGAAAAAAAAGGAGTTAACTCCAGAAAATTATAACTAGCTTCTTTCTAGAAAATTTGATCTCCTGGCGTGCGAGCGTGCTGGCTTTATGTGACGGGAGAATATTCACTGACATCACAGCTGCCAGGCTCCAAGTTCCTGCTGCTGCAGCACAAAGAGGAAGGTGTCGTGACATTGCACAAATGGAACGTGTGTTGTCACAGCCGCTCGGTGCAGGTACACGGATTGATGCTGTTGGTACATGACACGTCATAAACTTCATACCTAAAAATTCATACCTAAAGCACCAAAAGTAAAGGCTCCAAACTAAATCTCTAGGTGACGTTCCTTCACCGATACCATTTACTAAGCAGGTATGGTGATTGACAGATGGATGGAAAATAGAAGACAGCACCTGATATTGTACACAATATTCAACTTATCTTCTTAATCTTGGTCATGTTTGAAAGGCATCATGTTTTGCTGTTGATAATGACTTTTTTGGCCGGCAGGTTTCTATTAGCCGTGGAGTGGGCTGCGGTCTCAGTGAACTGACCCTTGACGCTCTTCTTCTTTCTGCTGCCTCCGCCTGTCGTGTTTTCTCCATCTCTCTCTCCCCCTCTCCCACGCCCACCATCGGGATCTGCCCGTCAGCCCATGATCTCAGGGACT
This sequence comes from Karalla daura, assembly GCA_029224185.1. Lineage (NCBI taxonomy): Eukaryota > Metazoa > Chordata > Actinopteri > Chaetodontiformes > Leiognathidae > Karalla > Karalla daura. The sequence continues at coordinate 3,597,452 of CM055207.1, read as the reverse complement.
ATCAGCCCCGTAATGCTGTGGCGCTTGTTAGTGATGTCATCGGCAGGTCCCCATGGGGATGTTGAGGTCAGCAACCGGGAATGATAAAAGGACTTTAGTCAAACAACCGCATTGTCTTGTTAACCCCTAAATTGGCAGCGCAAACGAGATTACGATGTTTTCTTGAGGAAGTCGGCCTTCAGAGACTTGGCCACGGTGGTGTGTGCTGCTCCAGGAGTCTGGCTTTTTCTGTGGGTGGGAAGAGGAAGATGGTTGCAAAGTAGGAGGTTAAAAGAAAATACTGTCGGGGAAAGGAATGAGACAGTGGCTGTGACATCTTACTTAAACTGTCTCTTCAAGTTTTGTTGTCTCTCTCTTCTTGGTCTGCTTAGATACGCCATGTGTAGCTGGAATAAAAGTTTCATGCTTGACTTTCATGTACAGGATTCATTTGGTTCTTTCCAGGATAAAATGGACATGTTAGATGGTTTATCTTGTTTTAATATTTCACTTCTTGTTTTGAGTTTTCAACTTTGCACATGAATCTGAAATCAAACAACAGCTCATTATTTCAGAAATCTTACCATCCAGCAAGACAGTTTTGAGACGTGTTTTGAGTACCTTTCCCCCCAGATTTAGTGTTTATATTTTAGTCCTTTATTTGAAGTGTTATGGTCTTGGCTCTTTCGTCCAAACCTGATAATCTTGAACGTCCTGAACAAGCTCAGGTGTGGAACGTGACCTTGTCTACCTGACTTGTTCACTGAAGCAGCGAGGGAGGCCTGACGTGTGCAGGTGTATTTGTGTCTTTGTATCCAGGCAGCGTGCGGGGAAGCCCCCGCTCTGAGCTAATGACTGCTGTCGATCAGCTGTTCGCCTGACTCAGCACCAAATCCCCCTCGGCCTCGGCAGGTGATTGACACCTCTGCACCCGCCCTCTGATCCCTCGCACCTACAGCCGATACCAGGTGTGCTGCAAAGGTGGGTTTAATACTGCGAGTGCGTGTGTGTGTGTGAGTGTGTGTGCATATGTGTGTGTGGTGACCCCTACAGCTGCAGTGTCACTGACATCAGCTCTGCAGCTTCTGCAAGACCTCTCTAATTAGACCTGGCTGCCCTGTCATCACATGCTGCTGTTATCCTCTAAGCAGCTGTCTCTCTCTCTTTCAGTTTCTCTCTCTCACACACACACACATACACACGCCCCTACGCAGGTGTCCTACGCTCAGATATCATAGAAATCTTTCTGGAAGCAGGACGTGACAAAACACAGGGTAGCAAATGTAAAAGGGATGAAAGAGGCAGACAAAGTTTTCCACGCCTTGATTTCAAGTTCCCTGTTGCCTGTGTTTTTCTGTTTGTTTGTATTTATTTGTAACTCTGGGAGTGATTATTTCTTTTGAAATTAGCAAAATTGTTTCACCCCCAGTTGATCTGCCAACTAGAGTTGGAATAGAGCTAGGACTCAAAGGCACAAATTGCAAAAGCAAATAATTTAGAGGCTGCTATTAAAACATTTAAATGCAATTTTTATCACAATTGTCATACCATTCATGCAAATTTTGGTAACATTTAGTGATGAGTGAGTTTGCACAGTTCAAGTTACTGAGTAAACTGTGAAACCACATTAAAAGATATATAAAGCTCTATGCATCTATTATCTTACCCATTGCACTCTCCCAGGAGAAAACCCATGCCTCAGTCGAACCAGAGACCTTCTTAGTGTGAGGCAACACTAATCACTCATTCAGTATATCACGACTAAATCTAATGACATAATGTGAATGAGAAAGGTAAAAGGAATTGACAATAGAGAGACAAGATTTATGACTTGACCCAGTTCCAGGGTTTGTCTCTTTCACTGGTCATTCAATCAGCTTGCACATGAGAATCTACTGTTTCTCTCCTTATATCCTCGACGCAGTCATTGGCACCTAATTGGTGACGGTTTTCCTACTTCTGTTGCTTATCTCTGCATCTACACCAACATCTGCAGCAAGCAGCTGCAGCTCACACACAAGCGGGCGACGAACCTGGCAGGACGCTGGGCTGTGGCAGCTGGGAGCGATTCAGCAGACGTTTAAAAAAAGGTTTGAGCGTTTGAAACCACACGGACCGAATGTGTTTTAACTGTGTTCTGGGCAATGGACTCTCCTCGGGCCAAATGGCTTCAAGATTACAAACGTCACCGAGCAGGTCTCGATGCATCTGAAGGGGAGAGTTTGGTGGTTTTTACTCAAGAACTCAGCGAATACTTAATTACCAAACAATGCTTTACACAGCGATATGACGTAATATGGTAGGAAGTAAGGGAGCAAAGGGGACGCAGGAATGGCATTGCATATCTGGATTAGAACTTATCACAATATAAACTGTGATACAAAGTGTTACTATGAGCCTTTAGTATCTTTGCCAAACTTCCCCTGAAACTTACACACATTTGCGAAAAAGGTTACCAACCAGCCCGCCCTCCCTGTCAAAAGCTCGGCTGGATACAGACACAAATTACTGCCTATTGCTAATTTCCCTGGTAATTACAGCTTCGGCCCCGCTCTAGAATTCACTGATTATCCTGAAGAACACAAACCAGAGCTGTCAGAGTGTCAAAAGAGGGAATTTCCCAGGTTGGATTCCTTTGAAAAAACAAGAACAAACCTCGAGAACAAGAGAAACAGAGTGTGACAGAAACACACAAAGAAAGGACAAGTTTTGGACGATGGTTCATGCGTACACTAGGATGTAATATGACTCCTCGACAGTGATGTAGAAAAGGTGTCACGGCCACATTTCGGGACCTGCACTTTGTCCAAAGGCACCGTGACATTTCAACTTTTTTTTTTTACAAGGTCTAGACTAAAATTATCATACTGGGAAAAAAGAAAATATTCCACGCAGCTTCTCTGTGTTTGCACTGATAAGAACAAGGAGAGAGCGACGGTGTGATGTTTCATGTGTAAGACGGAGATAAACAATAAGAAAATAGGGAGTTTCCTCTCTACCCTCGCTGACTCTTTTGCCCTTCCCCGTGCTGCTGTGTTGACTTATCTTGGGAGGCGAGTTGTGAAATTGAGAGGTGTCCTTTGACATCCATCTGGAGCTGCTTGCCCTGACAAGCAGCCACCTGTGACCTGTGTGAACCTGCAGTAGCCTGAGCTGGAGACGGAGGAGCTGGCTCCCACATGGGCTGAAACTGTTGCAGACCTCTGCAGAAAATATTTTGAGCAAATATGTCTTACTCATCTAATCACAATCAAGATAAACCATATGTGCAATTTCCCAAGTATTTCTTGTACAAGTGAGTGAGCTCCTAAAACCCTTGTTAGGAAATGTTTTAAGCAATTCTGGTACCAGTAAAGTATTCTGATTCTGATAAAAATAATTATAAACGATAAGAAAGTGAATATTCTTAAATTATCCTTGTTCTACGGTGTTAACATTGATAGCGAGCTAGCTAAATAGCTCAAAAGCTGGAGCTAGCTACCTAGATATCTGCATAGATAGTTAGATAACTAGCTAGCTATCTTCAGGAAATTCAAGACATTCAAACACAGGTGCAATGGAACACTAGTCTAATCAGAAATGCCTGAGATGCTAATTTACAGGCCTTTCAGGATTCTAGTGTATCTTATATCCCTTTTTGGCATGGAATCCTATGGTCCCTTTCTGCACAGATCTGGCACCTTTTCATGCTTATCTATTATAGGTTTTGCTCTGGTTGTCAACGATCATGTTACTTTACATCCATTGCTAAACAAAAGACCTGTGAACTACAGTAAATGGTAACTGGAGCGGTGCAGCTACTGTATGGACACATCCAGTCTTATCAGAGGAAGAATCAGATGAACAATCAATCATTTCCCCGAAATCTTTACCAAACTGCTGCCTCGCAGTTGTATTACTTCATTCACTCACATACCTGAACGGAGGCTTTTATAATTATGAAGGGGGTGGGGGGTCGATGTGGGTTGCGACACGTTCAGGTTTCGCCTTCTTACATCCCGTCTCGCCTGTTGCTTTAGCTGCCGTTACAGAGTCAGACATTTATACATGAATGAGGATGTGATGATGTTCTTGGACTTGCTGTAGGTCTCTGGCTGAGAACAGACTGTCGTTATCCAACAAAGTCAAGGCAAAAATGTTTTTTTTTTATTCCAGCTCTCCTATAAATAAGATCAGCTGAGTAACATGAACTTGTTCCCTGGAGCAGGAAGGCTGCTGTCTGAAACTTGAATGTATCTTTGTATGTGAATTTATCACTTTGCACATTGCACTCTTCCACTGCTACACCTCAGCAAGGAAACATATACAAAATGAAGTAATTTGCTTTTATGCAGAATAAATCGTGCACGATTTTGGTGGTCCATCATATTCTGGGTACGATCCATCTGTTTATAGTGCAACAACCCTATTTATTCAACCCTGCATCAAAAAGGCACATAGGTTTGTCTTTCCTCGCTAGAGTTGCAATCTGTAGAGCATGGGACGACCTTTTATTGTTGAGCTGGATGGGGGAAAAACTCCCCATTTCGTACTACAAAGCCTGCAACTTTGGAACATGACCTCTTGATTTGGCTGAGGCGTGCGCTCATAGAAGCTTTGGCAGGACTTCAGAATGCATTTTACAGCCCGACATATAGAGCCAAAGGAAAACTGGAACTTCCGGGTTGTGTTCCAGAAGTAAGAAAACCTCTTTCAAGAATCACATCGCTGTTTGTACGAACTTAAATCACCATAAATCTCGCCTCGGAACATAACCTTACCCAGCAGCCGCACAGCTCAGCCTGCGAGCCTTGATAAAGAAGGTGCACTAAAACAACATGAACAGTTCTGTTACCCACAGCATTCAACAAGCACAGATTTCCATGAGCTGCAGACCTTTGTGGGTTGGGACAATTTAGGGACCACAGTTACTTCAGACAAACCAAAAAGAGTGCCTTTCAGACGGACGAAAAAGTTGGACACATGCCATTATTCATATAGCAATGGAGGGGACCATTACGGCATGTTACGTGTTCATGCTTTTATATAATCACAATGTTAATGTGGCTGCGCAGACAGCTCGTTTTCATCTCGACGCAGCAAAACGAACACGGCTGTATTGGTGTGTGTGCTGACACTTTAAATTTCTCTTTGTGAATCGAGCCATTAGCCATAATAATAAATCTTAATCTTGCATTGCAATGCTTTCCTTGACCTACTTTTTTTCGTTTTATTTAAATTGCATCATGCTGCTTTCGTTTTAACGGACCTGGGACTTTGCCCATGACTTAGGCATCGTCTCACAGTTTAACTGTGCGTCTGAGCACAGAGGAATGATATAAATTTCAGTTGATTTGTGCCCTGTTGCTTTTCCTCTGGTTCGATTTCAATGTGGCACCATTACGTATCAAACACTTGTAAATCTGCAATTAGATCTAAACCCACAAAGACATCCAAAATGTAATCTCTTCACCTTTTTTTCTCTTTCTCTCTAGCTTAACCATTTATGAAGAAATTAGTCTAATTACGCATAAATAGAAAATGGCTTTGGTGAATTTACCTCATTTTGTTTGTCTAAATGGGCCTTGTTACAGGCTTTACGTAAGCAGCACAGACCAGGGCCTGATCCGTAACCTCAGTGATGTTATCAAACACATGTGCTGCCCAGGCTTCACTGAGCCTGCACCAGCTTGGACTGCAGACGGGAGAGGAAAGAACAAAAAAAAAGAAAAGAAAAACAAAAACGAAAGCCACAGAAAAAAATAAAGATAGAACAAAGTTGGATCCACGTCTCTGCAGATGTTCTGTCGCTCTAATTTGGTGATGACTGCACTTCTTGATCAAACGTCTCCTCATGAGAAACCATCTCTTTGCCTCGACTACATCGTTGTCCAATCAGATTGCTTGGCTAAAATGGCCGAGCTGTATAATTACATTTACATTATGACCAGTTTGTGGGTCAGTCCTCGCCCAGTCGGAGCTGCGTTCTCCACCTCCGCTCCCTTCCCTCTTCATGCTCTGTGGGCAGACATGTAGATAGCCCCGATAGACGGATATGACATTTATACGGCCCTCGGTCTCGAGCCACGGTAAACAGAATTATGTCACGGTCAAGTGTGCACTATCTGATTCTGAGTAATGGTAAAAAATCCCCTCCCACGTATGCTAATGCTGTTTTCGCAGGCCCCTGTTGGGAGAGACACAGCAACGCCAAGGAGCTCAGAGCTTGAGAAAAGAGAGTGGGCGAGGCGAGCGCTTGAAGTTTTTCCAGCGAAGATTTCAGAGAATAAGCTGAGAGTGAGCTGAGAACGCATGCAGACATCATATTTCTGTTTCCTTTATTTATATGCATTCAGACGGAACATTCTCCATGAGACCATGTTGGTGTTGCAGACTGCAGCCATATCATACTGCATAGATGCTGTTCACTTTATTTTCTGTACATTTTTGCTCTGAACCTGCTCAATTTGTCAAATCAAGTCAATTTAGTCTTCTTAACTTCATAAATAAAACCAGTTTTGGTTCTGATTCTGTTTCACTTCGATGCTAACTAGCCGAGGGTCATTTACAGAAAAAGAAGAGGATAGGTTAGGGAACCAGGGAAATAAGTTGCTACTGTAAAGGAGAGTTAGAGGAAAGAGTTAATATGTTCTCAGAGAGTTGTAGTGTACAGTATAGCACTGACAAGAACTATACTTAGTGTACAAGTCTCTCCAGAGCTTGGTAGTGACATAACAGTTTCTCAAGATTTACATCAAAATTATGCTAAATAAAATCAAAACACAATAGCTGCAAGTGACCTGACAGAAAGTGTGTTGAATAACCTCTAGAAATGCTAAGATGCTAAACTTGGATGTACACAGTTAATGATGGTGAACATTCAGATGTCAGTTGGTCGCAGTGAACTGAGCAGGTTTCATGGAACCTCTGACGTGGCTGTGAAACCTTTGTTTGATTCCTGTGGAGGGAACTCCTCCTTCACAAAAGGCCGAGCTTGAGTCCAAAACGCAATTAGCAACTGCAGGTCTGAGGCCCGCGGTGCATTCAAGAGCCACAGCAGCAGTATCTATTACAATATGTATAAATAACTTCTAATAATGTATTAATTGCACAAAGAAATTAAGAGAATGTCCTATTTCCACAGCTGAACAGCATCAGTTATGCTCTGTTCATTTGCATGTTTTTGGGTTTTATCTGGGTTGGACTCTGGTGGGTGGTAATGAGATATTCCCAGAATTGCAAAGGACAAGATTTAATAGATGAGCCAGAAGCAAATCAGCGATAACTCTCATGAAAAATAACCCTGTCTAACAGCGTTAGAGCATCTGAGGGGGAGCCCCCCCCCTACCCAGGGCCAGACTTAAGCAAACGATCATATGAGGACAGAGCGAGCTTGATGATGCAACCGCATCTTTTCTTTATAAGCCTTGAAGTCAGACGAGTTGGCCCCCGGCGCTCTTACTTAAAGAACCGCAAGACGTTCAGACAGAGTCTGAGCAAATAAGCCGGCAAGACAACAATATTTGTCTTCCAGCTGCAGATATCGAAAAAATAACAGTCAACATCCCTCTGGCCTGGGAGGACGGCTGGCAGGTTGGCAGAGACACACACAGGCGTAGGTGAAGCAACCTGCCAGGACGACAGGACGTGTGACCTGTCCTCTCTAAACAGACACAGATGTTTTCAGGGTTACGAGTCGGCGAAGTTAAAGTGGGTTAACAGCGACTATAAATCCAAAATATTTCTCATCATCTATTTTGGGCCAGAGGACTGAACGGTCCAACCGCCACAGATGAAAATATTTCTTTAAGTGTGGCACAGATCCTGAGTTAGAGGGAGGGTTAGCGCCATTACAGGATGAGCTACTTTGAGTTTTTCTTGATAGATACTGTTCAGAAAGTTTTGTTTTCTCCATCTAAATGACCTTTTTCAAATCAGCTCTGCATCTTTACTGTAAGCATGAGAAATCAGAAAGACGTGCACAAAACTTTCTACATTTGCAGGATTTTTTGTCTCATGTTCATATCAGACTGTTTAGCTCAAAGTGCGGACCTTATTTGTGACTAAAGGAGAATTACATCCATGTTTTTCAAAGCACAATATGGATAGACTGACTAATTAGAGCTGGTGGAGACCATAGTCGAGCCAAAAGGTTAATTGCATTTACACCTGATATGACTCAAAGGTCACATGACTTTACTTTAAATAAGATGCTGCAGCATGGAGCGAGTGAACGAAAAATACTGCAGCGGGCACCCATCATCCTCAAAGTTGAGTGTTTGGGTATGAAATATTACGAAAACTATGCGATAAAGCTTCGCTTTTGTTTTGCATAAAACTGTAATGGAAACGCAGCCATAGACGCAGACAAAAGCGAATGTTGCTCTGTGTCTGTTCAGTGTGCAAAGTTGCAGCTTTTTGCCACTAAATGTTTGCTATATTTTCATTGTAACTTCACCCGTGATGGCTCGAAGACGGATGACTTGTGGTTGCTTTTTTTGTGGAAGTTTACCCTCCTGTTGCTTCACAGGCGAGGGCGAGCGGGCATCTGTTTATTTTCAGAGTCCGCCGGTCACACAAGGTTGATTACTGCTTTTATAAATGTCACTTCTTTTATATTTTTACACTGCTGCTCTCTCACACGTAATTATAGTGAGGAGTACATTCGAGCGCGCCAAAGCTCTCCCCGACAGACAAGCCAGAAGGACAGTGATGCCAGCAACAAGCAAACAGGATGTCTGTTTTATGTTTCACACTTTGGGCCCGTTGGTAATTACATGTGAGTGTTTAGCCTCCTGAAAACCGAAGCATGCATGGCCAAACGCCATTAGCAAGCTCACCGCTGAGCCGTTTTTCAGGCACAAAGGGACACAATTACCTTGTTGCCTCCATAATATTTAAAAGATGATTTATTGAATAATGTACTATGTCAAAAGTCAAGTAGTGTAAGAAAGTTCCTCTCCCAGGGCGGCTTGTTTTTTACCCTCTGGGTCACATCATAACCTGGAATCTGTGCTTTTTAATTGTTATCCTTTGGGTTTGAAGGGTAAGATGTCTCTGGAGTCTGGTTACTTGACCTTCTCTTGTATTCTCCTCCAACAGTGTCCTCATTCAGGTTCGCTCCATAATGTCAAGGCCGATTTACGGACTACGTGACCAGGGAAGTGTTGTTGTTCTAAATCAAAAGCCCGTAAAATCAAAAAATTAGTTATTTTCAACATTTGTCTAAAACACAGTAAATTGATGTGATTTATTTGGGGAATTTCATGTTTTACTGTCATAATTGCACACTGTAACGACTTCGGGCAGAAGTACGCGTTTCTCTGGCTTGCCGCCATCTTGGATGGAAGAGTCGAACCCGCGACTGACTCGACTGTCACTCGGTCACTCCTGATTTTCGGGGGAGGGGTGCAGACCGCAGGCTTGGCACTGCTATGTCATTATTTCTGAACGGTGGAGCCAGCTCTGTGCTCGGGCCGCAGCAGAGGATCAATTAAAGCTCTGCGAAGGCACAGAAGTAGAGGCGAAAATTTGCTTTGGGCAAAACTTTTACTGCCGCACAGAGCGAAGAACTCGGTTGGAGCTACAATCTTTTGACCAAGAAAAATAATCTCTTTGCTCATAATTGTTAGTGCCTTTGGTATTTCCTTTCATGATTTTACATGGTTTTGATACCGAGCTGCATGAATTGAAACTCCACGTCATAGAATTGATCGTTTCTCAGGGATAAAAGTTCCTATTCAGGTTTTTACAACCTCGAAGCTGCTAGTTTTGATCATTTAATGTGTTTTATGACTTTTAATGTTTTAGCCACCGATATGAAGCTAAGGAGGTAGCAACTTCATTTATGAATTTAATAATCATTAAAAAAATACAATGAAAAAATACAAAAAGTGCTTTAAAATAAGTTTGCCATATGCACATGATCATTCACTGTAATATTTGAAATAATAAAAAACTAACCAAGACCTGAAACTGTCCAAAAAGGATTTTGCTTAGAGACCTGGAATCACAGCTCTCTCTTAGCTTTCTTCAATTTGCATATTTAACAAGTCTGGGACGACAAACAAGTCGTACCTTCTATTTCTTCATCATGTTTCAGGATATAATCTGTCTCACTAAAGTAGGGAAACTTTCAAAAGTTGGTTGTTGGGTTCCTAGTCAGATGGGATGTTAAGTTTCCAGCTCTGAAAAGTTGGACTGACGGAGAGATATTCAGATATTCAGCTTGTGCCGTGAACTGGGTAAGAAATAAAAGTGGAGCAAAGATGCTGTGAAAAAGGAAACTTTTTTTTTTGCCTCTGTTTATGTGCCCTCTGACTCTGAAATCCTAGCTCTCCGGAGATTCCAATACACTGAGTCTGTAAATCCCCCATGAGTCTTCATGGTGGTGTAAATTAGAGTTCAAAGTGAAAAAAAAGCAACAAGCCACTCCACCCCTGAAGCACCGCGGCTGCGCGGCTCTCATTAAATCCACACACACACACACACACACACACACACACACACACACACACACACACACACACACACACACACACACACGCGCACTCGAATCCACATGCACACACAGAATTTACATTTCCCTAAAGCTGAATCCGCATTTGGGGTTTTTGCATGTTTGCAACCAACAAAAAGACAAACTGTAATGTACTTGTCCTTAAGGGACGATGTGTGTGTGTGTGTGTGTGTGTGTGTGTGTGTGTGTGTGTGTCCCAGGGTGAATGCCCTGGTTAATGAAGAGCCAGCGCGGGAGAGGAACCATGACGGGACCGTCGGAGGAGCTGCAGCCCCAGCAGAGCGGCCTTGGCTCCGATTCAACTCTCTTATAAAACACGGCCGAGGCCGCACGGCTGAGCAAGCAGGAACACTAAGTCAATGTTATGGTGCGTAGCGCTGTTACTCAACCTGGAGCAAAGTGAGAAAAATCTATTCTGTCACATGGAGTTGTTATTTGCTTTTAGGTAATTCTTTTTCAAAAGCATTCACGCTGAGAAAAAAAATACTGTTTTATTTTTAGGCTTTTTAAGATTTAAGAGCAGCGCATGGGTATTTTCCCCTCACATAGACATGAAATATGTTTGTTTCAGCCTGTTTGTGCCTCTTTACAGGAACATAGCTGTAATTTAATAATATGATAATACAATGTAACATATTGCAAACATATCTAGGTGTTTCTCTCTCATTTTTAAGCTGTGCTGTAGCCACACCAACCACCACATGCTGTATTGAGGATGGACTGAGGCTGCTTTCTGTTACATCCTGGTTAGAGATTTACTTTCAACTCAAAATATCAATAAATGACACAGATTTATACAACTTACACATAACCTCTCTGCACCTTATTCTAACCATAGCAACAACAAGCACAACAGCAGAAATGTCCATGTTTCAGCACAATAGAGCATAAAGGTAGGATTACAGATGTTCACAGATGTGCTCAGTGTCCCTGTTGCATTTTGGAAATAAACGATTGAAACACAAGAGGACGGATGGGGCGCAGAAGTAGTAAATTTCGCAGGTATTTGGAGATTTTCTTTACCCTGCTGATGAATATCAGAGATATATGAGAGACAGAAACTGAATAAAATGAACGTCTGACATATCGATTATTCACCCCATAAGCAGTGCGCATATGTATATACACACATACCTTGATATCTTCACACACATACTGCCAGTCTGGCTCAGATGTCTCCAGAGAATAGTTATCTTTTTATAAGAACATGGTTAAGTGCTTTGGTCTGGCTGGGTATGAGCTCATCCTGCAGATCTGAGGGCCCGGGAAGGGACGGCCCCGGACACACAGCGAATACGCTCAGATTGGGTAACTGAGAAGCTGTGACAGCACTGATGCATGTGTGTGGCCCTGCATTCATGCTGGAAGAGACACATCATCGGAGGACGGTTCATTTCCTACAGAAGCTGAGCATCGAGGAAGCAGGCCAGCTTGTTTATTGGATTAAAAAAGTACAAGTGAACTCACAGCAGGCTGGGTTCACTGTCAGAGGAGGAGCTCCTCCAGCTTCTCCAGCTCCTCCTGCGTCTCTTTGCCAGTGTGGTTAAATATGCTGATTATACTGGATCTTCAAAGCTGTGTCTCTGTAACTATGGCCATGAAATCTGGAATGGATATGCACGCCGCCCAGAGGATGGATGTTAATGACGTTAACGACTTTTCATCTTGTTCCATCTATCCATTATCTTACCCGCTTTGTACCCTAATGGTGTCACAGGGCTCTGCTGGAACGTGTCCCAGAACACATTGAGTGATTGCAAGGACTACACCCTGGACAGCTCTCCAGTCCATCACAGGGCACACACACACACGCACACACGTCACTCTAGAACTCACACCTCGAGACAGTTTAGAGTCTGTGATCAACCAAAATGTTTTGTACTGTGGGAGGAAACCAGAGCAGAACATGTGGAGGACATGCCCTCAGTCTGACCAGGGTGCTAGCCAACTTCTTGCTGTGAATCTCTCGATAAAGTACTATGATTCTATTATTACTATTAAAAGATAGTAGAGCAAGTAGCCGGGCTCTAGTAATGTTTGAATAAATCAATTTTATTTTATTTAGGATCGACCTTTGAGATGCAGCATCTCATTTTCAAGGAGGTCCGAACACAAATACACAAGACATACATTAGAGTGATACAAAACAGACCCACAGTGCATATGGTTCTCCTTCTTATACACCGCCCACCTCAGGAAGTTGCTTGAAATCGTCTTGAATCTGAAGACAATCTGACAAAATCCAATTGCTATTTCAATATGAGAGAACGTGGTTAAGGGTACGACCTCTCATCTGAAGAAAAATGTTCATATTGAAAGACTGCACAGCAAACATACAGTATATGTGCAGGAGGGATTTTTCCTGTATTTACTGAGGCTCCAGTGTCTGAGTCACAAAACTAAAAGTGTCTGTGGATTCAAAAACTTCAGCACTGAAGCCAAACTTTGCAAAATTACCCACTGATTGATTCTAAGCAAATTGTCAGATTGGAGCTAAGCACGAGTAACAAACTGCTTGAGAGCGTGACGCTTATTTATGCTACATTTTACTCATGTTTCTGAACAGCTATAATCCAGTATAGATGCATGATTAATGCATGAGCTGCGGCTCGCTACAATGGCCACCACTGTACATTATGTGGACGCAGCGTAGATGCGGTTTAAGAGAGGCAGATATATATCCCTGGCAAGCCCAGAGCTTCCTCTTAATGCCAAGACCTTACAAGCACATAAAACAAAAGCTTCCACGCTTGGCCTGAGCGCAGTGGGTCAGCAGGGGAATATCACAGAGAGCAGCGGGGCTTTTAATTATTTCCCTGGGAGGCGGAGAGGAGGTGAGATGGAAAGCGGATCAGGGAGGAAGCGTAGTTATTTAGTGAGGGATGTATGTGAAAGTGAGTGCAATGAAATACATCAGCGTGGACACAGCGGGAGGATCCAGCAGCACAGGGTTTTTCTATCTGTGTGTGCGTGTGTGTTCCAGCCCAGACTACACATAAACACACAAATGAAAAAACAATCTCATTGTTAGCAAATGTCATAATGTCTCCAGACTTGAATATAAAACATAATACCTTGCCCTGAATTTCTGGAAGGATCAATAAAATTATCTATCTACATACAGCATCTGCCTACACTATCTATCTATCTATCTATCTATCTATCTATCTATCTATCTATCTATCTATCTATCTATCTATCTATCTATCTATCTATCTATCTATCTATCTATCTATCTATCTATCTATCTATCTATCTATCTATCTATCTATCTATCTATCTATCTATCTATCTATCTATCTATCTATCTATCTATCTATCTATCTATCTATCTATCTATCTATCTATCTATCTATCTGAGTCTCTGTTGTGTTTTTGTCATAGTGAAAAGTTTCAGTCTTTACTAAGTTAACTTTTCGCTCACTCTTTAGACAGTCCTGTCTTTATGATTATGCAAATATATGTCATCACAAAAGATCAGCTATTTCACAGGGGATGTGTCCCACTTCAGTGAGAAGTCCATTCTTGAGGTGTTTACGCGCTAGAGGCTTCAAGTTTCCACATCTCTCTTAGGCACAGGTTGAATTATTGAACTGAGACTGGCTTCCACACTGTTTGTGATGTCACAAATCATGCTCGTCTCGCAGCAGACGAATGTAAAAACATCCTCAGTGTGTCAAATTCTCTGCATGCATCTCTTTCACACAGAGGGAGAGAACAGTGGAAAAGTGTTTTTTTTTGTGGGAACATCACCGCTTTTGGACCAATGCAATAAAATAAGGCTGCGTTCTATGTAAACAACTAAATCTGATTTAACCCAATACGTTTTTAGCATCTCAGCAAATAAAAAGCTGTAAAACTGAATCAATGTAGCAAAGGCTACATTGAGTTCATAGATGATAAAACATGTAAAGTTAAAACTAAAGAATCACTTGATAATACTGGATGATTGTTGTGATGGGCAACCTCATACACATTGATTTCAGCCAATGGTAAATGTTAGCTTTGATAAATAGTGATTCCATGAAGTAAGGGGTAGCAACACAACAGACCTCTAAAATAAAATCTAAACCTGGGACGCAGATGATTTGGTGCCAGATATAAGCTGGCTGCCATCGTACTAGTTCATCTGAAAGTCTGCAGGTTTTATTTACTGTAATTATGCTAATGCATGGAATCGTAAAATACTTCATGTTCCATCTTTAACTATGTTTACCCACCAGTTAAACATGTTTACCCTTGTGGATTTATGCATTTGTATCTCACTCTATGCGCGTGTGTGTGTGTGATTTGTGCCCTTCGGAGAGTGTTTCCGGAACAGAAACTTCAGGAGCTACATCAGTGCCCTGGTATGGAGAGATAGAGCTGCTTAAATCACACACAGGTAATAGATCACGCTCTGTGGAGACCTCAGGGTGGAACAGACATCTGTTCTGGTTATTTACATTGAACAGAACTGGAAGAAGATGGAGAGACAGGAGCTGCACAGGTGAAGGGCGCCAATCAAATAAAACGTACACACACACACACACACACACACACACACACACACACACACACACACACATATATATATGCACGTCACACACTTCCACTTATTTGCATTCAGTTAGTTCCTGTCAGTCTGAAAACTGTGTTTTCTCAGTTTCCAACTGTCTTATATATAATGTATGGAAGTTAAAGTTTGTTTCATTAGCAAGTTCTCATCATTTACTCTACAGTCTCATTTGCATTAAATTAGATTCATATATATATGCATCCTTCTAAAAGGAGTCACTATTGCACGCCTCAAAACACACAAACTCGCACACTGAATCCAATTATTTCCATCCACAATTTAAACCAAATTACATTAAAGGTCAGGCCGGCGAGGGAAAAGCAGAGAATTTGAATTCACCTTTAGGGATTTAGATGCAATTGCAGATTCACAGCCGTGCACGCACGATAAGTCCCGAAAACCACACACAAACAGTGAAACGCATTAAAACTTTGAGAGATTAGCCCCTTTAACTCCAGCGACAGTCACACACCAACAAGCACACTTGGCCTAATTTGTCACTATAGTTGCTCCCCATAGGCCCCGACATTGTTCTCAGACGTGTTGGGGCCACGTAAAGTTTGAATTAGACCAGGCGCCCGACAGAAACCACTGGGGTAAAATTAAGCGTAAGGGCCGGCTTTCTCTCACAGCCTCTTTTTAGGGGATTAGATGACGTTTAAAGTTATTGGAGGACTGATATGCATGATTAAAACGGCTGATTGTTGCACAAAATGGAGGTGTGTTTTATTGGCCGCACCTAAAGGTGTGGGGCTGGGCCTTTTTGGAGGGGGGAACAGGGTGGTCAGAAGGGGTTTAGTTTAAGAGGCTCACTAAAGGTTCAGGGTAAGATCATAATGCCTTATTTAACATTCGATCTAGGGATAGCAGGCGGTGAACTGCTAGTGAACTGTAGCGCTGTGTGTGTGTGTGTGTGTGCAGAGGCTGGCCATTTAGTTGTTTTTTGTAGTTTCGGTGCACTGTTTTCTCAGAGTAAGCCCCAGGGCAGTAAAAGGAGAGGGTCTTTTAAAGTTAAGTTCGCTGAGGTATCGGGTGACACAACCGACGGGTGCCCAAATTAAAACGGGGACACATCCAGACTGTGAACCAGACTCTGTCAAGGTCATGGAGGATTCCTCCTCTCCTCCTCCTCCTCCTCCTTCCAACACTGTGATGATCTTTTCTTTCTTAAATTCCCTACAATGCGTTTCCACGTCAGCTTGATTGAAAGCAGTGTCGGGAACCGAAAACAGCCAGCGAGAGGTGAAAGTCGCCATCGAAAACATCTGCTGGAGACAAACCAGAGAGCTGTTGGTGGTTGCAGTTGGAAAAAAAAACCCCAAAAACACACTTCTGTTTACTAATTGGACCAGTAGCCGTGGTAACGGAGTGAGATCATGTCATCATTAACAGGTGCCTCATCCGGTCGAGCTGCTCATGGGAAAGTTTCAATTAAAACCTCCCGCTCAGCCGTCCGCACCAGAGCGGGCTGCTGGTTCCCCGGTAGTTATGGGCTGTTGTCAATGTTTACGAGGTGGCAGATGGACGCGAGGCAGGCCGGTTGTTACCACCGAGGGGTCAAAGTCAGAGGTCAGAGGCAGGGAGAGGGAGAGGGGAGGGGGAAGAGAAGGGGGGGGGGGGGGTGACCAGAGGAGAGCACCATAAAGCAGAGGAAACGATGACGGCTGCTTTAAATGTTGTGTGACTGTGTTACCTCTGCAGTGCAGGTTGTGTTTTCAGGCCTGTTTGTCTCCTAGTGTTTTAATAAAGGGATGTTAGCCTCCATTTAAAGGATACCAACGATTCACAGATTCAGAGAACCTCTTCTACAATGGAGTTGATAAGGGCTCAAACCATAGCCTAACCTGGCAGTAAAATGGTCAGATTGGTGTTGCACCAGCTTTTTACAACTTCTGGATCAAGTCAAAACATGTTTGGCACATGACCAAATAGCTAAGAGCTACCGACTTTCATCTGCCTCAGCTATAATGTATTTAAAGATAAATGTAAGCATGCCTCTCTCTGCATTATATCAGCATGTTAGCAGTTGCATTGTGTCTTGGCATGCTAATGTAAAGCCATTAGCTCATATAGCTCATAAAACATCCATGTCAAACATGTCATTCCATGCACAGATTGCTGGGCTGTCAAATCTGTGTCTCAATAGATAAACTGATTGAAAGGCTTTGAAATCTGTATTGCAAACTATCTGCAAATTGAAATGACATCCATTTTATTCAGCAAATAAATGGACCTTACAACAATGTTTATTTGTTTTTTGTAAATAAATGAAAATGTCTTATTTTCTGTTTCCTATTAAACTTCTCTTGGATTCCTTTATTTATAAATTATGACTCAAACAAAAGGATATTCCTCCTCCTATAGTAATGCTAGAACACCGTGACTTGCTATTAACCATCATACTTAGAAACAGACAACAACTTCCTGCAGTGGAGATTTATACCAGATTGAGAGGAAATGCACTGTCAGTGATTTTCTGCCATACATCCATCGACGTTCAGAACATAAAGCAGGACAAATGCTGCTCTGGCTTGCACATCTCGCTCCGATTTTCTCTTTTAAAATTTAGTGTTTTCTGGAGACGTATTTGTTTTTCCCTCACAGGACGACGGTGGCACGGCGCCAAAACAAGCAAATACAGAAGTATCTCACGTTCACCAGCGGGACAGATGTTTGCATGTCCTGTGTGTGGGTACGGAGGTGAGAGGTGACAGCAGGATGGGCTCAGATTCCTCAGCAGCACCGAGGAAGATAGAGTAGCAGAAGACTGAGAGAGAGCAAGAGAGAGAGAGAGAGAGAGAGAGGGCGGCTTGGTGGGATTTCTCCTTCTCTCTACGAGGAGGTCCCATTCCCCATTTATCATGGCCTAACCCTGGCTCCTCGCTGTTTTCTGGGCAGCTGGAGAGACTCTCTGAGATCCCCTGCCTGCCTGAGTTGTAACAAACCAGGCAACAGATTAAAAAAGCTGAGATCCTGAGACTAATAAAGAATACACAGATGAACAATCTGTCACCACTTACCGCAGTAAGCAACACACAGATTTGCCAAGCAGATAAACACATTCTTAAATCAGTTTCTTGCGGTTTTGGAAACGTCATAGAAAAGAGCAGATCCATCAAGCCGTTCGGCATGTGGCACAATCTGAGCTTCGTTACACTCTGGACCTCAAGTAATTCAGTTCTTTCATCTGTTGTTTACATTTCATCTCAGCGCCTTCTTCTGCACCTTACAGTGACATAAAAGATGGTTAGAAAGCAACGTGATTTGTGCTGTTCAGACTTATAAAAATATCAGATATCAGAATCAGAATTACTTTATTTATCCCTAGGGGATTATATGTAGGTCACATATGGGCCAAAAAATCAGATTTGGACCACTTTTGCCTGCAGTGTGAATGTAGCATGAAAGCTAGAAAATCACATGGAAACCTGTTGCCTTGAACCAACAAATTGCCTTTAACTAAATGTTGTTTAGGTCACAGTGTAGGATGGCCTCAGATTATGGACTGGCTCTTGGAAATGGACCAGGCACCTGTTTACGTTCAACTTAATCTACTACAATCAAACAACAATCCTTGAAAAACTCGATTAAGGACTGTGCATCATTTAGCATCTCTGGGGCTTTTTACAACATATATCTTCACATTTTAAGATATTCTTTTCAACGTTTCAAGACATATTTACTTGGACTTTGGATTTATATCCCTCAAAACATTTCTCCTGTTATGATGTTCTGTCCAATGACCACTTGAGAGTTTACTCACTCAAGGGAGTGTAAGGCAAAACTGTGAGGCGGTCCAAAAAGAAGACGTGCGAGCAGACAGGTAGGTGAGCAGAGCAGAGCAGCAGAGCAGCAGCTGTTTATGGGCCGTCGCAGCAGGAGGTTTGGCGTCCTGCTCCGAGACGCTCCTGCAGGGCTCCTCGCTGTTGTTGGCTGCTGAGCTGCTGCGGGGGCGGTGGTGGCCGTGCCAGGCCCCGCGCCGTGCAAAATCACTGAATCTTTACTCGCCGAAAGCCTTTCAAGAGCTCCAGCGAGCGCCGCACCAGTTTAAACCATCTATGGAGAATGGAGCATCCACTGGGGAACCATTTGGCAAGTGGCGCGGCCGCAGCGAGGCCGAGCAGAACGCAGATAGATTTACGCTCTGATTTTTCTCTCTGTCCTTCTCTCATTCTGCGTCTCGGTTTACGCCGAGCTCTCGTTGCTGCAGTCTAGACTGAGAGAGGAGCAGAGGAGGAAGAGGAGACTGTGAGGCCAAGTCTCTCTCTCTCTGACACACACACACACACACACACACACACACACACACACACACACACACACACACACACACACACACACACACACACACACAGTCACACACTCAGCTGGTGAGGTTTGATCGAGCCGTAGAAACAAACAAAGGTGGATTATGACAATTAGTGGTCTGGTCTAAATCCTGGTGTTTCCAGAGCTTAGTGGATAGAACCAATTAATCAGTGCACTCTCTGAGACACACACACACACACACACAGGGCTAATGAAGAGAGTAATATTCAAACATGTGGGAACCATTTCTCCACCTACTTCCTGCTCTCTCTCTATGACAACAGAGAGGAACACAGCAACATTTAGAAAAAGAAAACACAGGGCTGCGCTGGCTGTGATTAGCAGGCAGCTCCTGGTCAGAATGGACCAGGTGTAGTGAGTGCTACCCATCACCGCAAAACAGCTCTCACCCGAACCCTTTTTCACTCTAGACTGATTTCATTGTGCTTGTGACTTTCCCTGCTCTCATTTCAAATATTAAGCCATGCAACCAAAAGTGAGAATGGACATTTGTGCCACTTTCTGTCCAGGTTTAATTATAGCTTTAATTATGGTAGCTTTGTCATTTATTTTGTCATCAACGTTGACATAAAACACGAAATACTAGATTTTATACACGCGGCATTATTTAAGCTACTACTAGTATATTGTCTGATCTTGATTAACAGATCAAAGCACCTACGATTATATTCAGATGTTTTCTTGAATCAATTCTCGAGCAAGTGACTGTGGAAGAGGTAAATGATACTCCAGCTGTGGAGGCCAAAGGACTCTTCTCTTCTACGGTGGAATGAGAGCAGAATTTCATGCTGCTGCTTGACTTTGCAGAAAACACAAAACTGTTTTAATCTACTTCCATTTGTTTGTAACAAGTCACTACGGTTGTTGCTTTCTCGGGGGTCAGGTCGATTAATTCCACGTTTTGCTCTGCTCTGCTTGACTTCATGATAGTTCACTTTGTTAATACAATAATCCATAATTCAAAAGCTTCATTGGGGGAAATGACTGCTACAGTTGCATATTTAAACAGTCACACACACACACACACACACACACACACACATGCACACACACACATATGGATACACAGGAGTGATTTGTTCTGCCGCAGATAAAGCCCACTCTGGAGGTTTGCGGTGCCTGTGATTGCACATACATGAACGTATGAGCACGTTGGTTACGTAAATACTGGTTGCCACGGAAACGCAGGGTCAGCTGGTTTTACTAACCTTTTCCCTCTTCCAGGCTAGAAAGTGCCCCGGCCCCAGTTCCAGAGATGGGGGGGAATAAGAGAATAGGCTATTCATATGCACAGCCATGTTTTTACAGAGTTTGGGGATGTGGCCTTGAAATTTACCAGTCGGGGGAACAAGTCACCCAAAACAACCTCTGTCCTTGTTTGACCCGCTGTGTGGCAGCACTCGCCATCTTACAGGACTCTATTGATGCATTTCAACATTGTGAGTGGGGATGAATACTAGGTCCTGAATTTTGGATTATACTTTGGATGTATATATTTATACACATATTTCACATGTTTCCTCACTCTTGTTCCTCTCCCCACCTCCTCTTTTTCTGAGGTTATATCATCAACATCCCTCCTTTAAATGATCTCAGAGGGCATGAGCTGCTTTCCTCTGCAGCATCATTGTAATCACACATGAGTCACTCTGCGAAACAAATAATGATGACATCAGGAGGAGGATAAACAACGGTTGTGCCCATGGTAAGTTGGTTACAGCCAAACTTGCTGGACAGTTAGAATTTTTTAGATTAGCTATGATTCAGATCACTCATTGCGATTTCATTATAGTAAGTGTCCAAAGAAAGCTCCAGAGAAACTGTGGCTCAACAACTTGCCACTACATGGAGCAAACAGATACTAAGTTCAGTCAGTGATGAGCTGGTGAGCCTGTAGTAGATGAATTAGCTGCTGATTAGGAGTAGATTATATATTTTTTTCACAAGAGATGTTAGACTGGAAAGCAAAGAGACATAAAGACATAAAAGCGCAGTTTCAACATCAATCCTGTCTCTGATGTGGTTTCTGCTGTTGCGTTGTAGCTGTGGTGCTCTGCCACTAAAATATAAAACACACACTCAAATAATATGAGCACACGCTTTGGGGGTGGGGGGGTGGGGGGGGTTTATCCTCCACTTTGGCCAGTGGTCAGCGTCAAACTACAGATGTGATCCCTGCAGGGGTTTGAGGTCTGTCCAGTCCTCTCTGCTGCGTGAGGCAAAGCAGCGGCCCACTGATATAGAAACCATGTGTGATAAAATGTCTCAAACCACAAACATGACATCACCATGCTCTACAAATCTCTGAGCAGCCCATGCTCCCCCACCCTCCACCCCCCCCGCCCCCATCTTCCCCTTTCTCCCTCCATCCACCCACTGTTGTTGTTGTTTTCTTTTTTGACCTTAATTTCTCCAGAGGACACAGACGAGGAGCACATGTTGGTTCTCAGCATCGCCCCTGAACTTACAGTTACACAATTTCACACCTGGTAGCGGGCCAGAGCGACTGCATGCGTCAATGCGGAGTCTCTCCTGCACAGGAACCTCCAGCTGATTGAGGATAGAGCGATTGCTCATCAGCTTGAACTCCGCTGTTCCAGGATCCACAAACCTTACGGTAACAGGTTGGCGCCGCATCCGACGCATTAACTCGGAGCCAAACATGGGTAACTTCTCCCTCGGCGAGGCCCTGAGGTCATTATTACACATCGTGCTTGTTGTGAGCATACGCAGTGGGATTGTTAATCTGTCAGAGGGCTCGGCTAAGCAGAAAAATGGATTTAATACGCAGCATGTGCGACAAACTGATAGAAACCACATACGAAAACGAAATATTTCGTGAACATGCATTTGCTTTTGCCTTGTTGTGGCTGCTCCACTTTGAGTATTTCCTCTGCACATCGTCTGCTTACTCTGGACCTAGTTCCTGATGCGATCATTGACAGCTCAATGCTCATTTACAGCAGCTCTACACATCACCACTTTGGCAGCGTGTGACTCAGCCTGATTCCCAGCTAATTCAGAGATGAGGTGGAGGGTGGATATAATGTGAGTGGAGCTGAGGCCAAAATGTGCCCATGTACAGTTGTTACAAATGTGGACATTAGTCGAAGCGGTCAAAGCTGCCATGAGGTGTTTAGCTTAGTTTAGATGCCTAGTTCTGCTGTAGATTAGGGTGCTTTAGTCTACGATGTTATGGGAATAGACTGATGGGGTCAGCCGCAGGTGGCCATTCCAGGAACTGGAAGGTTTTCGATCTCAACTTTATTTTTCAATGCCAATCCTGTTTGGACTGTTTTTCACTGTCATGAACTATTGATTACGCAAAATGAATCTGGCTCGTGTTGTATTGTCTGAATCCAATGTTTTAGACTTGATGAAAAGGTGCCTTTTTTCTTCTGCAACTGTAGTAATTGTCCTCCAAGAAAATTTGCTGAAGAGTCACAGTGTTCTTATATAGAAACCTAACAACAGCGTTTATTCAAATTTATCAAATGATGATTAACAGTGTAAAACAAAGCAAACATCTACACTAAATACCTCCCAGAGTGTTCCTCGCTGCTTTCAGACTTGTCCCCCGCTGAGACGTGATGTCATTAGAGTGGATTTATCAGATTTCATGCAAGCAGTAAAGTATTACACCCCAAGACCTGTTAAAATGGATGATAATGTGTTAAATCTGTGGCATTCCCTGTTGAACAGAGTTGCACCATTTTTACACTGGACGAAAGAACAATCTGCTCCATCAACACCTGGATCCATTCAGTCACCACACACCAACACAGCCAAGCTCATGGTAGAGAGATCATACTAGTACTGGGCAGTGTACTCTTAACCCGAGTTAGTCAACATCACCAGAAAACTCGCACATCTATTCATAATCATGTTGCTTTAAATGACAAAAATGTGTTTCAGTAATAAGACACAGTTGTTACAAAACATGACAGAGTTAGAAATGCCCTCTAAAAAGGTTAGATAAGACAAAAAACACATTGGCGTTATTAGAAAATGTGGAAATCATTGCCTTGAATCATATAAGGAACAAGTTTTGTAAAACTAAAAACAAGTGAAATGATGATCGAAAATTTAAATGAAAACAAAATGTAGGTTAAGAGTGTAGATAATACTTTACAAGTGGTAAAGACATCGGGTAGTTACGTAAAAGGACGTCTTGGGTGAGAACTTGTAGAGATGGTCGCTGTTTTTATTAATACCACTAGGAATCTGCTCTGTGTTATGTGACACGTGGGCGACTGTGTTGTGTGCTGCACAGCGCAGCGTCTCCCTCCAAAGACCTCCACTGGCTCCTCCACAGGCATTGTTACATCACTCAAAAAAGGCCTTATTAGCTGTCTCAGCTACACAGCCTCATACAGTCACCAAGCTGCAACCACTTAACTGGCTGCACCGTCCTACAGTCGACTCAGTGCCGCTGCTCCACATGGAGGCCGACTTAGAGCTTTATTGGAGGCTTTTCAAGGCCAAGGGTTGAGCCAGTAATCTAAACAGATGTTCTCATAAAGCAAATATAATGGTGATATGTCCAACCCCTGTGTCAGAGAGGAGGTGGAGATAGATTGATGGATTGTAGAAGGGAAGGAAAAGATCGGAGGGGGCTGGATGCACAGCGCCAGGGAAGTGGATGGATGGACAGACAGATGATGGGAACGGAGGAAGACGGAGACGCTCTGGGTAGCATCACGGATGAGGAGAACAACTGGAGAGCACCCGGTCAAAACAGAACCAGCAGATAACAGTCAACGCAGACATAGTCCAACACACCTACACTTTGTTTCTCTTCATTTTTTTTTCTTTTCCCCCTTTCTGCCCTTCTCTTCCAGCTTTTTCTTTGAGATCTTTATTTCCCAGGGCTCTCTTCTCCTACCCACTCACACACACACTCACACACACACACACACACACACACACACACACACACACACACACACACACACACACACACACACACACACACACACACACACACACACACACTTGTACAGCTACAGGCCCTGTTGAACTTTCTCCCCCAGGTCATGCGGTGAGGGAGGACAAAGTGGTATCTATGTTCTGCAGTTCATATTTGTGTTGGAGGCGCCACGCGGCCTGAGCTCCATGTTAGTTTGAGGTAATTACACCTATACACCACCAATATCCCCTCCCATTACTGCACGCTAATGGGCCTTACTGCTCCCTCTCCCTCACACACTCACACACACACTCACATGAATACAAATACAATCACAGTCACACACTCCACTTTGTCTGGGTGGTAGTGGCCAGTGACAACATCAGTTAGCTTCGATCTGTCACGTCAACGTTGCCCATGTTTTTCTACAGCCTGGCCCAAATCCCCACCAATATTTCTGAAAATGTGTGTGTGTGTGTGCGTGTGTGTGCATGGAGGTTCAAATGTGGGATTTTAACCTGTCAAAGTGTTCATAAAAGGGTATTTTTAAGTTGTGATGCGGTTTGTTGAAACTGTATTATCTGGAAAGCCAAGTGTTCGGTCATGTGGGATTTGTTGGGATTTATTGTTCCCCTGTGAATTAAAGAGCTCGGTTAGATATGCAACGTGTCAGGTGGCACATCTTTAATTTAACTGGATTTAATTGGAAGCTGCAGAGAAGATGAGAAAATGGCACCAAGGCAACTTCCTTCTATTATTTCAGTCACTTAGACACTTATTACCAAAAAAGGACACGAGTCAAAACAAATGACATTCATTTTGGTTTGAAATAGTGAGACATAGAAAATAAGAACCAAGTAGCTACATAAGAATGCGCATCTTTAATAGCACAAGACAGGTCATGAATCTTCTGAAATTAATTTGACTTGAGGGGAAACAAACTGGAACAGAGCGCACGAGTGAATCTTGCAGCTCTGCTAGCTGCCAGTGTCTCATTCTTGGATTCCTGTAAGAACTAAACCCATTTGATGACTTTATGAACTTTTCGCTCTGTGCTTTATGGCCCGGGAATGGTCTGATCGTGTAGTAAATAACGGATGATTTATGCAGTCGGATCCCGCTGCTGCACCTCTGTGTCTCCTCCACAAGTGGGGGATCAAAGCCAGGTATGTGCCGAGGTTCAGCCGCCCCTCCGTCCCCTATCTGTCTGATTCGTCCTGGTGCAGCCACTGCAATAGATCATAGCTCCACGATGCTCCCTCTGAAAATACTGCATGCGTGTGTGAGCAACTGCTCTATTGAAAAACAAAATAAAATCAATTTAGCATATCTGAGCGGCTCGCAGCTACTTCTTTAAGAGGTCTTTAGAAAGAGTCTAAGAAAAGGTCGTCAGTGGCCACTGTGTGAAAGCACTTGCACCAGCATACAGCTCTGACACACTCCTACTCTCACAGATGGAAGTCTGAAAAAACAGGTTGGAGACAGTGGGGTCACATTTTTACATGCTGGCTAATGAGAAACCCAGCTGACTGTGTAAGTGATCTGCTGCACACAAAACACACCACACACACACACACAAACACACACACACACATTCTTTATGAGATGTACACGTGCATGAACTCAGACTGTTGATATTTGCAGTTATGAAATGGAAGCATCTTGGATTTATGCCTTTTCAGATGGAAAACAACATACATCTTCCACAAACTATTAATGTTTGGGCTGATATAACTCTAGATAGTAGAGAGAAAATACCTTGCTCAAGAACATCACTGGACACATCATTATTAACATGAAACCCTAATTACTTGGCACATCTGTGAACATTGAGAGCTCTCTCTCACACACACACACACACACACACACACACACACACACGCACACACACACACGCACACACACACACACACACACACACACACACGCACACACACACACACACACACACACACACACACACACACACACACACACACACACACACACGTAAACCCGAGCGCTGGGTGTAATAGTGGTTGGCTCGCAGCCAGCGCTTCACATTAACTACAACAAAGTGTTAGTCCAGCAGTGAAAGATCTGAGCCAGGACACAACTTAGCGCCTCTCTGGGCTCGAGCGGCGAGCACAGTCGGATCCTTAATTGCACTCTCATGTAAATAAATCCCACACACGATCAACAAACTGCTGAAGGTTTTCTCTCTCCTGTGTTTGGTTGTGCACCTCTGCCGTGAGCTCTGGTTAAGGTCTCCAGGAATATGGTGAGAGACGTTTGGAATGTGATAGCATTCGCACAAAGTGGATCAAAATATAGTTGTCAGAGAGAAGAGAGAGGTAATAAACTTGTCGTTTGAAGATATTGAATTGCACTGTTTGGTGATCTTGTGGATGTCTCTGCTTTGAAGCTGTTGTTTCACATCTCCAGAACAACTCTGATCCTCTGACTGATTCAGAACATGAGCTCCAGCCTCCCCTATGTCTAGTGGAAGCTCTACTATGATTACAGCACAACAACAACAACCAGAACATCCCAAAACTTCTACTACTACTACTGCAAATGGCCTCAATTCCACTCAACCTGATCCATTTTGTTTCCAGGGAAAACAAGACAAAATCAGAGCTGAAGAAACTTTTGGATGGGAGCCTAAACATCTACAAGAACCTAACCTCTTTTTAACCAGATAAGACCCACTGAGAACAAGATTTCACTTCCAAGAGAGAGCTCACTAAGAGGTCACAGCACACTTCATAAAATAAGAATGGTGTAGCATTAAAGACAGTACATATAGCAATAAATAAACAGTGAACAGCATAGTAAAATGTGCAGTAGGTGAAGTCGGGTCAAAGTAACAATCGAAGACAGAGGCTGAATGTTCAATGGCCTCTTGCCTGTTTTGTAAGAGAGTGAAAAGCTCTATGTTGCCCAGATGACTGAGAACCTCCACAGACAAGATCCAGTTTGTTTTCATAGCGATGGAACCCATTAAGATCAGGATCTCAGGAGCTCTGGAGCTGATCGCTTGTTCGCTCTCTACCTTTGCCCACTGAGTGAAGCAGTGGTAGCAGAGCTATCCTGATGGTTGAATCCAAAACAGGTGCTTTGTAATGGCTCACTAAGCTCAGCAGCTCAAAAGAACGGTGTCCGTCATTGTAAGTTCATTGTTTTTTGTTGCATTGGGGTAGGTTGAGCGTGTTGAAGTCTGAGGTCTCATTGTGTCGGGTCTGGGCTTGTTTATCTGAAAGCTTTGAGCATCCATCAATTAAGATGTCAAACAGATGTTGCATGCATGTGACTGTTAGCCTGCAATAGCTTATGCATATTTGTGTGTTTAGAAAGCATCAAGTTTGGGAACGGCTCTGTGGAGCAGGTTGTGGAGGCCTTGACCCCATTACCCATGCTGCACTTTATTTCTTTATCGATTTCATTGAGCAATTTAAACGGCATCTGCAGCCTAATCGCGTTGCCACTGCACCACAAGCAGGATCGGGGTTTGGATTTTAACTGCGAGAATCACTTCTAACTCTGCCAGTCGCGTTGTCTGGAACCCAGCAAGCAAGCCGGAGGCAGCGTTGGGATAAAGTCACGCCACGGCCAAGACTAATAATGCTTAATGAGCTAAGACTTCAGTCAGACAACCAAACAGAGCAACGCTTTTTTCCCCTCCTTCTCAGTCTGCTACATATCCTCATATCAACATTTCTCAGACTTCCTCGCATTTTATTTCATCCTCCTCGTCTTATAACTTTTCCGTTCCTGCGAGAATTTTTAGGAGAATATGGTCTTTCCATCATACACAACATCTTCTGATTTATTCTTTTAATCTTTTTTTACGCTCAAGTAAAGCCGGCTCGGATTTCAAGAGGAAGTTAATAAATGTAATCCCGAGAGGTGAAGAAGAAGTTCATTTAATTTTATTAATTTCAATCTCAAAAATGGGCCAAAAACACAGTCACCTCTGCCAAGGAGGTTTCAGGTGGTTACGGGAATATGCCGGACTTCAGTGAACTGTATTCTCTAGCAGTATGAAGGTCTGGTTCAAATCCTGGTTGGACCGAGTGGCTTTTCTATCTCATCCAAAAACACTCCACGAAACAATCTGAAAACATTCATTTTTGAGTTGATTGGAGACTCTGAAATTGCTCCTGTGTGTGAGTGCTAGAGTGAATGTTCAGGTGTGACCTGTGATGGACTGAAGACTGTCCAGAGTGTATTTCCTGCCTTTGTTTTAAGTGTGCTGGACATATGATTGCAGTAAAATCTGAATCTGTGTTCTAACCAAAGTGAAATGGTCATGAAACATTCCTTTTTTTCTCCAGTTCACATACCAACCAATCAACCTCTGGCTTTTACCTTTAGCATAACTTCTGCCGCGTTCCTTGCACCTGGGAAGCTACTAATTCTGAAAAGCATTGAACCTCTAAGACTGGTTCCTGTCCTTGTTTTTGTAGCCGTGGTCTCATTTCGTCTCATTATTTTTAATGGAAATTGTGTTCTGTTTCAGTCGGCCCAGGCCAAGCAGCTAGCATTATAAACATTTTAATGTTCGAAACGACTTTAAGTTGGTTTTTCGAAAGTCACATGGAAACAGCAGCGGAGACTCCAGAGCCTTAAACACACATCTTCAGAGCGAAGAGAATGAGGAGGCCAGTGGACAAAAAGACTCAAATGTCTTTTTATTGAGGGTTATATAAGATGGATGAGTCAAAGTCTTAAAGGATTTGAAATGAAATGGAAATAAAATTGTATTATATTGTATTCTATGTATTCCGCCGGGAAATTACAGTTCTTCCAAATTGCTCTCGTTCAAAGTTTCCTCATTATATGCACGGTTTGTGTGTTATGCATTCAAACGTGTGGACACAAAACCCGCGGGCCGAACAGTGCCCCTTACCATAAACTCTTGGCACTGCGATCTCGTCCGACCAGCATCTCTCATTATAATCCCTGCCTTCCTCTCCCTCTTATCCTTACAGCGGGCTGGGAATTGTGTTTCATGCCGCTGGAGGCTGGTGCTCATTTAGTGGCAGACGTCAAGATTTCCACATTGATTTTTTTGCGTGATAACTTACTCACAAGGTGACTAAAGCAAGAAGGGGGATAAAGTGAGTATGTGTGCTTTATACGCAGTGTAAGTTTGTTCATTTCAGTGCACACGCACATGTGGAACATAATCTGGCAGGATAAAGCGCCGTATTAAAGAGGATCCAGACAAACGACCACCCGCCATGGAGGTAGAAACCTGAGCAGGTCGTATGAGATCCACAGTGGATTTCACTGTTTCCAATAATGTGGTGGAGTTCACGCTACAGATAAAAAGCTGTCAATACAGAGCTTGTTACACATTTCATCACCATGGAACAAAATTAAGGGACTATTCACACTATGTATATGTATATATCTATATATATGTATACATCTATATATATGGTGTGGTTTTACATATGATTGAGGAATATAGGATCTAAACTCTAATTGTCAACTATTTCCAACACACACACACATCATTCATTCTACATTGGGGCAATTAAGAGTCTTCAGTCGACCTAAAAGCATGTTTTTGGATTGTGGGAGGAAACTAGATTTCCCAGACATGTGGAGAACATGTAAAGAGCCAGAGTCAGAGGCCTACTACAGTACAGTGGTTTCATACGGGGGGGGGGGGGGGGGGGGGGCTTTTTCCTCATATATGCTCATCCAACCCAGTGTCCGTATAAAGAGAAAATATATTGATTAGCACTGATTTAATGGTGGTAGTGTGGTCGTTGGCTGATGTGGATGATAATTAAGAATTACAGCCTTGACTGGAACTGTTCACTGTAACTATAAAGTTGCTTTTATGAGGTGATTTGTCACACAAAAGCATAAAAGTACAAGAATGTGTCCACACTCCCAGATGACACTTTTGACACAGTGGCACTGTAAAACAGCAGCTCAAACCCGTCCGATCCCAACTAATCGCTCTAAAAACATCGTCAAATCATATTTTAACCACTTGTACTAGTCTAAGGTAAACATGTTGTGCTCTGAGTCAGAAAGAACGTGTTTATTTTCATCCCCTCACTTGGGGAGTATGGAAAAGAGAGGTTAGGGCAGACGCGTTGTAAACACCCAGATTGGATGTTGGATTGAATGGTGTCACTGAAACCGGACCTCTGTTTAATGATAGGTAATCACTGCGGCAACATGCTGGATTACATGATTCACAGACGCCAGTGGAAGATGGTGACGAAACCCAGACCTGGGGAGAGTTGACGTCCACACACGACCTAAATATATACAAATGCTCGCAGGCTTAAACGCATGTGCAGCCATCCCATACGTCCACCGCAGAGGACGGAACAAACACGCAGGATTTGTTTGACCTTCAACCTTTCCACTGATCCAGCTCGGTGTTTTTTCATACTAGGCCTCCTCTTCCAGTAAACTCACTCCCGTTCCTTCCCGTAAAGGCTACTTTGTGTATACATGGTCTTCAAACCACAGAACGGCACGTGACGGAAACTGATGAAAAAACAGGATTGAAGATGGAGTGACTAGTCATGTATTAACTGGGAAGAAAAATTGACATGTGAAACATTTTGTCCAGGGCCTTAAAACACAATGGTGAGAAATGGTGAACATGCTGAATCGATTATCACCAAGTGTAGCTCTGCCATAAAAAGAAATCATGCCTTTTTCTTTTTTTTTACTCCCTATGCTTTACTTTTATGCTGGGAAACAATTGAAAGCAGTCGGGATTTGTTTCATCTGCATACCTGAGAACTGTCAGAAAACAAACCCCAAATCCCATCATTTTCCAATGGAGCGCTGCGTAAATGCTGGCGACGGGGGCTGCGGTGTGACCCCGGCGGCTGGGTCATTAATAAGCGGCGTGGCGATTGGCTGCCTGTCGCTGCAGCGCAGGGTTATGGCTCCTGCTAAATCTCCAGGGAGGGCTGCAACAGTGCAGAACAACAATAGGGCCGATGCTGTGTTTAGTCTGCGTCTGCGGGGGCTTACAGCAGATTTTGCACTTTGAAACAAGACCCCGGCTTTCTACCAAAGACTTTAAGACTCTCTTGCAGCAAGCTTATTACATCTTAGTTTACTTTTCATCTGTGTCCAAAGCACACACAAACACACACATCATCACACCCCAGACCAAAACCAGAAGTATGAGTCGATAGTCGGTGCTTCCTAATCTCTCCTGGCCATCTCCTGATGCTCGTCTCTGGGACTGTACCAAAGTCACTAGGCAGGGGTACGGGGACTGAACCAATGGGTCAGACTTTGAGAAAAAGGACCCTCCCCAGAGTTATTATATTTACTACTAGGACTACAAAAACTACAACAGCAAGGACACAATCACACCACCTGCAAAACCCTAATGTTTATGTTTTGAATGCTGTTTCCTTACTTTACTAAAGATGAACCTTACCATGACCTTAAAAGCTAGGTACATCCCGAAACATGAATTTCTAAAGACATGGAGTGCTTAGTAATTAAACCTAGCATAAATGAAGTACTTCTAAAGTTTCCTTCCCTCCCTCCTTTACTCACAGTCTTGTTATAAAATGTTGGTTTCTTTGTGTCTTGACTCTCCACCTCCCAAACATACACCTTTAAAATCCTTTTTTTTCATTAATAACATAAAAGCTGGAGTTTGTACACTGATCCTGTTGCTTTATAGCCACGTTAAGTTTGGAAAACAAATCCCGGGTTCCTCACATATTGAAATGTGAAACCTGTATACCCTCAGCATCACACATAATATTATCTCCATACTGTCCCTGGCGCTTCCTCAAGAAGGTGCTAAGTATCTGAGCAGGTGTGTAGGTTAGTTTTCAAGAACTTGCTTTTAATGTTTGCCAGTCAGACTAAACACATGTTCACACACACACTCACACACACGCTCAACATCTAATACTTGTCTCTGTCAGACATCTCCTGGTTTCTGTGGCTTCTCGGCAGCCCAGAAGGATCCTTGTTTAAATAAATCTCAACTTGTGACCAGGGGTTTTACAGAACCTGCAGCAGTTCGACCGGTGGAGAATCAGTCTTGTCAATCACGTCACGCCGCTGCCATCACTGCCTGCTCCGGGGTTACGAGCGACGACTCTGGTGGGCCCCTCCACCCCCACGACCCGCCGTCCTCCTACCATAACAATGGGGAGGGATGTGGAAGTCCAAAACACACAAATGATCAGGTGCTGAACATTTACAGCACTTGTATCCTACAGCTCAGCTGGGTCCAGGCCAAACCGCGTCTTTTTGTTAACTTTTTTTAGTTTTTATTTTTAGCAGACTGTGCCTGGCTGATTATTTTGAAGGCTGGGGCGGAGTTCAAGCTTCTGTCTGACTTGTAGTGGAAAAC
Source organism: Karalla daura (assembly GCA_029224185.1). NCBI lineage: Eukaryota > Metazoa > Chordata > Actinopteri > Chaetodontiformes > Leiognathidae > Karalla > Karalla daura. The sequence continues at coordinate 3,564,826 of CM055207.1, read as the reverse complement.
TAAAATGAAGCCTAATTTAACCTCCCCGCTAATCCAAAGAAAGACTGGATTACAGGATTATTAGTCGGTTGATACTGACACCTTAAATACAGAGCTGTTTTCACATGTTCAGTACCAGAATTAGTCAGTCATTAATCAGAAACAAAACAATACCTTAGTTTTTACTTTTTTTGCTAAAAGATCGAACTTACTGAAGCTCATTTCTTTTCACTAAATTTCTAATTGCTTGATAAAAGGGTGACAGTGGCACCAGCCATGTTGGCTGGGGGACAAATGATTTACACCCACCCACACACACACACTCACACCCACCCACACACACACACACACACACACACACAAGCTCAGACACATTCCACTTACAGTGTAATAGAAACTCTGAATATGGCCACAGGTTTGACCGAGCCCTGATTAAAAGTGTCACCCTAAATCACAGGCTTGATTTCAGCGCTAAGCCAGACCTGAGGCTGATTGGGGAGGCATGAAGAAAATGACTTGAAGAGGGGGAAGAGAGGGGGAGGAAACAGGGGAGGACGACGGGGACAGGGGGACTGAAGTGGGGAATGGAGACAAAGTTTGTAGGAGGAATAGAGGTCGAGGCTGGAGGTTTAAGTTGAAGAACAAATGAGAAAGAAACAGGACAGAAATGTGAACTTAATGATGGATTACTTTGTCGTGTCATCGTGATGTCACCAGAATACTAGTGAAACCAAAAACACATTCCTCTGTGATATTTTGCAAACGTCGAACACATTTACTGGGCAGTAAACGCTCCTGACAAGAATCGGAGGTGACGTTTTGAATTTAATTAGACAGTGTGAGTTTGGAGCAACAGTAGCAGCAGGGAGGGGGGTGGGAGGTGGGCGGGGGGGTGCGTGTTTGTCCGTACACATGTTCTTACTTTATTGTGAACTCCGCTGACCGCACTTTAAAATACGCACAGCGGTTGGGCCAAAACCAGGACGCCAATAAAACTGGTCCAGGTAGAGAGAGAGAGAGAGAGAGGGAGAGAGGGAGAGGGGAGAGAGAGAGAGAATACTCAGGAATACTGAGGAACTACTGCTAACCTATATTGTGTAAGGTCACATGAACACATGTGTGGGTTTATAATCATTTATACGAAATAACCTGGGCTTTAACAGACAAAAGTGGTGTTTATGGACAGATGATGGACATTGAAGTGAAATGATTTGTTTAACATTTGTTTGTTTGGATACTTTGTAGTCAGCGCACACCTAGAGATGTGACTGATAAGATGTCTGTAAGATGTCTGATATTTCTGTTCTCTTATTTTCCAAACACATTTATTTTGTTTCTTCTGATTTTAATTTTATTTCTTTGTCATTATCAGCATGTATTTGTTCTTGTAAGCATCTAAGCACCCGTAGAAGTGTGTTTCAGACAGACAGACAGACAGACAGACAGACAGACAGACAGACAGACAGACAGACAGACAGACAGACAGACAGACAGGTAAAGCTTTACAGATCAGAAACTCGATTTGTTCAGAATTGGAAAGACTAAATCGACCTCTATACCCTGATTTTGTTTGTTTTTTTCATTTTTGTTATGGGATGGTTTAAACTTTTGTTTTCAACAAATTTGACATTTAACAGTTCTTTAAGAAATGTGCTGTTGGGAGATGTGACATCAGTCCAGGCTAAATATAGAACATGGAACAAGAAAAAAAAACAAAACTTCTAACATCTGCATTCAGACTTTCAGCAAACAAAGACCTTTTCTTGTTCTGTTATGATGTTGATTGCAATTGTTTGTCCTTTTGTTGACCAGTTCCTGTAGAAACCAGGTGAAAACAGTGAATGTAAAAAGAGATATGCAGAGAGAGAGACAGAGAGAGAGAGAGGGAGAAGAAAAGAATAAGAGGAAAAAAGTGTTAAAAAGAGAGAGGAGGGGAAATACTGGCAATAAGCAGGAAACCTCCGGTAAATGCGTCAGTCTGGAAGGTGACACCTCTGACCAGTGAAAGTTTCCACTACACACACACACACACACACACACACACACACACACACATAAATATACACACATGTTGTGTTTGGGTTGCTATGTGTTTGCTAGGCAGGTTGAGAAGTGTGTGTGTGTCTGTGAGCATGTGTGTGCTTGAAAGGAGGGGCAAACTTCTAGAAAAAACTCCATGACTATGTTTGTGGCGTTGGGCGGGTTAAGGCGGGGGCTTGGGTGTGTATGGGGTGGAGTGACTGCTTGTGTGTGTGTGTGAGGGTGTGTGTGAGGGTGTGTGTGAGGGTGTGGTACGTAAATGTGTGTGTGTTTATGTCGCCGGTGGCACGTAGCAGCCGTCTGTGCCTAAATGGGAGCGTGTCAATAGCAGGTAGAGTGACAATGATGTCATGGCCATTTTTCCAATATGTGTGCTCCTGTGTTTGTTTGTACGAGGACACACGTATGTGAGTCCGTGCGAGTGTGTGTGTCTGCCCTGTATGGATCTGCCCCGTCACTGTGACACTCTAATTTTCCGTAGTATGAGCAATAAACCAACCTCATCTTTTTTTCTTCTGCTTCTTCAGCTTCACAGACGATCAATGGGAGACTACAAGCCACCATAACTGAGTCATAACATGAAATCAGGTCTGTGATATTTAATAGACTCATGTAAAATATTCTCTTAACTTGCGCTGCCAGTTGGATGGATTTGTAGAGCAAATATCTTTAATGTCAGGGTGAATTTCTGAGTGTGTGTTTGCAGTATAAATGAGGAAAATTAAAGTGGAAATGTTTCGCATCTGAGCATATCTACAGGGTTTGTACTTCCATTCATAACAGTCCAGAAATGAGAAAAGAACAATGGTTTGTGGTTGTCTTTGACAGTGATTGTCAGATAGGATCAGATTTCAGAACAGAGCTGAAATCACTGGAAATTTATGTGAAAGAGCAGTGAAAGAGGACATGAAGCAGCTGAGAGGAAACTAATAATAAGAATCGACTTAACCTTTCGTGTTGTTGGACTGCAGGAGGGATCCGGAGTCATTGACATGTGGACCAACTCCAGACACAAGTGTTCAAGCAGGATTGAAAACAAAAACCTTCCTGCTGTAAGGCGACATAAACAAGACCTTATCCAGCGTGTTTCTGAGCAAAACCTCCAGCCCAACAGGAAACTCCATGTCCTGAATCACAGGACCAAATGAACGCTAAACTATTTTACTTTTATTATCTGGCTCATCTGAGCGCTCTAAATCTTCCCAACACCCCTCAATGGCCGTTCTGAAGCCAGCAGGAGCATTTACGCCTGCGCACACACTGCTGTCTGCAGAGGTCATGAGAGGCTTGTAAGAGCAAAAAAAAAAAAAAAGATCATTTGCTCCAGCTTTTATACTGGCACTAATGTGGACGTGTGACCCATCATGGCCGCCAGTGCGTTGTGTGTGCTGGCCTCCCTTGTAGTGCTGGCATGGCACCTCCAATCAGCTGCCTGTAAAGCTGTCAGTGGGACCCTGGAGGTACGCAGAACCAGGCCCCTGTTAAACATCCACAGATCGCCCCGCTGGTTCTGTTCCCGAAAAAGCCCGGTGTTTACATGCTCTAAGGCATGCGGTCGGGCCGAAAGAAGACGGGAATTGAAGCAGAGGACGGAGGAAGAGGACTTAGAGAAATACATGTTGCATATAATGCTGCTAATCCCCCTTTAAAAGCCGTAGATCGTAGCTTATTATGTTTCCTAAACAAAAATCAGTCCCATTAGTTGTTTACCACAGGGCGCTTAAGAGAAATTCCACAATGTGAGGTCATTACCTGAGGTTTCTACTGTGCACTCTGACAGATCATATTTCTCAGCATATAATTGTGTCTGCCTGCAGCTAATTATTTGCGTAAACCCGAGCAGGCTACTGCTGCTAGGTTTTATAGGATATATTAGTTATTTTAAATGACGTTGGGCACAGCGGGAAAACAGTATGGGGTAGTTAAAAAAAGGCTGACACTCCGGATTATGTGCGTGTTTGTGTTGGTTTGTGGTGAGCTTAAGAGCGATGCCACACAAGCACTGGGACTCAAAAGTCGACGAAAAATATTGGATGAAACCGACTTACCTGACTTAAAGCTATAAATATTAATAGAAATAATAGTATAAACGTTTCTCTCGCTGGCGTATAACCAAGATGGATCTTGGTCAATCTTTCGACATAAATTTGGGATTATTTTGATATTTTTGAGTAATAATCTTACATAATTACTAGTTAGAATGCATTTTTGAAATATGTGGGCAACTGGAGAGAAGTAGTTAAGATTAATAGATCCATTTTAACAAGTATAAGAACAACATAACATGTTAAAAAAATAATAAAAGATACAGAAATAGATATACTGTGCTTTTTAATGACTTGAATTACTTGAATGGTCAACCTAAAACTAAAGCTTTAGTTTCAGCTTCTCTAAAAATCTTTTCCACATAATTCCAGCTCCGGAGTCAAGACATTCAACCATCTCATATTAAAAACACTTTCATCACTTTTTATTTCATTTTTCATTGATGCTTCACTACCTTCTCTCTGGTCCAATTTCACAACTCAATTAACATTTGAGTGGATACTTCAACATCTGAAACTTTGAGATCTCGAGGTAGCCAAACTTGTGTGGTTCCATAGTCTCCTCTTTAAAGGACTCAACTCTTTTCATCTCAAATTGTTCAAATGCAGATTCATTCAGGACAGGCGCCTTCATCACTTCATACAGCATTACCGTGTAGAGATGCTTTCAGTTCAGAGACTTTCACTGACCTCAGCTGACATTGTCTTTCAATTTCCAGAAAGAAAAGACAGAACTCTCGCTCTTATTTCCACCTACGTTTCACTTCCTGGCCTACACCTTTTTCAGAGCTTACAACTCAAATGACTCTTTACCTTCTTTCAGCACTTACCCTCCAGTTGATACTTCAGCATCACTCAGCGCTTACATCCTAAACTCTTTTTCAACAATGCAGTTTCAACCTTCTTCAGTAGTTGTGTTTCTACTTCTGCCTCGACTACAATCTCATCATTTCTACTGCTGGAACTGTGAAACTTCAACAATGAGCACATGTGCATTTTGTTCTAGAAATATTTGGCTAAAGTGTGGAAAAAAAATAATGAAATCATAATATCCATCATTCAATATGTCCCAAATTTAGACGTTCCACTCTGTAAAGTGTTATGATTGTGCCCACTTAGGTCTCGTAACCTTGTCTCTCTTCCAAAGAAGATAATTTATTTTACTTTACGCCATCAATCAATTTGTCAGACGAGGTGTTCCCATTTTCCTTATGGTGAATATCTCCTCTTGAATGGAACGCCTTGTATACACTGAAACTATAAAACATGTACGCAGGTAAAAATCACATTAGCAGAGAGCCTGTGAGAGCCTGGAGACTTGTTGCTTTTCGAATTATGGTTTTTGGTCGAGAACAGAAGTGAAGTCAGATAGACAGAGTGCAGACCTGTGCAGCACCACCACAGAGTCGGGACCCAGTGCCAGGCAGACTCCAGGCCTGGCACAGCAACCGCACAGAGACCCCGAGCTGTGGCCTTTCTTTCATGTTGCTTTCACAGGCTTAGCTCCTACTTGACAGAAAGACATTAGCGGTCATTAGCGCCGCGGCCGAACCTGCTGCGAAGCGACGTCTGCGCTCGTGTTTGTTCGTGTTTTTATGAGCAGTTCATCTCTCCCCAGTTTGACCGCGTCACATCACAGGGAGCTGGACGGATTGTCGCTCGGTGAGATTTCCATTAAGAGGGAAATCTTTGCCAAGCTGAAAGTGCCAGAAGTTGACACACTGTAAACACGCACACACAGCAGGCACGAACCCTGAGCCAGAGGAATTTAACAGTCAGCATTGATATGAGTTCTACTCATGCAGACTCTTCTCAAGATAATGTGACCTTCTTTATGGACTCATTAGTGCTTTAATAGTATAAGTAACCTGACCTGCAATGATCCCTATGCGTTCTCCAAGCTGCTCATTTGAAGCAACTTGAATCACATAACCTCTTCAACTTATACTGTAGCAAGCACATCGCCTTAAATATTGCATCTTAAAGTGAAATCAATATGTCAATTGTGTCATGCACCGCCATAGCGCCGCTGGTGTAGTGGTATCATGCAAGATTCCCATTCTTGTGACTTGGGTTCGATTCCCGGGCGGCGCAGATTCCTAATCTCTTTACAATATATGAAGCTGCACTCGAGGCTCTTGAATGTAGTCAATGATTCACTCAGTTAAAGATTTGTATGGAACAAGAAGTTAATAGGACATTTTCCTTCCATCCTAAACAGTCTGGTGTGGCAGTCCCTCAGGTTTCTTCTGAACCCTTGATGACACCTTGGAGTTATTAACGTAACAGTCACCACAACGTAACCAGTCACTTGTTCAGGTTAAATGAGTAAATGTGCATAGTTGAGCCAAACATTTGAAGCATCTTGGAGCATTTCGTGTCAGCTGTGGTCTCATGCTTGAAGCGTTCGATTTGTACCCACAAGATCACAGGTTTGAATCCTGACCCCCGCTGTGAGCAAGACACCTCTTTCCAACATAAGCTACTGTGCGGAGACATAGATAATGCATAGATAATAAGCTTCAGCATATTTATATAAATTGGTTTGATGGTCAAACCATGGAGGAATGGATGGCACATGAATCAAGACAGATAGATGAAAATAAAGAAATAATAAACTCTTAGGACTTGTTATGGTCAGTGTGTGAATTCTGCGTTTTGAAGCTGCTCAGTAACCTGAAGTTGTTCCATTAACGGCTGCAGCAGTAGCTGGGGGGAATCAGCTTTTTACGTGGTCTTTGCTGATGGGAGTAGTCACACTACAATAGTTTTCCAGTTTAAACAAGCTCAAATTGCCGGAGATGATGGATAAAACCTTGGCTCAGCTGTCTGTTTCCTGTGGCCTGGAGTCTTTTGGACAAAGAGATTATGCAATTTCGCATCATGTCTGAGAACCGCCGCTTGGCTTTGAGGATATCCTCCCCACGTCCACTGTAGTTTGAATCTTAGCAAAACTGACACAGACAATTTTCGGGATTGTCAGGTTTACATTCCCGCAGGATGAGGAGAGGTGGCACACACAGATCGGTTTACTGGGGCAGAGGCTGATGGGTAATCTGCTAACAGCTAGTGAAACAGATTCATGTTTCTGTCTTAATGTGGCCAGCTACATGTGACTTCCCCCAACTGCACAAGTCTGCAATTATTCAACGTCAAGCCTCGCATTTCATAATGTTTTATTAGGTGATTACCAGCGGTTGCCAGGGTGTAACTTGGTTGTCTTTGGAGTGTGCGGAGTGCATGCAGGTGAACGTGAACCCACAGACAGAAATTAACAGCTTGCATCCATTCTACCACCACACAGCACATGGAGCCAGCCATTCCTGGGCATGCAGCCACCCCCAGTCGAAAGTAAAGAGGGATGGAAGTGAAGATGGATGGAGAGAAGCTCGAAGCCAAGCCTGCACCGCCGGCAGGAGAGATAATCAGAGCTCCCGCTCTCCCGACCGCTGAGTACTTTCTGTTTTTCTGTGTGTGGGCAGAGCGGGGCCAACGGCAACAAGCTCAAAACTAATCAGAGAGGGTGGAGCCGCGGCAGCCGCCTCTGGAAGTCAGACTCAGATAAGGCCACAGACACAGTGCTGGATACGTGAGGGTACGTATATAAAAGTACCTAACAACATAAACAGGGAAAGTTATGGGAACCCAGAGTCATTCAGACTTTTCTGGACCACTTTAATTGAACTCAAACTCTGCACTTTAATCCAATTTAACTGTCCCTGCGGGAAAAGCCAAGGCACATCAAACAGTTGGGGAAACAAGAGAAATAACACAAAATAAGTACCATATTTACCATTCTGCTCACATAACATGACATAGTTGCTTTAGGAATTTCTTAAAATATTCAAAATTAGACTCACAGTCATTAAAAAAGAATAAAGCTAATATGATAGGTCTGCGTTTGTTTTTGCCTCATAGAACAATAGCACCAATAAAACAAGATACAGGTACATGATCAAGATGAATAAAATCGATAGTGTGGTGTAGTCTAAAAAGTTGAATTTGAGGTGGATTTGACTCTGGTTCCCTCTCACAGTCCAAACACATGCATGTTTAGGAGGGTGTGACAGACCTGTCCAAGGTGTTTTCCCTGCTGTGTCCCTGTGACTGTCTGACCAGGTCACGAGTCCATTATTTGTTGCATTCTGGCGGGGACCTGAGAGAACAGTCTGTTAATGCTGCTTCAGTAGCACAGAAAAGACTTTTCACTTGAGCGTACCCTCCATCCTTCAGCACCTCGGGCCTCTCCATCACTCAGCATCCAGATCTGTCCCAAAAAGCCCAATAACACTGTCAGGATCCGTACACACACACATACAACCAATTACATGCTCATGACAGACACAGGTTTATATGGTCTCGATTATGAATCGTTTACATACACACACACACACACTCACTGTCTGTGCACACACTGCGGGAACATCCATCCACACTGCGGCGTGTGCCAGTGAGTTGTGTTGTAAAGATTTATATGACAAGGTGGCAGACAGACAGTGGCAGGGCTGCGATCCCACCTCCCACTGCTGATGCTGACAGCGTTATTGCTCTGGCTGTGTGTGTACGTGTGTGTCAGAATTTGAATAAAGCCCCACAGAACCAGATGCATCCAGATAACAGAAAATTAGAAAGGTTCAAATCTGATGTGATTTGCAGAGAAACAGTAAGTGTGTCATCAGCAAGTGATTCATCATATGGATCATGAATTGATTTAGAAGTGCCAAAACTGAGTGTTGTCTGCTCTACAACTGGTTTAAGTACATACATTTGTACTTCACTATTGTAGAATCAATTATGGATACTTTTTGCTTTTTCTTTAATCTAATCGATTACCATCTCAGCCATCGCCTTAGTATCCACTGGTGTTATGGGCAAATATTTGTAAAAAGATATACTCTACTGCATTTCCACACTACATTCCTTAACACAGTTTCTTATATGAAAGGGTTATATGCTAGCCAGGAACAACAACAAACAGCCCAGAGAGCAACGCTATGCATTTTACAGACCTCTTTGATGTGCACAGATGTGTATGTTTTCAGGATTTATTAAGTGTTTACAGTGGGATCCACTCTGAATGCTGCATGAGAATAATGATCTCAGTAGGAAGCAGCTGAAGATACTCCTCGTATGCATATATGTTATGCATTTATGCATAATGCCTATGTATTAAAACCTAGAAAGTTTTATGTTAAGTTCATTTGTTCAAGTCTTAAGTGTCTCCAGGTGTTGCAACAAGTTCATTCTGAGATGATTTGATTTACTTTTGTAGATGGAATCATTAAATTAGCAGCAGATTGTGTGTCATGGTTGAAAGACCTGTGAGACATTCCAGCAAAATACCAAAACCTCACTCGGTGCTGCCTCATTTGAATAAACCTTTCCTCCTTTTCTCTTTTCCCTCATGCACTTTGCGCTCTGCACTTGCTGCTACAAAAAAACAAAACAAAAAAAACAAAAAAAAAAACAGTTGAGGTAAAGTCAACTTTCAAAGTCCAAAAGAAACAATGGGAGAACTGCACATAATAATAATAAAAAAACCCCCCAAAAAACAAGAGGAACAATATATAGAACTATACATAAGTGAAACTGTTTTCAAGGAATCTCCACGGAGGAGAAAGATGCATTATTACATAAAATTCTAAAGCCATCAGTAATAAACACTATTATTATTATTATTATACTAGTATTATTACTACAATTTAAGCTTCAAACATTATAAAAATCAATGACATCTTAATCAGTTCAGGTAACAGCAACAACCATTAGCGGTTCAATAAAGGGACAATAAAAACATGAAAATGATCACATTAGGATGAATTATTACAGCAGCTTTGATGCTAAAAGTAGTAAAGTGTATGTCTGAGTGTGTGTGTGTGTGTGTGTGTGTGTGTGTGTGTGTGTGTGTGCATGTGTGTGTGGGTCCTGTAGAGGTGGAGCTGCAGCCGGGCACCTTGTCTGAATCCTATTCATTATCCCTGCTACTGCAGTGCAGATCAGGCTTTATGGGGCAGCGCTGCTGTGTCCCACAGGACAAATTAGGCCAGAGATTGCTACATTGGAGGAATAAAAGTGGCCATTCAAAAAGCATATTGTTCCAATTTTGTCATTAGTTTTACTGCCAGCCCGAGAGAGGACGCCTGAGATGGCTTGTCAAAAATATTTGTTTGAACGGTTTTATTCTTAGAGGCTACAAAGCCATGAGTGGAAACTGACACAGGAGTGAAAGCTGACACTATTTCTGGACACATACACTAGAAGGTGAATACCTCATTACTATGTCCTTGATTGTTTTTAACAATCTTATTTTGTACTTCATGCTTTTCAAAGCATTCATCATTGGATTCCCACATTTGCTATTTACATAGCAGGACAAAATTAATGAATCACACATCAGATTTGAATATAAATATGCACAATCAAATACATCAAACTAATATTGATTGTATTTGTAGATATTTATCGCTGGTAAAGACAGAACATAAAGATCCAGAGCTGCAGCCGACCTGCACACACACACACACACGCTCGGCTCCTTGCGATGGAGGAACATAATCAAACACACGCAGTCGCTCTTAAAGATACACACTATCTGAGGATTATATTCAACTCTTGTAAAAATACACAGAAAAAAGTGGCGGCGAGCTACCACCAATGAACACTAATTGTGTGTGTCGTACCTCTTATAAAGAAGCAGTTCACCAATTCATGTGGAGCTGTTATTGCGCGGCTCGCGACCCTTGTGAAAATGTTATGGTAGCGAGGCTCTGGATTAGGTGTCGGGATGGGGGGAGGAGGTGTGGGGGGGCAGGAGGGGGCCGGAGGGGGCAGG